>CM022770.1:11755116-11987616 GCA_012411365.1 Ameiurus melas | reverse complement strand
CTCCTCCTCATTTTCAAGGACAACATCTAATACATCCAGGACTTCCTTCCATACCATAATTCAAATGGAGGAACCCCGTGGAGACTTGCAGGACCACTGCAAATTCTGCAAATAAGCAGGGTTTTAACCACTTGTCCTAATTCAGAGAATCCTTGAGCATGAACGTAGCATAATATTTTAAGCATTTTGAAAGAAAATTTAATGATGTTGTTGGGAATCGATTCTTTCTTAAAAAGTCTGATATTCACAGCATGACACATCTCCAGCATATATCACCACATACATGCAAAACCAAGTGTGTGGCTGGACTAACTGACAATAAAAGTCAATGGCGTACCTCAGGATTTTGTCACATATTTGCATCATGGGGACTCATACTAGACCAATTTGTTCTCAAAATTAGGGGATGTGTAAAGCAAAGACTAACTGGATCCTCTTTTTATGTTTTTGTCCCACAAACTAGATTGTGATGGGCACTAGTGGATATTCATGAATGTCCCCATGCACACACCTTATCTTTACACAATTTGTCCTCTCCAATGCCCTGCTTTGAACCATGCTTAAATCCAACAAAGTGTGGAATATACCCCCTTGGATACTCAGGAATGCAATACATCTGATTTTGGCTGGAGTAGGCCTGTGGTGCATCAGAGACCTGGACAACATCCCCGCCTCCATAGCAGGACATTGGTCCTGCATGTGACAGGCTACCTGCAGTGCCAACACATCTGTCCAGGCACTCAACTCTAACCCTAGCACTATGTGTGAGTCAGAGGAAAAGAGGGGTTGAAGAGGGAAAGGGACAGGTTTGTGGGACTGGTTTTTCAGAGGAATGCCCCCATTCCCCATGAGCAAAGATTGGAAAATGATGGGGAATGGATGCAGCTGGAGAGAGAGGGGACTCCTGTCTCTGGACATGTTGCCAGATGGTCCTACGGCAGTTGATGAAAGAGGGCTTCATCCTATGTTACTGGCCAGTGGCACTGGACTCTCTTGGCTGAACCTTCTGGCAGTTTGACAATAAACTCCACCTGCTCCATGAAATCCATGATCTCTCCAGTGTCATGCTCCTCAAACAACAACTACATCTGACAGAGGTCTTAAAGCTGTTGCCTAAATGCCAATGGGCAGCCGACCTCGCTCAGGATTATTGAGTAAACCTTCTGGGGATCTTGTTCTGGGGTTCAGTCAACTGATTGCAGAACTGCTTTCTTCAGATCCCCATACTCCATC
Organism: Ameiurus melas; assembly: GCA_012411365.1. Classification (NCBI taxonomy): domain Eukaryota; kingdom Metazoa; phylum Chordata; class Actinopteri; order Siluriformes; family Ictaluridae; genus Ameiurus; species Ameiurus melas. Next base: position 11,986,383 of record CM022770.1, on the reverse strand, counting down.
TGGTCTCCGATGGACACTGTGATTACCTCCAGCCTCATGCCACTGATGTCAATGAGGCACAGTCTGGATGGCAGCAGCAGCTTTACCACACTCCTATTGATCCTCTGTGTGCACCAGGAAAACATTGTTGTTGTTCAGTGCACAGATCGAGGATGTGGGCAGTGGTGACTTGACCGTTAAGGCTCTGGGTTACTGATCGGAACGTCAGGGGTTCAAGCCCCAGCACTGCCAAGCTGCCATTGTTGAGCCCTTGAGCAAGGCCCTTAACCCTCTCTGCTCCAGGGGCGCTGTATCATGACTGACCCTGCACTCTGACCACAACTTCCTAACATGCTGGAGTATGCAAAGAAAATAATTTCACTGTGATGTAATGTATATGTTATCAATAACGACTCATTATGATGTACCATGTGGAGGCGATCTTTATCATTTCAAGAGTTAATTAAAAAAATTTTGTTAGTGCTTCTCAGTATTTTTTTATTAGCAAACTGAATTACTACTGACCAAAAAAAATAAATAAATCAAAACAAAGATCACACACAACATTGTTATAAATCTGTTTACAGTTATGATCACTATCAGCTCTCCTGGTGTTGGCTTTGACACTGGCAGTTTAGTCTGAAACAGAGCAAATTTTGCATGAAAAATTGGTAATGTGAAAGCTGTCATGTGGGCCAGGAAGTGCACTATGTGGTTTGAGATCTGTTGCACTGGAACTGTGCTACAATTTCTGTGAATGTGAGCGCAACTTATACGCAGGTCCACACTTGTTCAGGAAGTAAAGTAACCTCCACCTGTGTTTTAGTCAATGACGACATCATTAGTTTCCACAACACACGTGTCCCATGAGTGGCAGGGAATGTTGTGGGACACAGAAGAGGTCCACTGCTGTGCATAATACCACTAAAAGTGTTCTCCATATGCTATCTCTGCCAACATTAAGTGAGTAATAAGTGTGCCAATCAAGTGAGTCATCAGAGACTGTCACACTTTGCACTCCCAGGTGAGACACTATTCCTGGGTGCCCTGAAGTGAATATCTCCTCACAATTCCCCCTGTTAATGAGCCTCAGAGACAGAGCACTGAGAACTTCACACTGCTCTCATAAGAACAAGCTCACACAGCAAATGAGTTTAATAAAATTCCACTGTTAGAGGACCTCCTGGGGCATTGCTTGCTAATTTTCAAAATTCTTAATTTAACCAGGAACGTTTATTGTTGGTTAAGAACATGCTCTCCTCTCTAAGAATGACATGTGGCAGATTCATCTGTGAACTAGATTACATTTGATATGGGCTGTATTTTGTTACTTTTATATAGTAAAAAAAGAAAAAGAAAAAATATATATATATATATATATATATATATATATATATATATATATATATATATATATATATATATATATATATATATTGCAAATTGCAATTAACTGGAAAAGGGATGAAATTTTGGCTGCACATTTCTCTTTCAGACAATTTCTACCCCTCTAAACCCAACAGTGGATCATCACAGATCAGAGTTCAGACACTACTTTGTCTTGAGCTTTCTTACTGTGTCCTTTCTGTTTCTTTACTCTGTGGAGAATTAGTCTTAGCATTGCACTCTTCCCCATGCATTTGCTAGTTATGATTAGCATTCTGCCTGAGTGTGAATGTGAGTGTGAGTGTGTGTGTGTGTGTGTGTGTGTGTGTGTGTGTGTGTGTGTGTGTGTGTGTGTGTGTGTGTGTGTGTGTGTGTGTGTGTGTGTGAAACAAAGACGCAGCATAACAGCAGATATGATGCTCAAGCTAATGATATGGGGCTCAGGAATGAACAGATGAGTGATTGTTTGTATCCTGAAAATCACAGAAGAGAATTGTATGAAATATACAACATAATTATTATATTTTGAGAAAGCAAGAAATTACTGCAAATGTGTAGAGAGAGCAATTTAGGGTAGGAAAACATTTTCTGAAGCTTAGAGTTTATATAACATTTTATTAGTTTATTGTTTATCATTCACTACAGTTGTGTAAATGTTTTCATTGGGCAAATTAAACAAAAATATCCTGAAGGATTTACAAAAGTTTCGGTAATTTTGGTTTTCTGTGTACTCAAATGTGTATGTGGATAAAAATCACCCTTAAATTATGAAGCGAGCTCAAGTCACAGCTGATTTTCTGATGTACTAGTGCCGCTAACACAACTACATAAAAGGCAAAGCACACAGAGAGCTAAAAAATGACAAAGGGCAACTAAAAATTGCGAAAGAGTTCCTCCATAGGGTGCAATAGGCTAGATCTTTCAATAATGCATTAGCCATTGCAGCGCTTTGGCAACCACACATACAAACTCTAATTCCTTTTATAGGGATGTATTTCTTTTGTCCTAATTGGCCTTACTTGCCTAAATTTGCAGAACATATTACCTCTAGATATAAATTTATAAAAAAAAAAAAACCAAAAGGTTTTTGTGCAAATGTTTCATTATAAAAGATGCTGCTGTTGCTTGCAAGTAGCAATCATGGTCAAGAGCTTCCTAAAGTTCTCAGGGACAACATTATTAAACGACACTTGAATGGAAAAAGAACTACAGAGCCATAGCAAACAGCAAAGACAGTAGCCTGTTTGTTCAGGCAAATAAGAAAATCAAGGTGAAATCAGGTAAAGCAGCATTTCATAATTCAAAGTAAGATATTGTCTATCTGGATATGAAATTTGAGCTTTCTTTAACTCTTTGTTGTGGAGCATTCAATAACTGAACAGACATAGCCTCAGGACTTGTTTCCAGTCTGCTGGAACTCTCAACATAATGTGGCCAAGAATTTGGGACATCACAAACCAAATACTTCACCATCAAACTCATTTTCCATAAAAGCAACAATAGAAAAACAGGTAAACACAATGGTTATATTATAGTTTATTTATTTCATTTAGTTAACATTTTTAAACTATTATCTACCATTTGAAAAGAGTTGCAAGATGATTATTCCTAAACCCTACACAAAACTCCTCTGCTAAAAAAGAAGAAATGTGTGTCTGAAATCCTTTAGAGCAATCTGAGCTATTTTGGAATAATAAACACTGGTCAGATAAAAATAAAAATCATTCAATAATTCAGAGATGGTCATGTTTGGAGAAAGTAGGTTTGTTTGTATTTTTCCAATACCATACCCACAGTGAAATACTGTACAGAGGTAGCACCATCATGATCTGGTGCATTAAAAACAAACAAACAAACAAATAAATAATAATAATTGGAATTAAAATGATCTTGTGTATGTCAATTCTCTAACAGTGTGTAGATTTGTTCATCAAAATATTCATATCTAAATATGTTTCATTTGACATTTTCCCATCTTCACCAACTTCATTTACTATACGGCTCTTTGGGAAGCTTCCTGCATGATGCTTTGTACAGGTACATCACACCCACAACATCAACAAGGGAATAAGGGTATTTACAAAGAAACAAAGCTCCTATTTTTCATTTTAAAGTGAGTTGTTAAAAAGTCATGTCCCTGTACCTGGGATTCATTGCAGAACTTTTCATCCCCTCGTCAGGAAGTTACCAGTTCATGGCATTGGTCTGAGAATGGTACTGAGAAAGAAAGACATGCCAATTGCTCACATTTGGATCCACAATCTTATCCATCCATCCATCCATCCATTTTCTTTACTGATTATTCTACACAGGTTTGTGGGGAGCCTGGAGCCCATATGAGGGAACTTGGGGCAGAAGGCGGGGGACACTCTGGACGTGGTGCCAACCTATCGTAGAGCACTTTCACACACTATGGACAATTTAGAGATGCCAGTTAGCCTACAACGCATGTCTTTGGACTGGGTAGGAAACCGTTGTAACTGGAGGAAACCACTGAATCATGGGGGAGAACATGCAAGCTCTGCACTCACAGGGCAGAGGTAGGAATTGAACCCCCATCCCACAGAAATTAGAAGCAAACGTGTTAACCACTAAGCCACTGTGACCGCCCCCCCCATCACCCCAATCTTATTATCACTGTAAATTTGGTGCAATTTGTTAAATTAAACCACAGAGTTAGAAGGTTTTACGTGTTCTCTCAGGTATCAATGCTGGCTCATGTCTCGCTGACTGGGTAAGCTCCTCACATCTACTGATGTCTGTGAGCACAGTCAGATCAGTCAGCTTGAGCTATGAGCTGATGCAAAGCCAAAGCAAATGTGAGACATGTGGTTAAATAAATAAATGAATCAGTGCACCCTGAAAAGCCACTGCTTTCTTTAATTCACTAGCAAACACCATCAGCCACTGCATCAAAATGTCCTATATCGATTTTATACACTAATATTCCATTAACGACACAAAAAAAAATGTAAGATTATTTTTTAAATGGTAATAGTCAGATGAGTTTTGATATTCTGAGGACAACTTCTGAAGCATGATGGAAGCCTTGGAAGTGTGGTACAGCAAGTGGCTCTGGTGAGCGATAAAAGTTCAAAGAGCCTCACGAGCAACACTGTATTGCAGCAGCAGTCCAGAAATCCTGAAAAGCAGAGATGGCAAAAGGGAGAAAGATTTTTTTTATAAACAGCAAGCAAGGATGAAAATGAAAAGAACAAGCAGAGTAAAAGAAGAGAACTGTGAAAGGATACAGGAAACAGAAATGCTAGCACAAAAAAAGGATAAAGAGAATAAAAAGTGTTTTTGGGTTTTAGGCAAGTGCCGAGTGTTTTCACTCTGTCAGTACAATGACACACGACATAATTTCACTCTGCAGTACAATACCTGACACTTCAGTTTCGATACTTCTTTTTTTATTTTCCATCCTGATGCATTAACACATCAAAGTGCTGACTGTTCATATTTTCAGCAGAATATGACACATGGTGTCACGCTCCATGAAATCTTGTATGACTCAGCTGTCTAGCTGCTTTCATAACTGATTTTGTTACTTCAGTGTTTAGTCTTTTTATTTTTTATGTTGTGTTTCTTTTCATTTGCTTAACAATTTCTTCTGAACAATATTTCAACCAACACGAACTAATACTCTATTAAACACAGGCATATGAAAAATGGCTAATTATGTATGCAATGATGCTTCTATGAACCACAGATTACTGCCAGGATTCTTCATCATTTGGGATGTATGCCAGCGTAGTGAGAAGCTTCTAGGGAAATATGGTTGCTGTAATACTGCACTATATTGCACTATATATACTGCAATATATTTTGTATGACAAACTTTTTTATCCAAATCTGAGGTTTGTGGATACCTGACCATCAAACCCATATCTGGGTCTTTTCCAAATTTGGAAGCACTCAGTTGTATAGAATGTTTCTGTATGCTGTAGAATCCAGCATGAGAATACCCCATTGCACAAATGAGGTCCATGAAGACATGTCTTTCCAAGCTTGGTGTAGAAGAACTATAGTTTCCTGACAGAGCTTTGACCCCAACCACATCGAACACCTTTTGGATGAACTGGAATGTTGACTGCGCCCCAGATCTCCTCACCTGACATCAGTGCCTGACTTCACCAATGCTCTTGTTACTAAATGGGCAAATCCTCACAGCCATGCTCCACAATCTAGTGGAAAACATTCCCAGAAGTATGGAGGTTATTATAATAGCAAAGGGGAATAAATCTGCAAATGGACATTCAGAAAACATACATGGGTGTGAGGTAAGGTATACACAAACTTTTTGGCCTCATAGTGTACTTACAATTGAGCTGAGCGGTTGAGCATTAAGGGCTTTTCAAGGACCCAACAGACATCATAAGTCACTGCCTGTCATCAGGACAAGGTTATGATGTCTATCACTCAGTGGACCAGACTCTGAAAGGTAGTAATATGTCTAAGGGACCCTGAAGAGACACCATTCATTGTGCTGTGATGCACTGCGATGGCTACCACATATGCCTATAATGCAAATGGGGACACTCTCAGGTGAAAAGTGACGATCCTAGTAATCAAGCATTTTAACTGGTATAGACAATAAGATTCACAGAGTAACTTCCACGTTTGGGTCCACATACAAGGCCTGTGTGCAAGGGATTCAGAGGTTTTTCCTGAACTGCAAGATTATAATCCTCAGTTGTTTTACATACGAACAATGTTTTCAGTAGGGTCAACTGAATGTAAAAGTGCTATATCATATCATATCAAGTTGCACAGGCAGAATAAACTCTCTGCGTTGATGAATTCTTTCCTGTTTGTGAATGGTTCAAAGCAATGCAGCGTAGCCAAGTTAAACACTTTCCCCATTGGATATTAATTATTTAATTTAGCTATTCAATGCATGCACACACACACACACACACACACACACACACACACACACACAATGGAAATGGGGAACAATTCCCCCCAAAACCAGCTCCTTGGTCCCAGAGATTTTCCCTACCCATTCCTCCTATACCCTCCTTCTGCTGCACCTCCTGATGTCTCCCCTAACTCCCCCTCTCTCTCTCTACTGGGGGGTAGCATGGTGTGGAATGTAAGAAGTGTAGGCTGGTTGGGAGGGCTTCGACCCTCTACCCTTTGACCAAGTCAAAATTGATGGTTAGCAAATTCAGCCCAACATTGTGCTCTAATTTCCCTACTTTGCCAACAAAGTGTTATTGGCAGATTCCCTTGACTCCTCTCTCTCAGGAAAAAAATAACCTTTTCCACTCTGTTTGGACTATACCAATTTGTCACCCTTCTACAGTACTTGGGTTGTTTGGAGTTCCAGTGATGTTTATGCGACTCATGGACAGAATCCTCTGACCCCACAATACCTACTGCCTATCTAGATGACATCATTACTGTAGCAATGACTGGTAGTGTCACATTCAGCATCTGAGGGCTGTCCTGATTTCGGCAAAATTGGTGGGAGTCACAGCAAACCCAATGAAGTTTGCAATTGCATAAGTGGAAGTATCTGGGTTTCCACTTGGGCTATGGGCAGGTGCATCCCCAAATTAATAAGACAGCAGCTGTCACGGGCCGTGACGTGAAGGAAGCAGGCAGGATGCAAATGCAGTACGAATGGTGATGTTTATTTACAGTGTGGTGAACGCAAAACCAAAATGAAAACAAGAAACAAAACACTCTCAATAAACTAAGCTAGGCTAACTATGACTATGGCTATGGATATTGCTAAGGCTAAGGCAAAAACATGACATGGAACAAGTTCTCTAAGCCTCGAGATATACACAGAATACATACATGCAGTCTACATTGAGATATGTATCAAGATATTGAACCGTGCCGTGTGAAGCACGACTCACGGTATATATAGACACATCATTCATTAGCCCGCAACCGCTAACAGCTGCCGGCACTTCCCAATCACGCGTGACCCGATGAACTACAGTCATGGACGAAATTATTGGCACCCCTGGAACTTTTCCAGAAACTGCACCATTTTTCCCAGAAAAGTGTTGCAATGACAAATGTTTTGGTATACACATGTTTATTACCTTTAAGTGCTTTGGAACAGCACAAAAAGCAGAAGAAAAAAGGCAAATTTGACATCATTTTATTCAAAACTCCCAAAATGGCCTGGACAAAATCATTGGCACCCTATTAAAACTGTGGGTAAATAATTTAATTTCAAGCATGTGATGTTCATTTAAACTCACCTGTGGCAAGTAACAGGTGCTGGCAATATAGAAATCAAAACTGAAGCCAGTTAGAGTGTATAAAAGTATAAAAATGTATAAAACCTTTGTGTTGTGAGCCTGTGTGTGCCAAACCAAGCATAAAAAAGCCAGACTGCAGTTTGCAAAAATGTACCTGAGTAAGCCTCAATCCTTCTGGGAGAACGTTTTGTGGACAGATGAGACTAAGGTAGAGCTTTTTGGCAAAGCACGTCATTCTACTGTTTACAGAAAACAAAAAGAGGCCTACACAGTACCTACAGTCAAACATGGTGGAGGTTCAAGGATGTTTTTGGGTTGTTTTGTTGCCTCTGGCACTGGGTCCATTGACTGTGTGCAAGGAATCATGAAATCTGGAGAGTATAAAAGATTTTGGCCCATAATGTAGGGCCTAGTGTCAGAAAGCGTTGGGTCAGCGTCAGAGGTCATGGGTGTTTTCAGCAGGACAATGACCCGAAACATACCTCAAAAAGCACCCAGAAATGGTTGGAGACAAAGCGCTGGAGAATTCTGAAGTGGCGCCATCAATGAGTCCAGATCTAAATCCCATAGAACACCTATGGAGAGATCTCAAAATTGCTGTTGCGAGAAGGCACCCTTCAAATCTGAGAGACGTGGAGCAGTTTTCAAAAGAAGACTGGTCCAAAATTCCAGTTGAGAGGTGTAGGAAGCTTGTTGATGGTTATAGGAAGCGATTGGTTTCAGTTATTTTCTCCAAAGGGTGTGCAACCAAATATTAAGTTGAGGGTGCCAACAATTTTGTCCAACCTAATTTTTGAGTTTTGTGTAAAATGATGTCAAATTTGCCTTTTTTCTTCTGCTTTTTTGTGCTGTTCCAATGCACTTAAAGGTAATAAACATGTGTATACCAAAACATTTGTCATTGCAACACTTTTCTGGGAGAAATGGTGCATTTTCTGGAAAAGTTCCAGGGGTGGCAATAATTTCGTCCATGACTGCATGACCCTTGACGAGGCGAGACGAAAACCTGACATCAACCCAGAAGATGTTGGCGTATGCACACCAGCGCTCAAGATTTTGTGACAGCAGCAATTGCAGCCTGCCTAAGTCCCAAGACTAGAAAGGGGGTGAAGCAGTTCCTGGGGCTGGCTGGCTACTGAAGGTTTGTACCTAAATTTTCATACACCAACAGCCCACTGACTGACCTCAATAAAAATGGAGCACCAGATTCGGTCCAGTGGATAGAGCCATGCGAGCGGGCTTTCTACCAGGTAAAAGCGGTTTTGTGTGGGGGCCCGGTGTTGCCTACACCTGATTCCTGATTCAATCCCTTTTGTTCTACAGACTGACACATTGGACAGAGGGCTGGGGTCTGTTTTGTCCCAGGTAGCACTCCATGATGTACATCAGCTGGAAATTCTCAGTAAGGGAAAGCAAGTACAGCACAATCAAGAAGGATTTTCTGGCCATCTAGTGGATGGTACTACTACTGGGGTGGAATACATCTCCATCTGTGGTGGGGGTGGGTCAGTGGTGGTATATGGCATCAGGGGTGAGGTTGAGTGTTGGCTGTGGACAGAAAGGAAGCATGTAGAACTAGCAGGTATGATTCTCACCTGTGTCTTATCACCGCCTGTTTACTAATGTGTGTCTCCTTGTGCCTTTGGAAAGCCTGTAACAGGCAGAAGAGAGAGAGCTGAGCAACACAGAGCTGCGTGTGTGTGTGTGTGTGTGTGTTTTCCTGAGTAGCAAAATAAAGACACCGAAAACAAAAATGAAGAGCCGTTTAATTTGACTCAAGCCTGCCTCCCATTTCCTCATTTCCCTCTGAACCAAAGGAAATTGTTACAGTTATATAAAGCATGTACATGAATGTTTCTACCTTCAGTTAGTGTTAGTTGTTACATTTGTGTGACTGTTTCAATTTTACGGGAACTCCGTGCACTAAAATGTAAATTACCTGTGGTCAGTGATCAGTATCTACCTGCATATATAAACTGCCAAGAAAATGAGTTGCCTCCACCAATAACATCACCTAAGAATTGCAAAAGTATTCACCCCCTGGATCAACACTTATAGAACCTGCTATTATAACTGCAAGTCTTCTGGTATCTGTCTCTAACAGGTTTTTAATATCTGGATCCTGATATTTCTGTCCATTCCTTGTGGTAAAATAGTTTAGGCTCTGTCAGACTGGATACTGTTTGCTGTACCACTGGTGAACAGCAAATTGCCACAGATTGAGCTCTGTGCCATTCTAACACAGTGAGGTTCTTGGTGTTCTGTAGTAGCTTTAGCAGTATGTTCACAGTCGTTGTCCTGCTGAAAGGTGAATTTCTGTCCCAATCTCAGGTTTTCTTGTAGGATTTGGCTCCATCCATCTTGCCCTTATCTCCGACCAGTTTCCCATCACCCTACTGATGAAAATCATTCCCATGACATGATGCGACCACCACCATGCTTTATAGTGTGGATGGGTGATGCATGGCTTTGGGTTTCATTACAATCATGCAATTGCAATGTACATTGCATCATTACATTTTGGACTCATCGGACAAATAATATTTTCTATGTTTGCTGATGATCTAACATGTCAAATGGGAAACTTCAGAATTTCATTTTTTTTTTAAATCAATAATTGTTTTTTTTTTCTCTCTCTCTGTCCATAAAGCTGGTCTCATGAAGTGCCTGGGTGATAGTTGTCATTTCACCAGTTTCTCTCATATGAGCTGTGGATCTCTCCAGCTCTTTCAGAGTTACCCTTGGCCTCTTGGTTGCTTGTCTAAATAATGTCCTACTTAATAGATCACTGACTTTTAGTGGTTGGCGTAGTGTAGAGAAGTGACTGTGTAATATTGTTTAATATGCTTTGATCATTTGATTGGTGCTTTGCCAGATGTTATATCCAGATCATGTGACACTTTAAACAGTTTAATCACACAAAGTGTACTTCATTCAACTCATTATGTTACTTCTGATGGCAATTGGTTGCACCAGAAATGATTTAGGTATTCCAAAACAATGGGTAAGGTTATTTATGCAATCACAACCTTTACACTTTAAATTTGTAAATCATTTTGCAAACTCTATTACATTATATATTATTTATACATTACATTATATTATGATACTATATTGTGAACTCTCACTGAATCTAATATATATATATATATATATAAGTATCTCACAAAAGTGAGTACACCCCTCACATTTTTGTAAATATTTGATTAGATATTTTCATGTTACAACACTGAAGAAATGACACTTTGCTACAATGTAAAGTAGTGAGTGTACAGCTTGTGTAACTGTGTAAATTTGCTGTTTCCTCAAAATAACTCAACACACAGCCATTAATGTCTAAACCGCTGACAACAAAAGTGAGTACACCCCTAAGTGAAAATGTCCAAATTGAGCCCAAAGTGTCAATATTTTGGTTGGCCCGCATTATTTTCCAGCAATACCTTACTCCTCTTGGGCATGGAGTTCACCAGAGCTTCACAGGTTGCCACCGGAGTCCTCTTACACTCCTCCATGACATCACGGATCTGGTGGATGTTAGAGACCTTGTGCTACTCCACCTTCCATTTTGAGTGTGTATATATATATATATATATATATATATATATATATATATATATATATATATATATATATATATATATATTTTTAAAACAATTTTGTGAGTGAGACGTAAACATGATCACGTGAAAATGGACAGGGTTCTTTCCCTTTTTCTTAAATTCTGTACAATTCCAAGCTTCAGATACCTTATAGTTCAGCGTCATGCATCTGCCCTCTACAGGCCGAACCCTCTTCTTACATGTTATATTTTTGTCTTTACACATTTCCCATAAAAATGTTTTGTGATTAATTACTGTTTTGTTTTGTGGAAGATTTTACTGTAAAATTTGCACAATGTAGACCTTTGTAGACCCAAACTAGGAATGCTATGTGGCTGCATAAAATTCTCAAAGATTTTATTGCTACTTATTTAGTTTCACACAATCTGCACACAATCTGTCTGACTGTGTGTTGGTGGAGTCCAAACACTTTAGAGATGGTTTTGTAAGCTTGTCCAGCCTGATGAGCAACAACTCTTTTTCTGAAGTCTTCAGAAATGTCTTTTGCTTGTGCCATGATACACTTCCACAAACATGTGTTGTGAAGATCAGACAGATCACTCACTCACACCTTATTGTCATCCCATTGAAAACACATGACTTTAATTTCATCTTCAAATTAACTGCTAATCCTAGAGGTTCACATACTTTTACCACTCACAGTTATGTCATATTGGATCATTTTGCTCACTAAATAAGTGACCAAGTAAACATGTTTTGTCTCAGTTGTTTCATTGGGTTTTCTTCATCTGATATTATGGCTTGTGTGAACATCTAATTTTGTTCTAGGTCAAATTTATGCAGATATATAGAACATTATAAAGGGTTCACAAACTTTCAAACAACAGTGTAGCTTATATGACAAATTTTAAAATAAAGCAAATTGAATGCCCACATGATATTTAGGTACATTAAAAAAAGAATTCTCTAAGTATTATATATATTCTTTATAATAAACAATTGAAATAAAAACAATAAAACCCCTAACTGCATATGTACACAGGACAATTCAGCCCGTATCTTCCTTCCACTGAAGCAGTCATATTAAAGCTGGAATTGATGTAGAAAAACAGCTTCATTAAAACTACCATGACACGAAAGTTTGCATCCTTTTTGGTTTCTGGGCAAAAAAAAGTTTCCTATTAAAACGTCTAGCCACATTGCCTACATGATAAAGCAATGGTCTAAGTCAGAAGTTCTATTTTATGTACTGCTTGAAAGTTTGCTCTCCTTTAAACATTCCTTAGTTCATTTAAACAATAGGGACATGAGTTACATAGCAAATAAATATTATTCTTAAAGGCAAATGAGACATTATGTTCCTGGAATCTTTTGAGCAGCGGGATCAGTAAGCAGCATAAAGAACCTAAAACAGAAAAAACTCATCTTTTGCAGAGCTGGTGAAGGATATAAAAAAATATCAAAGTGTTATGGATTCAGTTAAAATTGCAACAGAAGCTACCACCAAGATGCAAGAAATATAACAGAAAAAAAACTGCCAGGAAAATTTTTAGAGACATTTGCAAAAATGCAAAACAAACAACAGAAGAAATGAGAAAATTCCTAGAAATTGCTAGAAATTCCTGGGAAGGAAGTGGAATATGTGCACACCTCCACAGGGAAGCACACACGTCTGAAATGTTTAGGAGAAAAGCACGCAGTAAGCTACTTAAAAACTTAGACACAAGACAGCATTGTGGGAATATGCAACGAAACACATCAACAAAACAGGAGCTATCATTTTTGGTCTAATGCGACAAAAGTTGAGTTGTTTGGCCACGTTATGTGTGGAGAAAAAAGAACATTAAAGAGAAGAGGGCCATTTATACAGTCAAGCATGACAGAGGCACTCGTGTTTTGGGAAACTCGTGTTCACCATCAAGGACTGGATCTCTGCATGGTGGGAATAAGAAGTGATGCTTGATCCCTGAGAAGAGCCTCTTATTATCCAGGAAAATAGGAATGAAGTGTGGGTGGATCCAATTTATCCAAACAAGGCAAAGTCGACAGAAAACCATTTAAAAAGTGAGCCATGGCCTTCCGGATCTAGAAATCTGATTTGAATAGAAAATGCATGGATTGATTTGAAGAAGATAACTGATTTGTGCATGATAATGAACCAGTCAAGGAGGACAGGGAACACTACTAGCGAAAATGTAGACCACACATTCAGAAAGGTAGATGAAGACTTCTGAATGGTTCATAGTTTGATCCTTTCATTCGTAATGAACTGTATTATTGTATTAACATATACAGTGATAAAGTAACATTATGAACTAAAGTAATGCAAACTTTTGCACTGAACTGTTTATCAGAATAGACCATATTTTGAATGTATGAAAGACAGAGACAGAGAGAGTGCAAGAGAGAAAGAGAGTGAAAGAGAGCGAGAGAGACAGTGAGAGAGAGCAAGATAGAGACAGAGTGAGAGAGTGAGATAGAGACAGAGGGAGTGAGAGAGAGACAGAGAGCAAGAGAGTGAGAGAAAGAGAGACAGGGAGTGGCAGAGAGAGAGAGAGAGAGAGAGAGAGAGAGAGAGAGAGAGTGAAGAGAGAGTGAGAGAGAGAGAGAGAGAGAGAGAGAGAAAGGTGCTCTATTGATTGTCATCTTGCTGCTTCCTCTTCAGAATACTCGAGTAATATTAATGAATAGAAAAACACAATAAGTAAAAACTTAGATTTTTCAGTTGAAATCCATTTTGGTTTTTATTTATTTCTTTTTTTTTCATTCATAACAGCAATAAAGTCAAATAAAACAATAATAAATGTGCATAAAACATTTTTTAAAACATAGTACAAGATCTTAGCAACTGTAAGCAAAGAGTTGGCGTGAGATTACATGGTGAGTGTGAAGCGTTCATTAAAGCAGGTGCTTTCAGCAGGTAGGGACCCCGGTGGTTTCACTGTGGCAGACGCAGAGCAGAGCCGTGCCTTATGTCTGTTCGGAGGAAAGTGATGCTTTGGTTTATTAGCACTTGTGCAGCAGCGGTAAGTGAGTCAAAACCTCAAACGGAGATCAGAAGTTTTACATTCATTGTGTTTCCTTTGTTTTGGTGGGTGACCTTTTCCTGCTGAAGGCACATTTGCCTTATTCCACACACGCTCTGTCTGTGTGTGTGTGTGTGTGTGTGTGTGTGTGTGTGTGTGTGTGTGTGTGTGTGTGTGTGTGCGTCGTATGGTGTGTAAGGCTTACTCTAGCATGTCTGGTCATTTGAAATAATTAGATTACTGTGTTAAACACATTTATCCTAATAGGTTTGAGTAAATGTGTGTCACTTAACGTATGCTGGGAATTGTCATTATTCTCGAATGATGTTTTCTAATGGGAACTGCGGTATTGTGAGAACTTAGTGATATAACTACTTATCTAAAAGGCGGATTTGATCATGTTAAATCTCTACATGCAGCTAACAACATTCAGGCCCAAGTAAAAACTCTTAGAGATTTTCTAATAAGGGTACATGTGACATTTTGGAAACAGTCCTCACGTTTGACAGGCAATAAATGTCGTAAAACACTCTGGAGTCTTTCTGTCAGAAATTTAACAAAGTTGCTGCGCCTCGGTTTATCTACTTATACTATGCACTAAAAGTATACTCTCTTTTTTGTGAAGACTTTTGAGTGTGTAGCAAAAGAGTGTGCAGGTACTGTTACACGCACTAACACGTCATGTTACCTATTTACACACACTTTCACTGTAAATAATCAAACGAGTTGTGGGCAATGATAGCTGAAAAAGTGTCCACGGATCCACAGCTCAAAAATCTACCGGAAGTAATAGACCATCCGGGTAACCTTTGGGATCATCATTTCAACATACTACCATTTGGGACACACTAATTCTAATCTCAGGTACTGTTTAGTAAGCAAATTGGAACGCAGCAAGCGTAATTTCTCTCCATTATCAAAAATAAATCTTCAGTTTTTGGAATCGATTACAGTCCAATGGTTTCACCTCATTATACTCTACTTCGGTAAATTTTTCACAGAAAAACAGTGTCTGATTTTATTGCATGCCACACAAGTGAAGAAAAAAACTTGCCAAAATGTCAGCACTGAGGTTTGAATGACAGGCAGCGCACATGATTAAGGCGGAGCGATGCTTAGCTTTTTCATTTTTTTGAAGCAATGATCTGAAGTAATAATAAAAGGAGCTGAGCCACTTCTGCAAGCAAATTCAGTTAGCTGGTCTATTACTTTATATTCCTTAAATTATCCTAACAAATTGTCTCATAGAATCTTTTATTATTCAAAATAAGATCTCCATATTATACATGTTTTCTTTTCCTTGTTTTATATTGACTATATACACAAGTGCAAAATTCGACCTTTATCCCTTGGGTCATGGCTCTCTCGCTTGCAGCCAAAGTCCCTACAACGTATTCTCTTATCATCACCATCAGCTTCGTCATCTAAATATTCAATATTATATATATATATATATATGTATATGTATATATATATTTTTGGCCTGACATCCAGGGATGTTTTTTTTTTTTTAAATATCAAAATACAATTTTATGTTTTAACATGGATACAATAGAAAATGTTTTGTTTTTTTTATCTCCATATATGCTCCATAGGTAAACTAAAAAGAGTTCTCGATTTCGATCAAATTAAACTGGTTAAATTAAGAAATGTCATACTGGTTCATTTCAACTTAACTATTTTTCAAAAGAAATATCAAAATAAAAGACAATCAATATCAAAAAAAAAAAAAACATCAAAACATTCGAACATTAATAAAAAAAAAGAGTAAAATGTACAACAAAAACTAAATAAGAATGATGGAGATGGAAACGGAGGGAGGGAGGGAGGGAGGGAGGGGGCGAAATGGGAGACGAAACGCATTTACAAGTCCAGAAAGCAAGAATACAAGTCTAAAACCAAATATTACCAAATACAAAATAAGTAAATTCCACAAAGTAAACATGCAGCATGTAGCAATATGATTTTATCTAAGCTGGTGAAGTAAACAACTGAGCAATATGTGTTAAAATGATTACTAAAAATATAAAATATGCATAAACAATAAAAATGGCTGAAGACTGAAAAACACTAACTCAAATCTAAGGCCTCAGTGAAGAAACAGCAACAGCACCAGAGTTGGGCTCAATCCCATTTCGGTTCGTTCCATTGCCACAGCCAAGGAGCTGAATTACACTTTACAACATTTACTAATATATTTTAAATAGTCTTTCATAAATCATCTCATTAACCTTGTAAATTGAATTGACCCCAACCCTGAATGATATATCTCTCTGTACACCAAAAATAGACTTAAGACATATAGGCTCCACTGATCTAGATCTAACACCAACTGGGAGTCAGAACATTTCTGAATATTTCAGTCTCACTTCAGTCTCACTACACACTGAAATTACACCAGAAAATACGAAGTAGACTCATTTATCTTTCTCTTAACTAGGTCTGGCCTTGATCATACCATGACCATTCACCACTCACTACTAGTATAGACCATTAAAACCACAAAAACTATGAGAAAAATAACTTTGGCACGACTTAACAGAATGTTCAACATTGTCATCTTTCTCTCTCTCTTTTCATTTTTTTTTTGTTTTGTTTTTTTGTTGCTGTACATAGGCTAAAAGCTGTTTGAGATCAGGAATCATAAACATACACCTCAAATGGCACCAAATCCATACAAAAGAAAACCTGAAACAAATACATATCTGGTCTTCCCATATACAAAACAAATCAAAACTAAGCTGACCATCAGCTTCAAGCAGTGCCCTCATTTACGCTCTGCTCCATGACTGGAAACAGTCTCTTCACGTCATGCTCTAAGAGTCTGAGTTACTTTGACAATGTAAAGACATGCGGTGATCACCGATACCCATTCTCCGTTTCATGAATAAAAAGCCACTCCATCATTCAAGGCAATAAAAATCTCTATATATGGCAACAGGAAGGAAAAGGCAACCCTGTTTTCATGCAAGTCGAAAAAAGGCCTATCTAAGGCTAAATGGAAAAGCCATCGAGAGCATTACAAACGAATAACGATAAAAATTCATTAGAAAAAAAAAAGTAGACATGAAATTATGTATAAAAACAATCTCTGGTAAACAGAATAACACTGTCGATATAACACTTTCCATTTATAGCCTACTGTATATATATTGTGATGCTTGATTTAAAGCTAAGATGTGCTTTAAAAGGTCAGAAGGATTATTCTGGTTTTACATAAAAACATTCATTAGTCTTCTTTAATCCTGATCCTTCCTCTGCAAATCTGCACTTTTAATGCGGCAGAAACAAACAAAAAAAAAAACCCCACTTGCATTTCACTGTATGTATTGTGCCATGAAGAATTGTAATTATCTTTAAATTTAAGGTGCTTTTTCACATTTTTTTTGTAAACCACCCATCAAATCAGTAACGCTTCACCTGATGTTACAGTTAACGCATCTCAGTTCATCTAAAACTGAACGTTTGACTACTAAAACCAATGCTAATTATTTATAGTTGCATATAAATGAACAGGCATTGGCATTTAAGCACTAGACATGGCATGATGTGTTATAATTCACTGACATAGGCTTGTTCAAACTAACATGGCTAATGAATGTACGCTCATTAAGACTGGAAGGTGAACTGTACCTGGTTTAACAGGCACGCAACACAGACCTGCTTCTCTCTCTCTCTCTCTCTCTTCGTTCTGTCTGAAAAAACACCTGTTTTTCACCTTAGATGTTCCCATCACACACGAGCACAAAACTTAGAGTGGTCTTACCACTTTACTTACTATAAAGGAAGAAAAAAATACCTGAAAATTGAGTACTATAGCTGTTATAGTATGATCGTTTGGGACGAAATTTCAGTGCCATGGTGTTCAGTATCTACTCTTCAGCTTAAACACCAGCTCTACAATTCTAACCCTCGGTAAAGTGTTGCTGACAAATAACATCAATTAAATACTTAATGGAGGTAATTTAAAAATAATAATAATAATAATAATTTTGGTCTATTGTTATCACGTCTGTTGGTATCATATCTAACCTCGAAATTGTTAGACTTGGTGCTAACAGACTATTTCTAGCGAAGTGTTTCTAAGTGTATGAACCCATCTTATGTACATCAATTTCTTTCCGTTCCTGCACATCACTTCTAAGGGCACTGCATGTTTCTGCATATTGGTATGTCATGGACTAGTCCTTTAAATATTATATCACTGAACTAAAGATACCCCAAGGGCTCTAATGATGTGAATGAAATGTGGATATTTGTCGCAGTTAAACTGTTTGTGTCTGTCCTTGGTAACACGGGCAGATTCATTTGATCTGAAAAGAAAAGAAATAACATCATCATTCACTTAAACAGAATCCAGTGCAGGTTTCACTTTGGTCTTTATTTGGTCATTTTAAGTAATATTTCTAAACATGACCTAACAATGCCTGCACAGTGATTTCACAAGTTCAGTAAAATTGTTGGCAGAACTATAGTAATAATAGATAAATTGAAAAGACAAAAGGGAAATGTTTAGAAATAGGAACTAAAAGACACTTACTGGTTTGGCCTCTGGCTACATTTGAGTCAAATACTTGTGGCTAGTCAGATGTTCTGCTGATATTATTGGAATCTAAGAACAAAACAAAGACATCATCATCACCACGAAATGTTACAGCTAGGAACATATATGTTTTCATAACAGCCTTAATTACTCATAGTACTATGAAATCTTACACAAGGAAAGGAATAACATTGAGCACTGAAGCATAGAATGCCAAATTACGATGAAAATGAGGGTAGAACAAGCTTTAACAAAAACAAGGGAAGAAAAAGTTTCCCATGAACATTAGACTCTTTAAGTTTGGGACTTCTGTTAGTATAGTATTCGGATATTCTGTAGGAATTAAATCACGTACGAATCTATCCACTTCATACAATACTACCAGTTCATTCTACCAAAACATTTAGTCCAAATCAACAGTATATGATCTTTATGGACTGAATGTAGAGGTATGCATCAGAACTGGGATCCCAAGGGACAAAAAAGGCGGTGCTGTAGGTGGGATCAAGAGGACAGATATGAAGCTCACGGGACAAAGAAAGGCCACAGTGATTAACATGGTACCCTACTGGATTCAGCACATTGGTCATGCAATGATGATTTTAACACATTCATTTTAAGTAACTGCTTTATCCTGGTTAGGGGGTGCTGTGGATAACATTACTAATATGTTTATAATTTGGGAAATAGAACCAGCTATATTCATATGAAAATGTCAGGGATGGGTACAAACAAAATAAGTGCAGGATAAAAAAAAAGTCCAACACACAAAGCTCTACTGAAAAGTGTAACTGGCAGTGAAAGTAAGTGAGGACAGCTTAAAGACTTTTCCGTTTATATAGTTCATACTGTACATTGATTAAATATGTGGCAAAATATAAGTAAATGAAATAAATGGTGTATGTGAAAATAATAGAAAGATATAAAAATATGAGGATAATTGGATTACTGTAAAAGCTCGACACTGCACCTAATAGGATCTTTTTTAAAATTAAAAACAACTAGTTTATACATACCAATTGCATGTATTCGTTGGTAGTCAGCTTTGATAGAGAAGAGTCCTCAAAGAGAAGAGACATGAACATCGTTAAAATGCTGTTTTAGCAGAAAACAGCACTGCATCTTCAAGCGTTATGATAAAACACAAGTGCTGTTAACATCATGGATAATATCATTCATCTGTCATTTACAGTCTTTTATAGCCATGATCAACTTTTTTCCCAACCTTTCTTGAATAAGGGCTATTTGGTGGTCAGAAAATTGTTTTACTCTGTGAATAAAATGAGTGTCAAGAAGGACAACAAGAAGCAGAACATCCGCTTACCCCCAAAAAAGTGGCTTGTAAACAGTGAGAGAACGAGGGAGGTGGACAAATAGAGTGAGAGAGTGAGCTATAAAGGGAGCAAACCTGATTGGCTGATGCGGATGCGAAGGGAACAGTAGTGGCGGACGTGGTTGCTGCGGACAGCGCACTTGGCGGTGAACTTGACATGGAGTGTGAAATCCTGTACACATGAGAAGAGTAAGGTCGTAAAAAAAATCACCAGCGGTAAAGTGGAGTATTGTGATATGAGAACATGCTAACATGCTCAATGAGTTCTACACTTCAATTTCCACAGAAATATATGCAGGGTTTGTATAATGGCTCTCAGGCTCTGATGTATCTCAGGCCCTGAGATTTAAACTCTATTGAAAACCTAGACAATACAAAGGAGTGAGCTGTACAAGATCCCTGTACATCCATCTCCAGCATTTCTATGCATGACATAGAGGGCATCTCTAGAGTGTTGATAGTGTTGACTCTAGAGATGACTTCACCCAATATTAATTATGAGGCAGCTAATAATCCTGAAACCAGTGTTACACAGAAATAAATTCACACTAAATATTTCTAAATGTTCATCATAAAATCATAAAATAAAACTATACAGAATCTATATCAAATGTAACTGCTTTGCATGTGTCTTACATCTGAAATATGATCCCCCCTCCCCCTTTTACCAACAATTCTGGAGTTGCCTGTCATTTTATTTGAATGAAAATTGGGTGTGTATATAACATTCAGATATACAGTACACTCAACAGCCACTTTAATAACAACACCTGCTCAAACATTAATTTATCTAATCAACCAAACATGTGGAAGGAGCTCAATACATGACATCGGGCAGATACAGATCAAGCGTTTCATAACAAACATCGTTATGAGGAAAAGAGTGACCTCAGTCACTGACTGTAACAGTGACTGACTGCTGGTACCAGTTTTATTATTTCAGGAACTGCTGATCTTCGGGGATCTGCACAGACTTCGGGGATTTTCCCTCGAGTTTATACAGAATTAAGTGAAAACATCCAGTGAGCAGCAGATGGTCAGAAAGGTCAGAGAAAAATGGCCAGACTAGTTCAAGCTAACAGGAAGTCTCAAATAACCACTCTTGTGGTGAGCAGAACAGCATCACGACATGTCAAACATTGAGATGGACAGCAGAAGACCACATCAGGTTCCAGTCCTATCAGCAAGAAAAGGCCCCAGTCGGCACAGGCTCACTGACAGTTTAAGAAAGGAATGAGGCTCACAGAGTTTAAGAAAGGAATAAGGCTCACTGACAGTTTAGGACAGGAATGAGGCTCACTGAGAGTTTAAAATAGGAATGAGGCTCACTGACAGTTTAAGAAAGGAATAAGGCTCACTGAGAGTTTAAGAAAGGAATAAGGCTCACTGAGAGTTTAAGAAAGGAATAAGGCTCACTGAGAGTTTAAGAAAGGAATAAGGCTCAGTGACAGTTTAGGATAGGAATAAGTCCAGGTGATATTTTTCCAATCTTCAACTTGTAAGCCTGTGCTACATGACTGGTTGATCAGATAATTGCATGAAGGAGCAGGTGTACAG
Source organism: Ameiurus melas (assembly GCA_012411365.1). Lineage (NCBI taxonomy): Eukaryota > Metazoa > Chordata > Actinopteri > Siluriformes > Ictaluridae > Ameiurus > Ameiurus melas. The sequence continues at coordinate 11,964,772 of CM022770.1, read as the reverse complement.
GTGTTCCTATTAAAGTGGCCAATATATCATCGGGTTAGGATTCCTAGAACAGCTACAAAATCTTCCTCGAATGATTTATCTTAATTTAAATTGATGCAAATTTAGATAATCATCAGGCGAATCTTTTTCATACCCTAACTGTAAAAATTATTTTCAATATACTGTAAGCTGCATTACTGTGCAGAAGTTCAGCGATGATCGCAACATCACAAATCAACACACAGAGATTCACTCTACTGACAAAGTGCACATCATCAACCACCTGCATGGAAACTGGTGGCTGTGGAACAACGTCAATTAACAGAGCCACACTGGTGTATCAGTATCAGTTGTATCAGTGTGCACAGTGTTGATTTTGCATTAATATGAGTCGTGTAGAGTTTTGACATGTGAGCAGCCGAAAGGGAGGAAGGTTAGAACACCTACCCATACTTGCTGCAGGAGTCATGCACAATATTGAGCCTGCCCATCATGCATTGCAACAGGAAGTGGATTGGAAAAAAGGAGAAGAATCAAATCAGCCCATCACAAGGTTGGTTAGATTAAAGAGAGAGACAAACAACGGAAGGCAAAACATAAAACATTACAGGGAATCATTCACAAAAAAACCCCAAAAACGGATTAGTTGTGGGATGTGTGATCTACAGTTGGGAGGTGAGAGGGATGTATGAGGGGTTTGTGTGGAGACAATAACAAGACTTTAAAACACATCATCAACCTGCAGTACAATGTGTCTCGGTTGGATAATCTACAATCAGACCCTTAGTTGACTTTCAATAGGGGGGGGGGACCATCCAACTGTAGATCCGAATATAAATTACTGTCAAACATGACAGTCAGCTCAGGAATTATTGGCACCCTCGGTAAAGATTGCTTAAAAAGTGTTAATAAGGTAAAAATGTGATACTTAACAGTTAATTTTCCCTCAAAAATTTTAAATCAAATTAAAATGAAAAAGTTAGATGACTTTCCAGTAATTCTTGAGCTGACTGAACATACTGTATGAGCAATCATAAATTGTAGAGAGTGTGCGTTTTCTACAAAGCACTCGATAGTCTAAATGTTTCAAATTCCCTGTGCAGCCAAATACACTGTTGAAAACATTTCTTCACTGTAACATTAATCTCAAACCATAGCGCTCATTTCAGGTGATTTGCCACGTTTAGACACTTTAGATATGAATAACTGCATTCATGTATAATATCAATATAACGAATATTTCTAACAATATCTTTTGAATATGTGTTCTCAACTATACCTGGTGAACAGCTCATACATGGCACATCTTATCTTATTGTAAGAGTCATTTCATATTGAGTATTGAGAGTGATTTTATAGACTCTACAATCATGATTGGCAGCTCAGGATGGCTGGCTTTGTGGGAAAAGTTCGGGTCAGGTATAGCTCAGGTCCTACCTGAAGGAATAAACTGCTGCTGAAACTGCATGTTGGCCAGCGCCTGTTGGTACTGCAGCATGCCGGCATTGAACATGGTGGTGGCACCGTTGGTTTTCTCAAGGGCTGGTCTCTTTGGCAAAGGAGGAATTAGGCTATGAGGAAGGCCCTGCTTGGAATGAGGGGAAAACGAGGAACGAGGATGGAATGGCAAAGACAGGAAAGAGAAAAATATACAACAGTTATCATCAGAGGACTTCACATTACAGCGCAAAAACTGAAAAAAAATAAATAAATAGAAACAAACTGAAACAAAACAGCAGGCAAGCAGCAGCAGCCTATACATGACTACGCCACAAGCAGAAACTAAAGTGCCAAATCCCTGACTGCATATACACACTAAAATATAGATCTACATTAATACTCTACCTCCACTTTTAACATTACTACACCAACTAAGCTGGTGCGAGTGCAAATGAAGCAAGCATCACACTAATACAATGTATTGCCGAAAAAAAAGAAAGAAAAAAAAGGACGAAAATAAAATTAAACTTGAAGCATATAAACTTAAAATAAAATAAAGCTGCACTGCTTTTGCCATGATATCTGTGAAATATGAGACGTAAGTTATTAATATCTGTTGCTCAGGTGGAGCAGCTTTGCTACCACATAGCTGGTTACCCAGTTACCCAGTTTATCTGGTTATACATGCACTTATAAAGCTACTTAACATGCATTATACAGAGACACTGAAGATATATGCAGATACTGCACACACACACACACACACACACACACACACACACACACACACACACACACACACGCACAAGAGCAGTTACACAGCATAGTTTAGTCTGTCTGACACTGTCCTTACGCTGCAGGAATGGCCTACATGTGATGATCTGATTGTGGTATTTCTTTTTATAAAATGTTTTTCCCCCCAGTGTCCTTTACATACTCCCAATGATTTCTGATTACTTTGATGTTATTTTATTTGAATCAGTTCCAGTCTGCAATTTCGTCTACCTGCAAATAATCAGTTCTCCACAATCAGTTGATCACTAAATGTTACAAACACAGCAATAGGAAGAGAACATAAAGCCAATTAAGAAACAGTCTACGCTAGCAAATTCTTGCTTGTTAAGACACTACAACAAAGCAACATGCCAAGCCAAAAAGGTGAAAGGTCATAGTACCAGGTCAAAGGTGGCCTCGAGGGGTCGCTTCAGTGATTTGACAGCCGTCTTAATTAGCAGGCAGCGAGCACATGATGGCAATGGGCCAATGGGGTTCAAGCGCATAAACATAAACAGCAAGCAGAGGTGCATCATGGGGCAGCAGTGCATTTTTGGTGGTTGAGAAAAAAAAACAAATAAAAAACAAATCATTTGGAATGCAGTGTACAAAAGGGATATCAGGACTTAACATGCACATTAACGTAATTCAGGAAAAGATATCTAATGCAATATTAACACTACAAACTACAGCAGGGTCCAGAAGTGCAAGTGGGCAGCTCTCGTGACGCCATATGTTTAGCTCATTACTCACTACAGGTATGTGTGATCAATAATGTTGTGTCTAAAGGGATAGCATCTGATCTTGATTCAGTTAAGATTTCAGTTAAGATTTTGTATAATTTAGTATAATTCACAAATAATACATTTTTTAATTCATAAAAACTAAGAAATAAGAACAGACTTTATGATCTTAGCACAAAATATCTGCTGATATAGTATGAGAACTAGAATTTGACAAAAGTGCAATACTTATGAATTAAAAACAGTCATTGGGAATACACTCAACCCTTTGGACCCTACTTTAGACAAACTACATTATAATAGGGGCTCGAACAGTAGTAAATGTTTACAGTTCTCAGTTTGGCATGATAGGGACGATATTACACAATACAACACACGCTATTAGTCTGCACATTGCAGGCTCTATTCTGTAAAAATGTTCAAAATGTTGCCCCCCAGTGGATAGGCATGAATCAATACATGTATTTTCTAACACAACATGAAAGAAAATCAAATCAGTGCTATGGGAGCATTTTGTGGACGTACTGTATTTGCAGTTGCGTTTCCTATTTGCGGACGCGTAAATTGTGACCGAATTCAAATGAAAACGCAAATTGTGTCCTGTACTTTAATACTGTTTGCATTTTCATTTACACGAACGTACAGTTTCTGCTAAATTTTAAATGGAAACGCAAAGTCCACGTGCAACTGCGTTTCCCGTATGATCCTGTCGTATCAAAATAGCAATAGAAGTTATTTCACTTAATTGGCAAAATACAAACAGAATCGAAAATCCCTGTGCGTTTGCATTTCCGACGCCTTGCACAGAAACCTGTCGATGCAGTGTTGGGGCTGGGAGTACACTATGGGGCGTGCTTGTGCTCAGAAGTGGCATCACTCACAGATGGCCATATTTTAGAGCACCTCGGGGTCGCTATAATTAAAGCATCTGCGGTTTAAAGTTTACGTCAGGATGCAATTTGAACTGTAACACAATTGCCCAGAAAACTGTCCAGTTTCCACGAGCGCGCATTAGAAACATGGAAGCTGGCTTTCAAACACAACTTAGGATGTATCACGTGGAATAACCGGCATGTTTTGCAAAAAACCAGGACCTTATTAAACAAAACATGCGTTGAAAAAAATATTATTTAATGGGTATAAACCCAACAGAAAAAGCTTAGGCTCCAGTCAAATTTGTTTTAAAATAATCTACTCAATTATAACTCTTACCTCTTCCCAAAATAATTTCCTCTTTCTGCATTGCCAAATACAGTGGAACAAAGTTCCTCTAGCTTCCGTACATTTTGGAAGAATATTATGTTCAATTCATATTTTATTTGATCCACTTAGTTGCGAAAATATTTACAGAGGATAAGAATGTTGATGGGACACGTGTTGAGTTTTCAAGGGTAATTAATGGCATATCACTTCACCTTCCTCATCTTATCAAATCCTCTGCACAATATTCTCAGTTAAAGGAATAACCAACAATAAACTTATCAGTAAAACTGTACACAGATTTATCCTTCATCATCTTTAAATAAAGCATCGGCACAATCATCTGTACAGCACCTTTTCCTTCTTGGCCATCGACTGTGAGTGATGCTACTTCCAAATACAAACACGCCCCATAGTATACTCCCACCCCCCAACACCTGGCAGGTTACTGTGCAAGGCAAAGGGATTTGATTTGGAGTTTATGCATCTGCAAACAGGAAGCACAAATGCAGTTGCTTTTGAAAACTGTCCGCAAAATACTTTCATGCAGCAATAGTACAGAATCCCGAAACAATGCAGAGCATGTGCCCTGAAACATATATTTATTTATGATCATTCATCTCTGTGATATGACACATAAACATTTACATCCATATATAACATGTTCATTCAATAGCTGTTAAGAAAATCTCTGACATGCTAGAAAATAACCACATATTTCACATAGTTCACACACATAGACGCAGACACACACACACGCGCGCTCATAAAAAGCTTTTACCCCCTTGGGATAAAATAAGGTTGGCTCATGAATGACGTACATAAATAAGACTTATAATAATTATGAAGTCAGCTACAGCATGGATACGAAAACCTACATTTAAATGTTTTTACATCCTGACGGCTGTTAAATGGATGCACTAAACAAGTCCATTTCTCTAACTAACTAACTAAATAAAAAACCTGCAGTGCTGTTACATTCATTATTTCATATCTTGCTCATGTAATCAGATATTATTATGAAGAGCGAAAAGCACGATAATGGTTCGTACGCTTACCAAATCAATTTTTCATGCATGTATAAAGGTCTTGAGGGTTCTTCACGAGTCCCACTATAAGTCCTAATAATTACCTGGGAAGAAACCTCTAAAGGATGCAACTGTTTAGTCCCAGATAATCACTCGGTCATTGATATTAAAGCATGTTATTCAGTAAGTATTATGAATTATTCAGTAATAAGGCTAATAGGAAAGGGTTGGACTTACAATAGTGAGGAATCTAAGTCTGGCCTTGTTGATTAAAATTGCCTGATCTTAATCAGTTTTGTTTGGGAAGACCTGCATTGTAGCATATTCCCTGATCAGAAAATGAATGAAATATGTAGCTATTGCCAGAGTGTCAGAGATGTCCTATTTATGACTCATGAATCACATCTGCTTGCACTGTAATTACACCATACATGCCTTTTTGTCCTCCATAAGCATGTATGGTGACATAGAAGGAACCATGTCAACCTGAGATGAAACATAATCATTAACATATCAGTATCCACATTTGAGCATGCTCTGAAGATGTGTGTTCCATATGTGTGTGTACTCTACAGCAAAGGTTCTCAACCTTTTGTAACTAAAGCCCCCCAAGCCTCCCATAACATGTGGCCCCCCTTCCGATCTCTCTTGGTTGAGAACCACTGCTCTTACAGTATATGGTTGGACCGGACGCGTGGAAGTGCACATGTACTGTATGAATGTACGTACTGTACTTATCACTGAAGAGCGCGTGTATCCAGTGTATACGTGCGTGCTGGTGTGTCTTGTACTCACCATGGCCGCGGTGGCTGTGGCCTGGTTCACCTGGTGCTGTGCTGCTTTGATCTTGGCCTGCAGGTGTGCAGGAGGATGGAAATATTTGCATTTGTCCCGTGAGCAGCGGCCCTTGATGTAGTCCATACACACAGTGACGGTGTTTTCGCTGGAGTCTATCATGGTGCTGTCAGCCGGGTGAGCAAATCTGCAGTCTGTCTCACCGCGAGAGCAATTACCACGCTGGTACTCGCGACACACCTGACACACACATTGCCGTATGTTAAGACAGCCATGAGAATGGTGTCCATTTGATCAGGCACACGTAACGTACACACATGCACTGATAAACATGCTTACAAGTTCTACACAAACGCACACACACACACACACAGGCAGCTACATAAATGATAAATTTAGCTATAATGACGTTCATATAAGGTCGACGGAGTAATCCTTACAATTCCATATTTAACTGCTTCAACTGTCAAACAAGTTTGCTTTATAACATTCTATTGAGAAACAGGATTAAGCAATCGGGATCGTTTTACTGAAATGACGAGGAAAGGAAGTCTAGATCTGACTTGAAAAATTGAATATGTAGATAAGCTTGCCTTTTCACCCTATTACTAGCACATTACATTCTCAGTGGAACTGTCATAAAGGTATTTTATGGTAATGTTATTAATACTGTGATGGTTGATAGTAGATGTGCCTGCAATCCATGCCATCACCGCTCCTACTACTGTCTGACATCTACTGACAATACATGAGCATGTCACACTTATCCATTTAATTCTACAGATCACATGGTGCTATTTATCCAATTAAATGTAAAATTCTGCTTCCCACATTTAAGGCCCTACATAGTCATGCTCCCACTTACCTCACGAACCTCTTAGAGAACTACACCCCTTCCTGCTTACTACAATCCTCCTCAGCAGGTCTACTGGCAATACCGGACATGATCTTTAGCGCCGTGGGTGGAAGAGTCTTTAGTTACATTGCCCCTAAGCTGTGGAATTCACTTCCCCATTACCCATATACACACACACACATATATATACACACACATTATATATATATATATATATATATATATATATATATATATATATATATATATATATATATATATATATATATATATATATATATAAATATATAAAATATTGTGTTTTAGTATTTTGGGAATTGTATTTGCATGTTGTATTCAGGTGAACTCAGTGGACTCGGGTGTTGTGAAAGGCGCTTTTTTAAACTAAAATGTATTATTATTATTATTATTATTATTATTATTATTATTACTACTACTACTACTACTACTATTATTATTATTATTTAGTATATTCCTTCATCCACCCTGAAATTAATCATTCATTCCTGGTTACGCCGTGCACAGAACACCCCGCGCGAACACACACACACACACACTTTTTTGTGGTTTAAGTTCAAGTGACAAATGATCTGTTCATTAGATGCATGTGTACAGCAGGGGGCAGCAACATCCACAGGTATTTTCTTTTTAATGAACACCATAAGGGCTTTTTTCTTTAAACTGTATAATCAGTTACTGAGATCCCTGAAAACATCACACCCCTCCTGTTGTTTGACAAACACCAAGACTGATATGATCAAAATGCAGCCATGCTACAGATGTGCCATAACAAAAATGATTAAACGAAGACAAAGCAAAAAGACTAAAATTCTTAGAGGATTATTTTTGTATTTCATTTTCATTTTGAATGTCTAAATGAAATTTTTATATAACAAAAGGGCTTCCCACTCATCTAGGGAGCTCCTTCATACAACCGATGAAGCAGATAAGCAGTGAAAGGTATCTAATTATAAAATTTCATATATCACAATATGTGCAAAGTAAACATTTAGAATGGAGTAAAATGGAAATGAAGAATGAATTCCTCGTGGCGGAATGTAAATGACTCAAGTTACAGTACATGTAACTCCATGTTGTACTTACGTTTTTGTTTTACTTTTTTTCTCGTATTTTGTTCTTTTGGAGCTATTCTTTATTCACCAGTTGGTGCATCAAAGTTACACGCTTTGTAAAATAAAGTCCAGTTGATTAATGCTATTAGACACAAACTGCCTCGGTAACAGACATGTTGCCCTTTCTCTCCTTGTCATACCTCCAGGCGGTCGGTGCGCAGTAGTTTCTGGGCAGCTGTGTTGGCTGAGGAGGTTACAGGTGCCACAGCAGCAGGATTTCCACCGATCAGGACTGGCGTGTTGGGCAGGATGTCAGCAGCAGTGGGCATTAGCGCTGGCGATACAGGACTCAGGTATGGGTTAAATGTAGCCGCCGCTGCTGCAGCTGCTGCACTGGCGTTGGTGGCTAAGTTCGGCGTGACAGAGAAAAAAGACTGCAGGAAAGAGTGAGTGAGAGAGACAAACAGAGAAACAGAGACAATGAGAAAATGAATGAATAGAATAGAGTTTATTAATATGATGTATAACAACACATTTCACACCAATTTAATAAACACTTCCACTGGAGGATGCTTTTGATTTAGTTTTGAATAAAACACACATTTTGACGTTAAACCATTAAAAATCCCAGGACACTTATCGTAAAAGACTAGAGGTACAACCCCAGTATCCTGGTGAAATTCCCCTACTGCCCCTTCTCCATCATGGCCCCCTAATAATTCCAATAGCTGGTGTGTGGTGAGCGTTCTCATTGCACCTACATCTGGAATGATTTCTAACATTACAGATTCAAATCTGTCATTACCTATAAACATAAATATATAACCGTTATTCTAATTGTCTCCCTTCTATTAAAATATTGCTGTTAAAAACAAAACATTTATACAAGGACAGGCTCCAATTATCTTACATTAGACGGGTGAGTCTCATCAATCACACTGTGTACCTTTACTTCAAATAACCAAGCAAGTACTTTAGATAATCATAATGAAAATCACTCATTTGCAGTAACTGTCTAACGCTGCATCACATGGACAAAAATCTGATCATAGTTTTACAAACGCACACTAAAACACACAGTACAAATAATGAGGGCCAAAAAAATCCTGTAGAGTCTGGCAAATTCTCTACAGCAATACGTCATCTACAACCCTGTTCATACAGTATATTGGTTTTAAAACTCACAAACTTGAGCAAAACTGGAGAATATATTGAAATCAGCTACTAATCAAGCAGATGAAATGATTCGTCCTTTATCATTTCTGCCCTCTGAAAACCAGACCAAATGAGTAAACAGTAGACAGTATAGTCTACAGTATGTTTACATGTTTGACTTATTTTTCATCATGTACATCATAGCTTATTCCAAACCCTCAGTACAAAAAAAGAAAAGAAAAGAAAAAAGCTCTCATAGCTAGTTTGAGATTTATTTCTTGACTCTCGGTACAGCAGCCTACAGTAGTGTTAGCTGTAAGACAGCCGTATCATAGATTATAATGATAATGAGTCTTTACTGATCACATATAGATATGCACAGTGAAATTCTTTTCTTCGCATACCCCAGCATGTCAGGAAGTTGGGGTCAGAGTGCAGGGTCAGCCATGATACAGCGTCCCTGGAGCAGAGAGGGTTAAGGGCCTTGCTCAAGGGCCCAACAGTGGCAGCCTGGCAGTGCTGGGGCTTGAACTCAGTAAACCAGAGCCTTAACCACCAAGCCACCCCGTAACCTGCTAACTATTCTGATTACCTTTAGTTAAGTGCAGTCGACGTTAAACATAATTATTTTATACTACTTTTATAATGACCATTTTAAAACAATGTGTATTAAAGTATAAAACATTGACATACAGTAGATAAGTGAAATTATATGAAGTATAAGAAAAAGAAAAAAAAACCCAACAACATTAAACTGAATTCATTCTGTACTGGTTCTTGGCAGGACATTAAGCAGCTCTATAATTGAATTATTCAGTGTTCGGTTCTATTATTGTGGAACGTGTGGGAAACGTGACTGCACATTAATCGGCGAGTGGCAGGTAAAGAAACCAACAGACGTGGCATTATTATTATATACTACAACTATTTAGATAATATAATCATTTCTGTATTTAGGTCATTTCATAACACCATGCTGTTCAAACGTATACCGCTAATCTGCAGCAGGTAGCATTCGGTTGCACAATCGTGTGTAGACGTGCTAGCTATGCAAGCAACTTTGGGCAGGTCAGAGCAGAAATATGCCTCTTCTGCACCACGAAACCTCCTCTGACCTCTTACTTTCATTAACACTGAGGATCAGGAGGATTTACCATGCGATGATGATGTGCATTGTAAGAAAATGGCAGTGTATTGTAACAGTGGCAGCAAGGCCAATGTAAAATCAGGACATTAAAACTTATTCAACTTTATTACTTTTTTATTGCTACGGCTTTTCTACTTCTTAATGGTTGGCATGCGTACATAAACGATATTTTTCAAACAGGAATGCCTACATGTTAAGAAGGAACCTGGTGAAAATCATGTTGTTTTGAGAAATGCGAGTAAGCAAGTAAGGATGATCCTCTCATCACTGAGAAATATTCTTATCATTTGATTTAGTCTTTTGATTGTGGCGCTGTTCATAATTTACAGGCAATGAGGCATCACATGCACAGCAAGAGCTCTTCCTCACCATTGGCTGAAGCTGGCTGCCAGGCATGATGGCACTGGCGATCTGCATCTGCTGGGCGAGCATGGCCATGTTCTTCTGCTGAATCAGGTTATTGCGGCCGTTTATCTCCAACTGCGTCTTCAGGTGGGGAGGCGGGTGCAGGTACTTACAGTTCTCTCTGGAACAGCGCCCCTGGAAACAAAAGAGAGGGAGGTTCATAGGGTGGGGAAGGAATTTCGTAATAACCCATAATTCCTCTGCCATCATATTGCATCACAGCAGTTGTTAAATTGACACTTTCAGAGCTGATGTGTTTGATCCAGCAGTAAGTCACTGCCGCTGTAAAATCAGCTGAGACCGTTATCCCCATAGGAAAGTGCTCTTATTCTACAGGCTTCATGAAAATGACTTTATTTGTTCATGTGGCTGTGAGGCAGTCAGAATGTTTACATGGACAACAATATTCCGATATTAACCCGATTAAGACAATAGTCTGATTAAGAAACTAGCATATAAACAGCGATTATTGATGACCTTAATCCGATTAAAGTCATACTCGAAGTAAACACAAATTGAATTAAGACAGGTGGAGTACTCCTGTTTTAGTCGCATTATTGACGTGTATTACAGACATGTACACACTTTAATCACACTAATAACATCGTGTGGGAGTTTTGACCGCATTGTGTGACAGGACACGATGACACACGGCAGTGCTCAACTGTTTCACGGCAAACAAGAGAGCACGGCTGCGTCTGAAACCACATACTTACCTACTATGTAGGATGCGTATGTATTGTATGCAGGTACTGTATATGTATTTCAGCTACTGTATAGAGGGCAAGTTTCGGATGCAGCCCACGGCTTCAAGTAGTCATCTATTTGCGTGTATAGCATGACAAATAATTAACTGCACTTGAAGCGTTTGTAAAAATAAAAAATACAACACTTGAAACTGTATATGGTTCCATAACAAAGACGAACTGTATGTCGATACGTGAAATTCTGGAGGGAACGTTGGACGGTGTGGTGTAGGGCCCTAATTACATGTGACATTAATCGATCTATGCGACTCATGTAAACACCTTAATCACAATATTGTCTTACTCAGAATAAGGTCAATAAATAGATTACTGGTGTCCATGTAAACGTAGTCAGTGATGCAGCAGATGAATGTGCGGTCTCATTTGATCTCAGTTGATTAGTTTGTGTCTGCAAACAAAGATAATCTATCTACAGTCAGCTCCAGAATTGGAGATTGTGGTTAGTTTAATCGGTTAAGTTAATTATTATGTTCAGTATAATATGGACATGGACCAACTTCAGACTGGACTGCACTGATATTCATTTGTTAACAATTGTATAAAGTAAGCTTATACATTCAGCTGGTTGCTTATAAATCCAAACATCTCCGCAGTTCAAAATCTGCAGTTCAATCAATATGTTTTTTTTTTAAATAATTTATTTGCTGTTAGCATGGAGACGTCCTCTTCATTGACTTTTTGCTGTAAAATGTGTTTTTTCCATCTCCCTGTTTGCTGCCATTTTCTTGGTAACATAACACGCTTTTCTAAATGTATGTTTCATCAGGCTTCTTTGAATTTTCCCTCTTTTCCTTAAAAAAACATTCGAATGCTTTCAGTTTTGCAAATGCTGAGTGAAAATCTGACTGAAACAAATGATCATGAACAGATCTCCAAGCATCAAGAATAACTCTGATGCTTGGAGCCGCATCATGCTACAATAACTCTGATGCTCTGAAGCTGAGAACCGCAGTGAAGCGTTCTCAGCTGTTGAAGGCATCATGAGACCTTTCAACTGACTGGACAGTCTTTCTGCTTTTCATTGAAATTAAAAAAAAAAAAAGTTCCGCAATAAGTCTAAGCTTATAGTGTTAAACTGTAGTGTACTGCTGCAATCTCCTAAAGCAAAAGTAAATATCATGATGCACAATGTATCGTATAAATTGCACAAACTATTACACTCACCAGGTCCACTACCAAGAACTATTCTTCAAAACTCAACTAAATGTTACTGAATCTACTTCTATATCCTCAAATGATCCCGTAAAAGTTTCATACAGCCCAAATTATTCCTAATCATTTGCTTAGTTTTTCTGCTTTGTTTTGCTTTTTATTTGAAATTATTTCAAATAAGTGATCATTATATTTAATTAGAATGGCAGCATGGGTGATAACATATACACAGTGTTTACTGCTGTCATCTTTTAATAACTTATATCGGATACAGTCCCATCTGAAAGTCCTGGAACAACAAGGTCAATTCTATTGTTTTTGCTATACATTGAAGATATCTGAGTTTGAGCTCAAAAGACAAATATGAGACGATAAAGTACAATTTTAGCTCTCATTTTCTAATATTTACATCTAGATAAACTGTTAAACAACTTAGAACATCAGACCTGAAGGCCTTTTTTGCTGCCAGTATTGCTGCTATATTTGTGCTGCTGCATTACAACATCCCTACAGTCCATGTTTACAATTACACTCCATGTTCTGTGTATCTATTGTCCTGTGTATTTACTGTCCTGTGTAGTTATTGTTTTGTTCTGTGTATTTATTGTTTTGTACCCGTCTCACACTGTTGTGTATTTGCAGTTTATGTAGTTTGTGTACTGGTCCTGAAGAAACACCATTTCGTTCCGATGTATACAAGCTATATAGAGGAATGAGAATAAAAACCTACTTGACCACTTGAACATGTCACAATATAACTTGTACCAATGTGTAGCGAAAACAACAGAATTGGCCTTGCAGTTCCAATACTTTCAGAGGGGACTATATGTGTTATGGTTGCTACTGCTTCAGTAAACATTTTTTTACTTGTATTACTGAAGAATGACAAACCTTACTTTGGAAATGAAATTGAAAAAAATATTGTATTTATTTGCTATAACAAATAAAGCAGTTCTCTGTAGTGAGCTTGCATATTTTATGCACCGCAATATTCTTAGGACAGCTGTCTAGCACTTCTCGTCTTACCCCCATGTCTGCTAACAGATGAATGCCTGGTGTGTTCATGGTGTGCATGTCCTGTTCCCGTCTCACCGCACGCTCCAACTCACTATCTATTTACAACTATTAATACACTGTGATACTCTGCAAGGAAGAGCGAGACATCAGCAGAGAACCCAGCACACACTTCATGTAGGAGTGGTTAGGACCTACACAGACCCAGGAGTTCCAGCACAAAATATCAATCATACGAATTATGCAAATCCGTGATCATAATCCAAACACGCAGACTGGAATCACAACCTGAAAACAGCTTGACTCTGAAACAGGAAATACGGACGCAAGAAAACAAGACTAGCGCAGAGTCTGAATTTGAGTTGTTCTCAGTGGACAAATTTTATTCCATGAATAATTCATTATATTATTATACACAGGGCACAGTAATCCCATAGAGATTTCTTCCAGCTCAAAACCTATAGGCTGGATATGTAAAAGGTAATGTAAATAAAATAAAAATGCACAAAAATTTGTGTATTTAAATAAAATTTAAATACACAAAAGCCGAGAGGTTAATGGTTAGTGCTGTATTTACATGGTTTCAGATTGTTAAGTAACTGTATTGGAATAGTTTATGTGCTGTCTAGACTGTGTTGTCTGAATTCACTGCAGAGTCTCTCTCGCTGCTGCCTCATAGCGCTGTATATAAAACTGTCTATATAGCACGTTCAGACACAGCATGGGAACTATGACGGGTGTTTTGCAGAGGAAAATAAACATTAACTACAATGCAGGACACACATGAAACAAGACAAAAACTAATCAAGAGAAGTGGAAACGTATCTCCACACTTGTAAACCCAGCGAGGAATCGATGGAGTGGCAGAGGCCACTTCAGCAGTTTCTGATTGAGAGACTTATTCCACAGAGACACGAACATACCCCTTCTATAAACTGTATGCACTCTCTACTGTTCTCAGTTTTTATGACAATTTGTTGGAAACCTCACAAATATTTGGGATTTGGGAAAGTAAATTCTTCTTCTTCTTTTCGTGTTGAGGTTCCACTTTACAGTAGAACCATCGTGGTGGAAGGATTAGCCGCTCAGCAGTATGATACTGAACATTGCCCAGGGTGCGCCAGGGAAGGCTCCTTCCTTGCACACGCATTCACACACTATGGGCACTTTGGACATGCCAATCCGCCTACCATGCATGTCTTTGGACTGTGGGAGGAAACCGGAGAACCTGGAGGAAACCGCTGCAGCACGGGGAGAACATGCAAACTCTGCACACACAGGGCCACGGTGGGACTCGAACCCCCAACCCTGGAGGTGTGAGGTGAACGTGCTAACCACTAAGCCACTGAACCCGAACTAATTTATTTCCTTGGTTATATGTCTAGATTTTAAGATCAGGACTTCCCAAAGTGTTAAACTGTCAGCTCAGTGTGTACAGGATATAAGTCATTTCGAATGAAAGTAATGAATGCACCACTTCCACATCAGTACTAATTCCAATTATACAGCATGATGCTCACAGGGTGATGACAGGTGCTACAGGAGTAACCCTGACTTAGCAAAGGGCAAGGAATAATTGAGCACAAATTGGATATTTGCACACAACACCCTCACCTCTTACACATTCTTATTTCCTGAAAACAGCCACAACAGAACCCGATTTCAATTCTAACTGGTCCATCACTGAACAACTGAACAGTCTGTAACAAGTCCAACGATTCCAACAAGTCCAGCACACTATTAGAAAAGGAATCACCTGCCCCTGTGCAGAATCATGAATCATCATTAGATGGTAAAGCAAAAATCAATACAAGCACCCTGAGAACCTGAAACTGCTTTTTTGGTTCTATCAAAGCCAATTACAGAAGTGGCTGCACAACATGAAGGCTGGACTGTCTGGTACCTGAAGCTTCAAAATACTTTGCTTTTACTCAAATGACTCAGAAATTGTTTCATAAGTTGGGGCACATTTTAAGGGTATTTTCTGAGCTATGAATAGCTTTATCAGCACACAACATACACTAGTTAATTAAAGAAGATAACAGATGAACCGAGGCTGTCATTTTCCACTGACCCAGAAACAAAGTATGTTTTCGTGTTTCTTTGAGGCAGCCATTATGTGCTATGCACCTTGTTCCATTTAACACAGGAAGGATCTTTGGCGAAAAAAGATCTAAATTTGTCACCTATAACACAATAGCAGTGCTGAAAAATCAGTACAATGAAATATGTAGCACTACATAAACAACTTCCACTGGAACACATGACTCACAGTCATCAGCTCGATTGTGATCCTCAGTCTAAGCATGAAGCTCTTAAAGACTCTCATAAGTCATCGTTGTGTCAGTCTTTTAAATGAATGCCTATGTTTATGCCATCAGAACTGGAAGAAAATAATAGCATGCAAGCTGATCCTCAAATCTGCAAATAGTCACCTTTAGATGGACAAGCTGTAATTCGTCAATACTAATCATTCAGAGTGGGCAGGACATGTACGTTCATACGGAGAGTATGACACGGGGATGCCAGCTAACAAATCAAATCCCAATAAACTAATTGAAGAGAAAGGAATGCATTTATATAAAGCTGAATTTCTATGTGATGAACAAAACAATAATTATATGTATCCTAATGCATAATATCGAACAAAATCCTATTCGATAAAATGATCATAAATTGCAATTGAAATCACTATACAACATTTTCATGTCATCTCGTGGCAGTTCACGATACCATTGTCAATCGTCTCAGGACTGTAAGAAATGTCAACATTTTCAAATTGCAGATGTTTGCACCAGCACATGTTAAGGTTCATATTTGACAGGTTACAAGTGTTGCATAGGTCAGGCTGTCTCTCCTGCCTAAGAGGCGTGTGTGGCTGTCCTTTGTCGCATCCCTTTGTTAAGTGGTTGAACAAATGCTCAAGCAGCATTACTGAATACACCTTGATTCTGATTCCTGAAACAACAGATGCTGTAATTCTTACCTTGTCCTTGAACAAAGTGCCTATAGAGGATACAGCCACGCCACTTAGTGGTCTGGTGCGCATTAAGTGCTTTTTACATAAGTGGATTTATGTCCATTACATCCTAATTCACACAGTGCACAAAACATAAACCATCCCTGAGACAGGATGATAGACATATGCGATACAGGTTAGTGTTTATAAACCTATATATATATATATATATATATATATATATATATATATATAAGATAGATGGATATAGATATGTATGTGCGTATACACATACACTTACAATCAAAATTATTCAACCCCCATTGCAAATCAGGTTTATTTTCAAAATGTACAGACTTTCAGCTGTTTGCAATTAATAAATCAAAGAAAAGCAATTGAAACAGTTCAACACAACGAATACTTCAATTGGTTTCCTCAAATTCAACTGAAAATGCAACTTATAATGATTCTCCAGTTTCAAAATGATTGAACCCCTTCATGGCAAGCATCTTTAGTACTTAGTAGGGCACCCTTTTTTGGTTATGACCTGCTGCAAATGAGATGCATAGCTTCCGGCAACATTCCTGAGGAATCTTAGCCCCTTCCTCATGAGTAGTGGCCTCCAGTTCAGTAATATTCCTTTGTTTCCATGCTGCAACTGCCTTCTTCAAATGTTACCAGAGATTTCTTCTGCAGGACTTCTGCAAAAATGTCTTGGTGGAATTTGAAGTATGCTTGGGATCATTGTCCGGTTGGAAGGTCCAATGACGCCCAAGCTTCAGCTTGGGTACTTCAATGAATCCATCTTGGCTTCCACACACTGCAGAAATCATTATAAGTTGCATTTTCAGTTGAATTTGCGGAAACCATTTGAAGAATTAGTCATTTTGAACTTTCAATAGCTTTTGTTTGATTTGTTCAATGCAAACAGCTTAAAGTCTTTCAATTTTGACAATAAACCTGATTTGCAATGGAGGTTAAATAATTTTCATTTGAACTGTATACTGTATCAATGTTGCAAAAGGAGAAAGCAAGACAGACTGGATGTTTGAGGCTGAAGTGCTGTGTTCAGCATTCTCTCTTCCAAACAGGGGCCATGTTCCCTAATGACTTTAGCAGATGCTACACACTCCAGTTTATGCTAATGTCCATACCTCTGCCTATGCTGGTATGTCTTGGCAGAATTATGTGAATAGTATGCAATGAAAACAATTTGCAATAAAAAACTATTTTAAATTTCATTTAGATATGATTTCACTTGATCCGTAAATGACAAAAGGATCTCTTACAGGATCTTTTATAGTTATGTACCTCAATATTCTACTAAACTTCATACATGAAGGATTCATTCATGGGAAAATGCATCTAATGCTATACATTCAGATCAGCGAGAACCTTCTGACTTTAGGAAAAATATTCAATCATCTGCAAATGTATAGAAAATATTTACAGAGCTTAGCAACTACTTCAAAATAAATAATAATAATAATAATAATAATAATAAACACATTACAAAGCAGTGTTATACATTTTAGAAGCTGTTGTTTGAAGGTTAGATGTTAGCAAGATTTAAGGTTACAGCATGTCCACGCATGTTCTGTGTCTGAGAAGATAAAAATGTTTAGGAAAGGTGTGACGAGGCCTGAGGCAATCAACTGAACATGTGTAAATGTTGGAGAACTAAACTTAGAAGAGAGAGAAAGAAAAACGGAGGATAGAGAGAGAGAGAGAGAGATTCTGAAGAGGGATTTACAAGCACAAGGTTTTATAGAAGGGAATGAAGGAACTGAGCTGCTGTCAGCTCGCAATGACCTCCTTTGACCCTTATCAGGTTCCCGTCCTCTAACAGCATTTAAAAAAATAACTGAATCAGGTGTGCTTATTTTAGAGCATGGCTGGTCAACACAGCGAGCCTGATCCTGGTTCAGTGTTTCCCAGTGCACTCTAAGATGCTTAATGGTGCAGAGTTTCTGCTGAGTCACGGGTATTTTATTCTCTCTGAATTTCACGGTAATAAGTTCATACAGCTCCTAGCCTATATGTGATATCATATTGCTTAATTGTTATTATTAGCAGAGTGATCATTGCTAACATTAGGGCACCTGACTGCAACAGCACAGGCTATAAACCTTGTTTTCATTATTTTGAGTGATAAAGTAGATGCATGGCTAAGGTTTACTCCCTGCTCGTTATTATTTTTTTCTGCATAGAGGGATGTTGTTTTCATCACAATGTTTGTGATCAGAGCTGAGCTTCAGGCACGATACACAATCACATCCTTGAAGAAAGATCCACTCTGAATCACTTGCATATTAAACCTTTAACGTCACCCAAGATTTACTTGATGGAATTCTGAGTTGATCGTTTTGTTTACACACCTTCCTCAACATGGTCTATTTTCACTGTAGTTAACAGTTACGTACATTATTCACAATGACTACCTGCTGATAGTGGTGCCAGGGGGATTTAGTCCCTGCTTCATCTCTACCTAAAGACAGTGATTTAGCGACGCTTTGGTATTTTAGTCTATTCAGCTCTCTCACCTGCTCATTTGTACACTCTGCTGAAATGTTTCAACTCCAAAGTTTCAACTTTCCTGTGAATACCTCTGTCAACACCATCATGCTACTAACTAACCAAGTCTCATACAACTGCGTCGTATTGCTGCTTTTGAGTCCAGTGTTTGTTAGCTTATCAGTTTTTTAGGGAAAACTGACCGTTGTCCTGTATGTTAAAGATTTCCCCCTATGAAACACCACTGAAACTGAGCTAGCAATGTCCCCCTGTGAGATTAGCATGACACACAGCTGACAGCATCTCACAGGAATACAGTTTTATTTGCACTATTTTTCCGAATAGTAGAATTAATTATTATTAATTTAAAAGAAGGCATAAAAGGCAGAACTATCTGTATCGGCCGATATCACTCGGAATAATCGGTTATCGTATCGGATGAGAAATTTAGTAATCGGAGCATCTTTAATTATTATTATTTGAACAAAAAAACATGATGCTGTGTCAACAGAAACATGAGGCTCTACACATTCTGTTCTCTCTCTGTCCTTTTCTCTACCCCTCTCCATTTCTCTGTCTCTTTCTATTCTATCAGAACGACAGATGTGTCAGATAGAGGGCTGGATGGATTTCCTGTCTCTTGGAGCTTTGGTGACTAAGCATTTTGTAGTGCACAGGAAGTGTGCTGTCCAGTCGTAGCCCAGATATCCCAAGAAGCTGAGTCACTCTTTGTAATCATTCCCCCACCCTGCTGCTATGCAAACAGACATCAACGTGTTCATATGTACAAAAAAACCAACACCTGTCTTTACACACTAATAGAGAGGTGCAGGGATGACGTCATTTGTACCAGAATCCTCACACTGGTTCCCTTGACAAATACCCATAAGTTTTTTTGGATTACAAAAATAAACTCTGTGATCAGCAAAAGTTACAAAAAAATACAATCACCAGATAAAAACAAACGTCATCAAGGTTCCAGACATAAGTTTTCCAGACATGATTTAAAACATTTTCCATAATACATATTTGCCCTGGGGATGAACCTTCATCCACGTGTTTTTTTTTTTTTTTTGGTTTTTTTAGGGGTTGATTGTGCACAGCATACCTGAACCAGTTTATCTGCACAGTTTTTTCCTGTTCGGAGTGATGATGTTTAATGCCCCCGACAACGTCTGCTGTCCCATTTAGCTGCCTTTTTCAATACACGTAAAAGCTTTAAAAACTCATGAGTGAGGTATTACTGGTGTATTTTATTTCATAGAATAAAACATGAAAATATTTTGAGCTTGTGTTCACCACAAAACTTATTTCAGGGTTTTAACCAAAATCCTATTTAAAAACCCATTGACTTTGGGATGATGGAACCGGAAAGGCTAAAATGCTAACTCGTTTCCGGGTTTTGGCATTACAAAATGATGTCATCTGTGAGCCACATATCTGATGTTATAGGTATATATTTAACATACACACAGATGATTAAATGGATCATTGCAGCTAATATCTGAAATAATGGTGTGCTAGCAGAGAGCAAAGACAATACTATAAAATCACAGATTTATATCATATATATACATCACATATCAATGTTGGCGATGTTTCCAGTCAGTTATATCCAGTAACACAAATCCAGGCTCCTAATACTTCAATGAGGAGCCCCATAAACCCAAAAATGGTTCAAGAAGGCATTTCAAACACAATTTTTTTGAAATCACTGATAAAATGTGGCATACTTTCTAGTCCTTAGCTCCAATAACATAAAAATTGAATTTCATTCACGCTTCTCCATAAAAGTGGGCCAAGGACTTGACGACACAACATTATTTGCAGCCGTTTCTATGGTGACGGTACCACACAGTAGGCCAAAGCCCAAAAGGCTTCCTGCTCCCTATACATGTAAGCTTGTCATGACAACTACTTTTATATCTGTATGATATATTATATCATACAGATATCATATATAACATCATTTAATATATTTGTATGATATATTGTCCCAGAAATAATTGTGATAAACGATAAAATGGTCTTAAAATGACAATAATATGATATAATGATAATATAATAGTATAATAATTCCCTTTCAAAGAGCAATGAACTTTTAATTCTTAAGAATATCCAGACATTGGTATTAGAAGGTCAGAAATTTTTTTTGTCTTTTGATGAAAATATTGTTTAAATGTAGTCGATATTTCGTCGTGTCATATTTATTAATTTTAGTAAATTTTACTGAGTAAAAAGGAAGTGAATATGAATCAACGGCATTTTAGTTGATGAGAAAATGCTAAAAATTAAACCAAATATTCACACATTTTCTTTATTAACTTCAACATGTATCAACAAAAACATGTGAAAACTCCTTTGTTGTGAAAACCTGATCTCCTGAAAGAATATTACAATGACTACACTACTGTAATACAGCATTGTGAATTCTTTATGCTTTAGTTCGTCAACGTGACTTAGCCGTCATACCTAGCACCTTACTTTAATTCAATTTCACTTGTGCATTCGCGTCATTTAGTGCAGAAGTGAGTTGTAATATTGGGTTTATGTTTTGTGTAAATGCCTGATTAATCTCGTATGTGTTTGAATCTCCTTTATGTTTTAAATCGTTTCTCTAATGGGGACCAGGATTTTGTAGCCACAATGTTTTTAGTCACCACAAAGAGAATGGAGGTGTGAATCAGTCGCTGGCCTCTTAACGAGATGAACACAAAAGTGTGCGAACACACAGACACACACACACGCTGCTGAGTGCTACAAGAATAGGTGTAAATATTATCCTTGGTCAAGATCATATATTGGCCATGTGTCTGTCAGTCACACACACACACACACACACACACACACACACACTTGCAGCCCAGCTCTCCATGCACACACTTTGTTGTGTCTGTTATGGCCATGGTAACCTAGCAACAGAGGTCTTTCTCCCTTTTACTTTGATCAGAATTACAAAACAGACACTGCATCAGAAAAAAAAATGGAGTGGAAAACGAAATATTTCTCACTTACAGCAGTAAATGCACTAAATACACAATACCAAAGACAACTTCTGCATCCCAATTCGCTTACTATCCATACAATATAGTATCTGAGATTAGAATGACTGTGTCCCAAATCCTAGTATGTTGAAATGAGGATCCCAAAGGGACCCGGATTGGACTATTTCCAGTAGATTTAACGAAGTGTGTATCTATGGACACTTTCAGCTAATAAATCCTTGTGTGAAGGAAAAAGAGTTTTGTGATGGTTTGCTTTTTGATGCATTTACGAGAGGAGTAAATTAAATCCATCCATACATCCATTTTCCATACCACAGAGCTGTGGGGAAGCCTGGATCCCAAGGCGGGGGACACCCGGGACAGAGTGGCAGAGCACGATTGTACACACATTCACAGACAATTTGGAAATGCCAAATGAGCGTACAATGCATGTCTTTGGACTAGGGGAGGAAACCGGAGTACCCAGAGGAAACCCCCGAGGCACGGGGAGAACATTCCAACTGTGTGCACACATGGCAGAGGGAGGATTCAAACCCCCAACCCCAGAGGTGCGAGACAAACGTGCCAACCACACAGCCACTGTGCCCCTCTGTTTTAACGAAGTGTGGAAAAATAAATCGCGGGAATGGCACGTTTACTTATATAGTATAAATTACACAAATGATTGAAGAAAAGCTGAAATGCAATGAGGAGTGTGTTTACAGTGAAAGTGTGTTTAACTACAACAACATTCTCTTCCATTACATGACGAGTTAGTATGTCCCAGTACATGCACACTCAAAAGTGTGCACTTATTCGTCACATAAAGAGTGCATGGTTTTAGTGCATGGTGTAAGTAGGCAAATTGAGATGCAACATTGAGAATATCATATGATTATATAAACCACTGGAATGTTCAGCTTTCTACTGGTTTATGGTTTAGTGTTCAAATATATTTAAATTCAGGCTCTGGCAATACACATTTTCCATCCTAATAAATTAAGATTTAGATTCAGAGCGAGACAATGAGAAACAGAGAAGAGGTTTAATGTATACTGAATTACAGTGGACTGTGTCCTCTGGTGTCTTAATCCTACTGTAATCTGTCACAGGCATCCCATAATCCTGCTGTGACATGGCAGCCATACAGCATGTGGCCAACAGATGTATTTATGGATGTGTGTTTGTGTGAGTGAGAAAGAGAGAGAGAGATGGAGAGGGGGGGGGCTGTCTTGAGTTCCCTCAGGCTACAGAAGGAGCAGTAGCCACTGCTAATAGCTTCAAATATCACCTTGATATTCAGCACAGAGACTAAAACACTTAGGCTTAATAAACATTTCCTTCACGTTTTGGAAATGTATTGACAGACGATGTGTGTGTGTGTGTGTTTGGAAAAGCGTAGTGAGTCATGCATTACGCACATTGACACACATGAATTTCGGCATGTGATCCTAACAGCACATGTACAGCAAAAGTGCTAGAGATTGAAAGAGACAGGAAGAGGAGGATCGATGAAAACATGACTTAGACTAACAACATGACAGAGACTGACAGCTAACACAATAATTACTGTCATCTCAGACACCCCATATTTCCTGGCTCTAGACAGGTATGGAATGCCATTTGCAAGATAGACAGATGGTGAGTTAAACAGGGGAAAAAGAAAGAATGAAATAAGAGAGAGGGAGTGACTGTTATTATCTTATTCAGAATTATAGTGGGATGGTGTATAGTGAGAATGATGGAGGTATGATGTATAATGAGAATGATGAAGGGATGATGTATAGTGAGAATGATGGAGGGATGGTGTATAGTGAGAATGATGGAGGGATGGTGTATAGTGAGAATGATGGAGGGATGGTGTATAGTGAGAATGATGGAGGTATGATGTATAATGAGAATGATGAAGGGATGATGTATAGTGAGAATGATGGAGGGATGGTGTATAGTGAGAATTATAGTGGGATGGTGTATAATGAAAATGATGGAGGGATGGTGTATAGTGAGAATGATGGAGGGATGGTGTATAGTGAAAATGATGGAGGTATGATGTATTGTGAGAATGATGGAGGGATGGTGTATAGTGAGAATGATGGAGGGATGGTGTATAGTGAGAATGATGGAGGTATGATGTATTGTGAGAATGATGGAGGGATGGTGTATAATGAGAATGATGGAGGGATGGTGTATAATGAGAATGATGGAGGGATGGTGTATAGTGAGAATGATGGAGGGATGGTGTATAATGAGAATGATGGAGGGATGGTGTATAATGAGAATGATGGAGGGATGGTGTATAATGAGAATGATGGAGGGATGGTGTATAATGAGTGATGGAGGGATGGTGTATAGTGAGAATGATGGAGGGATGGTGTATAATGAGAATGATGGAGGGATGGTGTATAATGAGTGATGGAGGGATGGTGTATAGTGAGAATGATGGAGGGATGGTGTATAATGAGAATGATGGAGGGATGGTGTATAATGAGAATGATGGAGGGATGGTGTATAGTGAGAATGATGGAGGGATGGTGTATAATGAGAATGATGGAGGGATGGTGTATAGTGAGAATGATGGAGGGATGGTGTATAATGAGAATGATGGAGGGATGGTGTATAATGAGAATGATGGAGGGATGGTGTATAGTGAGAATGATGGAGGGATGGTGTATAGTGAGAATGATGGAGGGATGGTGTATAGTGAGAATGATGGAGGGATGGTGTATAGTGAGAATGATGGAGGGATGGTGTATAGTGAGAATGATGGAGGGATGGTGTATAGTGAGAATGATGGAGGGATGGTGTATAGTGAGAATGATGGAGGATAGAATATAGCTATTTGTTGGCCTTAGCACAAAGTGGCACATTTGTAGTAAACGAAATAAGAACAGCTTCCCCACAGTGAAGCATGGTGGTGGCAGTATCATGCTCTGCCTTACGCTTGGCCTCTTGGTGCACAGTATGAGGAATTAAAGCTTTCACATAAAAAGTCCCTTTGTTTATGCTATCAGTGTGTGCAGTGTGGGAGGAGAATAGGAGTGGCAGTTTGCCATAGTGTGTGTGTTGTGTGTGTGTGTGTGTGTGTGTGAAGAACCTATGCTTTAGCATAGTAAACACATCCACTAATAGTGTTCATACAGGGTGTGTTGTGATGTAAGCTGTAGATGCAGTGAGGGTGTGTAATGGGAGCCGTATCTTGGAGATAGACAGCTGTAACTGAGACAGGATAAAGTGTGAGAGATTGTCTGTGGCTGCTGCTTTTAGCAGATAAGGAAGTGCCTGACTACTCATTTTCCTCATGGCAAATATTTAAAGAGAATTACTTTACCACAGCAGTTGTTGTGAGATGATTCAATTATATGGTTAAATAATAATAATAATAATTAGAAGAAGAAAAAGAAGTAGTACTTTGCACATTGTCCTATTATTAATTGATGTGTAAAGTAGTGTTTTGACTTGCAGCATATCTGACACGTACTGTATTTTCATGTTAAAATTTGAAACGTTAAATATGACAAAACACATCATCTATATTGGTAGCACACAACTATTTAACACACTGCTCATCATCTCTCGCCTTTGGAAAGTTTAGACCTGCTATTATTCTTGCTTGGTTTCTGACAGTGTGTCAAGTCATCGCTCTGTGTTTGATTGTGTGGTGAAACCATATCTTCTCCACTTGTCACTACACACTTCACGACAGCTGAAAGAAGACTAATGTTTGCCTGAGTAAGCATGTCACTCAGCAAACGTGACATACTGCACTCACATCCTTTGTTTTCTCCACGGTGAGAGCTGCTAACTGCTAACTGCACCATCGCACAGTACAATTAGCACAGGCCACAGACAGCACATGCCTCCACTGCATTTGACTCAGCAGTTTAAGGAGTCATATATATCCTTTATACTTTCTCAAGATGCCTTTTACTTCGGTGTTGTGTAGTTAAGGCTTTTGGGCTATTGATCAGAAGGTTGCGATTCCAAATCCCTAGAGTCGCTGAGTAAGACCCTCAAAAAAAAAATGCTCATATGTACACTATTGCTTCAGATAAAACCATCAGCCACAACCATGGACAGGTATTTGATTTATGCCTTTTAGCAGGAAAACTCTATCTATATCCCCTTTTTCTTTTTAAAAATGTTGTAAGACAAAACCGCTTCAGAAAGCCAGAATCATTTAATAAATGAACATTTAGGAGCCTGTGGTTTTTCCCAAGAGTCTATAAAGCTAAAAAAAATAAAAAATCCAAGTCTAAAAAAAAAAAAAAAAAAAAAAAAAGCCAAATCTATATATAAAAAAAGGATGTGTCTATTTATTTCTAAAAGTACTGTTTATATTGCTCATTTTTTAACATGAATACAGTATATTTGGGGATGTTCATATTCTAGTCTAAATAGATTTGGAAATTAGTGAACAGAGCTTAACATACAGGTAAAATCATATTTCAGTGTTATTTCAAGAATTTCTAGAAGTGAACAACCAAAATGGAATAAGTGACCAGGCCAAACATCCTTACAATCACCATATTTCTGAGGCTAGGGCTGATTATGATATGTCCATTATATTATATGATTTGTCCAAACAAAAACAGTTTTAAAATTGTTGGAGAATTTTTTATTTTTTTGAACATTTTCAATGTTTTGGTGCTTTTTTTTATGAGTGTTAGGAACATACTAGGATTCTGGTTTTTACTTTGCGGTCTGTACTTTGTTATTTGATAAATTGTTTGCCATTTAATTTGATTATGTTTTATTATAACACCCTTCGTGCAGAGGAGCCAGGATATTTACATTTACGGCATTTGGCAGACCCTCTTATCCAGACGGACTTACATTTATCTCATTTATACAACTGAGCAATTGAGGGTTAAGGGCCTTGCCCAAGGGCCCAACAGTGGCAGCTCGACAGTGCTGAACTCCTGACCTTCTGTTCAGTAACACAGAGCCTTTAACCACTGAGGATATGACACACTCCAGTGAGAACTGGCCACTCCGTTGCTATGAACTGCTCCACAAACTGAGATTTTGTGGAAGAATTTGCCAACTTTGTATTCGAGCGTAACCTTAAGCTGTAGCATTCGTCAGTCTACACTTAGTCACATGTGATCCTGATTCCACTGGCAGGCCAAAACACCGCTCCACATCCCAATCCAGTTAAGCCTTCAGCCTGCTCTTACTGCGAGTTAAAGACCTCCAGGGAAGTTTGTATTTACGAGTCAGGAAGTCGTAATTACGATGTCAGGTGTGTACAAGTCACTTTGTTCAAAGCAAGATGGTGGTGTACTTTCTCTTAATTAACTACAAAAAACACAGCAAGGTTCATTAAGTCTATGTCTAGAAAATGAACAACAAGGAATGCAGTTGTGTTTTGCTTTAAAAAAAAATATTTGTAATAGATTTTTGAAGCCACTGTAAACGTTATTGTTACGTACTATATTGAAATTGTACAATGCTATCGTATTTTGTGCAGACAATTAGCTTGTTTTATTGTAAATAAAAAAGCCTGACAATAACTTGCTACAGCTACCAAACACATACTCGCTTCTGAGGCGAGTATACATTCCATCTCAACAAATTCTGCATCAGCTACACACGTTGCATCCATTGATTCCGCCATGTTTTCTTACTGACACGCCCCCAACGTTCATGTGTGTTCCACTCGAAAATACCATCTTTGAATATTTTCAAAAGTGACTGGACGTGTGGACGGGGCCTCAGCGTGAGACGAGATCCTTGTGGAAAAGTGAGAGTTCTTAAGGAAGTGGTTACGGCCCTGCCTGAGGGGACTGAAGTGGAAAGGAACATTCTTTTGGCTCCTGTTTAAAGTTCTTCAGCTTCCTCTATGACATCACCGCTTTTCCCTTCGCTCCCTTAGAACGGCTCATTTACACTGAGCACAAACATCAGTATCTGGGAAAAGCATAAAAATTGTGCTCAGATTGAATATCAAAATCATATATCTTAAATTAGTTTCTGAACCAGACGCAAATGTAGGGTGTAGATGAGTCTAGATGAGTGTGTGGAGCTGAGTACGTTAATATAATTTATAATATTCTGACCATACGTCTTCTTTCTCCCCCCACACATGTCCTCTTTTTCAAGCCTTAAAAAAGCGTCCGGCTGGGATTGCTAAATTTGAGAAAATGTCCGGGATGCGGCTTTAGTTTACGATTTGCTAATGATCCAATACTGCAACATGTGTGAGCCAATAAGAGGAAATAGCCGTTAAGCCCCGCCAACATGACAAGTTTGTGCCAGAATGGCGAATGTAAACTTGCAGAGCTTAAACACGATGTTTGAAAGTGTGAACGGAAACTCATACATAATACATAAACCATGATTAGTGAAAACGAAGTGTCGGAAACCACTAAGGCAGAACGCGATTCGTTTGAAGACGCCGTTACGTGGCGCTAATTTAATTCCATACAATTCCATGGGTCTGCCACTGCGACAGAACCTGCCATCTCTCAGCTGTCAACAAATTACAACTTGCAAAGTAGTAAATACTACAAGAGTGGGCTGTTCATGAGTAATCTTTTCATTACTGTGGTGAACACATGACCCCCCACACACACCCCACTGTCTGATCATAGCTTCAGTGTGTGAGCTTTTAAAAATAACACTGTGATCACACTGTTTATCTTTCTGGTCACTTGATATCTGTTCTAATTATATGCTCAGAAAGAAGGCCATCTTCTGTCTCGCTGCTGAGTCTCTGAGCTCTCTCTCTCCCTCTCTCTCACACACACACACACACACACAATTTTATGGGATATGCTGACTTTATAAAACATATTCTCATGAGTGTTTATGAGGCTTGAGGGACGTTAATTGTTTAAACTGATCTGAGCAGAAGATATATTTTTTGTTTCACACCTATAGCATGACTGTGAGACTTTGTGTGTGCACCTGTGACGTTGCCGAGATGTAAATATGTAAACATTAGCATACTGCGTAGCTTTACACAAGGCGTTATTGTTAGCAGCTCCTCTCGGTCTGCACTGCACATGGCGGCTCGGCTGCTTTTCATTAGAGGCGAGGAAACAGCCTGCTCACTCCCTCACGTCATCCACATGCCTTTCCCCTGCGTGAACTTTTATCCCTTTTCTCTCAGTGAGCGTCACATAGACACTTGTCTCTCCTCTTTCTTACGTATCGATCTTTATGCCTTTAAACACCTTCGCTTTCAACAGTTTGCCTAAATTTCTGCTTTTTTAACTCCCACGTTGTTTTTCTTTCAGACCGTGCTGCTGTTTATGTAGCTGGGGAAAACAGATTTATCATTCTGACAGTTGGTAGCTTCTTAACTCGTAGCTACAGCATGTGTGTGTGTGTGTGTGTGTGTGTGTGTGAGAGAGATCAGATTTTGTCTAATGGTTTCCTTGCCTAGGCTGGACATTACTGGATGCTGTGCTTTTACTAACTCAGTCAAAGTCAGTGTCCACACACACACACACACACAACACACACACACACACACACACCGGCTGCAGACCTATGTCCACATCTGCTTTTAGGCAATTCGTTCAAATTTCAGAATTCTTTCTCGTCTCATATGTACACACACACACACACACACACACACACACACACACGCTATAATTTAGTTAGTACATGTGACAGGCTGTGAGTGTGTATTGTCCTTGCGCACATGATGACAGTGATCATAGCAACATCTGGACCGTTACCAAGGTCGCACAGCAGATCTATGAGGTAGCTTAGTCCACCACACCACCTCCCTGCCCCCTCACTGCATGTGTGTGTGTGTGTGTGTGTGTGTGTGTGTGTGTGTGCACGCGCGTGAATGTGGGTGTTTGCCTTCCTCCTGCCATGTAAAAATAGATGGAAAATTACAGAGTGGCGTTCCCCACTGCTCTGAGAGGAAGTGGTGCTCAGAACGCAAACTACATGCACACGCGCACACACACACACACACACACACACACACACACACACACTATCTGCAACAACAAAACTGCAACAAGCACATTCAAAACAACAGAACTGTTCACCAATGAAAGTGTGAGAGCTGAAACGGAATGAAAAACAGTAAAGGACCGGCAATAAAACGCCAGATGTGTCTCGTCTACTGCATGACCTTCTCTTCTGCGTTTCTGAGTCTCAATTTAAACGCACAGCACAACCCCTGCACGGCTCAACTCACTGTAGCAGTCTGGGGATTTACAGCGAAAACAAGCAGGAGAGCACCATCACAACCTCCTGTCCAGTGCAACATGGAGATCACACAAGTGTAAAAGAAAACCCTCGAAGACAAACTCATGCGAAGTGCTTAAAACAATGTTATATGCAACCATAAGTAGCATCTGTGTGTTAAAAGTGACGACACTGTTTTAAACACACTAACCAAAGCAGGAAGGGTGAGAAACATTCAGCCTACGTGAAAAAGTATAGCGTGTTATACCATACGCTACTGCACAATCATTTGTAGCATTATTGTAGCATATTTAAAGCTGCGTGCCACAACTGGAAATGATCATTACAACATATTATACAGTGTACTGTTATAATTAACCATATAACTACTGCACATCTCTTTACACAGTTGAGGTCACAAGTTTATATATGCCTTGCAGAATCTGCTAAATGTTATCTTATATTTTTAAGAAAAGGGATCATTAAAATTACATTCAGTTTATTATTTGGTACTGCCCTAAATAAACTATTTCACATAACAGATGTTTACATATAGTCCAAAAGACACAATAATAACTGAATTTACACAAATAACCCTGTTCAAACGTTTAAATATGCTTGATTAATAATACTGTGTGTCGAGTCCCTTGCTTGTCCTGAGCAGTTAAACTGCCCACTGTTCTTCAGAAAAATCCTCCAGGTCATGCACATTCTTTGGTTTTCCTGCACCTTCTACATATTTGACCCGTTTCCATCAGCGGCTATATGATGCAGAGATCCATCTTTTCAACTATTACAAAAGGTGTAAACATTCACTGATGCCCAAGAAGGGAATATGATACATTAGGAGTCAGGGGGTGTAAACTTTTGAACAGGATGACGATTTATATTGTCATTATTTAAATTTTTTTCATTTAGTACCGCACTTCAGAAGCGACGTAAGATATTTACATGTTCCCCAGAAGACAAAAGTGACACCAAACATCCAGTTCAAAAGTTTACACCCCCCTGGTCTTGTGTTGCCTTTCTTGAGATTCAGTGAATGTTTGCACCTTTTGTAATAGTTGAAAAGATGGATCTCAGCATCATATAGCCGCTGTTAGAAAGGGGTCAAATATGCAGAAGATGCTGAAAAAGCAAAGAATGTGCACGAGATGGAGGATTTTTCTGCAAGGGGTATGTAAACTTGTAATAACTGTATAAAAAACTGTATAAAATAATAACTGTATAATTATAACCAATAACGGTATAAAAAATGCTATAATCATCTATGATTTTATCAAACACCGTTTTTATATACAACAACGTTGCTGGGCAGCAATGAACTGAGAAAGCATTATTTATACAGATTTCTCATGCTGAGTGCACATGATTTGTTTGATTTATTTTCACTCGCATGTCACTTGCTAGCCTGCCAGCATACATAAAAGCATAACTAGACCTTTTGTACTTAATACACATAGGCAGAATGTTTTCTGAACATTACAGTTCTGTGAACATTGCTTCAAGACTTGTTCGTGTTTCTGTGCGTTCGAAGAATGTTTTTATATAAATAAACAGGAATTTTCAACTGGAGGAATGTTTTGTCTGACTGGGAACACTATTGCTCTGCTCCAAAGAAACTGATTAATATTTATGACAGGGTTGCAAGAAAGTACATTTTTCAAAACATTAGGACATAACACCTTAACCTCTGTCCAACCTGCTTTATTAAACATATCCATGTCTAAGAGACATTCTCTGTTAGCCAAAAAGTCAGTCGATTTGGATAAACTGCCTAGCAAAATGAAACCTAGCTGTCCACAATTACAATACTCGCTCACTTCCGGTCTCTTTCAGCATGCACGTTTTCCTGGTCAGGGTTGTGGAGGATTCGGTGCCTATCCCGGGAGCACCGGGTGTAAGGCAGGAGAACGACACACTCCGGGTGGGATGCCAGTGCGTAGCAGGGCACCATGCGTTGTCTCTGCTTCACTCTTACATGGACCTCTACGTTGCTCTAACACACTGATTTTGGTTCTTTCGGAAAACTACAACGTCTACTTCCCCAGCACATTGTTTTAACAGAGCTTCTGTGGCATGACACATCAACAGCAGAACACACTCGATGGTAGCTCTTGGCACTGATGGGAAAGGAGCTTAGCATGTCCAGGCCTATAACGGCACAATTAGAGCCAGATTAGTGTCTCGCTCTTGTTTTAGCCGCTCCTGAAGACCGGCCACGTTTATTTTTTAGCAGTGGAATTTTGTAAGAGTACAACATCTGGTTTGAATGCGTTTTTTGTGAGCAAAGTTTCACATCAAGTTCGATTTGTTTCGACCAATAGATGAACTGCTTTGGGTGTGTCGAGCTCCCTCACACTGCAGTGCAGAGGAATTTAAACACATCGTACTCGCATCAGGCTCCGCTTGACTAAAATCCCAAATAATAAGTGCCAATCTGGAGTGCACGATAAATAATTGTGTGTATTGTTCACATTGCGAAGCAGAGGTGATTTTTTATTATTATTATTTTTATTTGACATTTTTTTAGTCGATATTCGAGTTTCGATAACTCCCGGTATTTATATATATAAACTTGACTACAATAATTATATTCAAATTATTCTGAGATACTGAGACATAAAATAGTGGTTTAATTTTGTCTTCAAATGGAAGAGAGGCTTATGCAAAATGAATACTTGCCCTTTGGTGGTATTAATGTCACATGTAATCGCTGAAGTAACTTCCTGAAGTGTTTCTATTTGCAGTGATCTATTTGCACGAACACCACCTTATATTTTGCACTTTTAGTTAGAAAAGGGCCCTGTGGCAGCAGGGGGTGTGGTCAAGGGTCAGCTGTGTGTGGACAGAGAGGAGATAAGATCTTTAAGATAAAAGCAGTACGGAGCTTGGTAGAAAAGAAGTGGTCTGTCTCCCGAGTTCCTCCTTCCCACCCAGGATTCTACAGGCTCTTTAATGCAAACACGCAAAATGAACAAGACTTAGGTTTTATTTACTGCTAGTAAATTGGCTGAATAGATACGGTAGATCAGATTGTATAATGATCTTCTAGCTTAGTGGTTAGCATGCTTGTCTTGCATCTCCGGGGTTGGGGGTTCAATTCCTGCCTCCACCCTATGAGCGTGGAGCTTGCGTGCCCTCCTCGTACTTTGGGGGTTTCCTCCCCCAGTCCAAAGACGTGCATTGTAGGCTGATTTCTATATTGTGCGAGGGTGCCCTGTAACGATGTTACCCCGTCCAAGGCATTCCACTGTCTTGTGCCCTGAGACCCCTAGGCTAGGATCCAGGCTCCCCCATGCGCCCATGTAGGATAATCGGTAAAGAAAATGGCTGGAAAGATGTTTAAGATTGATGTTTAGATGATTTTGTGTAGTGTGTGTTCGAGAGCTGGTGGACAGGATAGCATTCGAAACACAACATTATTTCTTCAGCCCTCATTCTCCTGCACTAATGCAGTTAACTGCACTTCTTCCTCATTCTCACCGCAATACCACTAGCCACAGCTTAGGTTTTATTTTTAATCACCAATGTTCTAGCCACACCCATTTCACAAGGAGACATGAACTGCAAGCTCCTAGTTTGGTCTGTTTCTTAATGTGTCGGTCTCTGTTACTCTCACTCTGTCTCTTACTCATTCGTTCCGTCGTCTTCTGTGTGTCACGGTGTCTCTCCCCTACCACAGCTCTAACTTCGTTTGCAGCTCTTTCAAGCTGTCTGTCTTAAGTCACTCAACATTTCTCTTACTGTATGTCTTGCTTTGCTTTTCTCTCTCTCCCTCTGTCTCTCCAGTCTCTGAGTCACTCTGTAAGGTGTGTGCTATAATAATGCTTGTAATGACTTTACCTTGAGCGAGTCGAAGCAGGCGATTACTCGGCCGTTCTCCACCTGGCAGCTCTTGGCTGGATGGGCGAATTTGCACTCAGCATCTGAGCGTGAGCACGTGCCCCTCTGGAACTCACGACACACCTCCAGTGTCAGCCATTTTGGGTCACGAATGTGTGCCATGTTCATTGCCATGGCTCACACAAACTTGTGTGTGTGTATGTGTGTTCAAGGTCAGGAGGATCTGCTGCTTGTCCTTTAATGGGAAGTCTCTCTTTGCTTCTCTTTTTCAAACAATCAACATGAAGCTTATTCCACGACGGAGTGTGTGGGGGTCAAGGGCGTGACACACAGAATGGCAGAGAATTCCCAGGCAGCAGAAAAGAAAAGAAAAAACACCTTACTTTTTTTTTTTTAACTTCTGGCTGTTTTTTCTCTTTTCAGACACGCATACGCACACGTACATAAAAGAAAGCTCCGATTGTGAAAACGTTCCAACTTCAAGCGATCCCGCTGGCACTTGGCAGCTCCTGGGGTACTGTGGCTGTGTGGAAGGTGGTGCACGTGGCAGGTCTGGGGTCTGCAGAGGTGGCAGGGGTTTGCAGGATCAGGGGTCAGAGATCACCGGTTGAAGGTCCAGGCCTTGGATAGCAAGCTTGCGAAAAAGCAGGAACTGGCACTACAAGCGGGTCCAAGCTGCAGCAAGAGAGGGCACTACCTTCAGTACCCACCTGGAAGAGAGAGAGAGAGAGAGAGAGAGAGGGAAAAGGAAAGAAAAATGAATAGCTTACTTATGCATCATTTTGTTGTGACCTTGCCGTTGTGTACAAGCGCTTAATAAAGGGCATAAAGGCCACTTTTGTTGGTGTTGGCGAAATGAAACAGTCCCGTGCTACACACTTTAATCCCCCTCTTTCGCATTCCTTCATTTCCTTCTCTCGATCCCTCTCTCCCTGTCTCAGACTCATCTCTCTGCCCAGCTGCACAAACTCTTTTCTCACCCAAAAATGCCAAAAATGCAAAGCAGTCTACTTAACGCCATCAGCTAGGGCAAATAAATCATTCTGTCACATCCTTTCTCATCTCCCTCTCAGCTCTCTTATGCGCACGCAAAGAAGCCCCATGTAAATTCGCCAGCGTCAGTACAAGCGCTGGGAAATCAGCTCTAATAGCATATCACTTACAGTGCAGCACTCGACAGTAAAGCCATGGCAAATTTATTTAAAGAGAGACAGAAGTAGAGATTGATACAGAAAGAGATAGAGAGAGACAGTTGGGGGAAAGAAAGAAGTGGAAAGAAAGACAGCGAGTTCGTTTCCCCTTTCTCAGAAGTGTTGCATGATGCCAGCTAACCAATCAGAGCAAGCGATGTTGCAACCGCATTCTGGGCCTGGCGCCAAGCAAGAGAGAGAGAGAGAGAGAGAGAGAGAGAGAGAGAGAGAGAGAGAGAGAGAGAGAGAGAGAGAGAGAGAGAGAGAGAGAGAATGAAAGTGATGCATGTGCTCTCTAACTCTTAAAGTTGTCTTTAGAATTTGCCACACACACGCGCTCACGTGTTGACGTTCCCGTACACAACAGAACCTCAACACGTACAGAACGAGAATTTAAATCGACACTTTAAACCACTTCCAGGATTCGAACACAATGAACCTTTGGAACTTAAACAGTAGGAGTGATAACGGTCACAGGACCAGGAAGTGTGAGCGTGTGAGTGTGTGTATATTCCTGTACACCACATTTGTCAGCATTGTTGTCAGATTCCTCTGTGAACAGGCCAATGCCTGCACTGCTCAGCCCAGTGAACATTACTGTGATGACTAAAGAAGAATCATGTCTAGACTTGGAGCATACGATTTCCATCACTGCAGTGCAAAGTATGCATTGTGATAATGATAGTGAGAAAGTGAGAGCGAGAGCGCAAGAGAGATATGGGTTTTAAAAATCTTCCAACTTTGCACATTTCATTAAAGGGGTAGTTCACTCAAAAATGAAAATTCTGTCATCAATAACTCACCCTCATATGTTCCAAACCCAGAAGACTTTCATTCATCTTCGGAACACAAATAAAGAGATTTTTAATGAATCATGTGAGATTTCGGTCTCTCCGTTTGCAGTCCAGTAAGCAAAACTTTCAAGCTCCAATAAGTTGGTAAAAGTAATCCATGTGACTCCAGCGGACTACAATTAAATCTTTATTCCCAAAATATCTTCACTTCTGCAAAGATCTTCACGAGAGAACGTCCTCCATGTTGGAATCTGCACAAATCTTTGTTACAAAGACCGTTCTATGTGACTCGGTTTGTATGCAGCGTCCCTCTTCCTCTGCTGTAAACGCTGCAGCGCTTCCGGGTGTACGTGTCATGTCCGCTCTCGCAATACAGCGGGACCTGGAAATGCTGCACGGTTGTAACGAAGATGTCTGCAAACTCTGATTAAACCACTGGAGTCGCACGGGTTAAATTTATGATGCCTTTATGAACTTTTTCGCGGTCTGAAAAGTTTTGGTAATGTGGACTGTAAACGGAGAGACAGAAATCTCCCAGGTTTCACTAAAAATGTCTTCGTTTGAGTTCCGAAGATGAACGGAAGTCTTATGGGTTTGGAATGACATGAGAGTGAGAAACTGATAACAGATTTTTTTGATTTGTGGATGAACTGTACCTTTAAGGTGAGGTGAAAATCCCAGTGTTACAGCACAAAGTCAGACAGAGGTGCTGGATTTAAATCCTGCGCCACGCTTGAGCCGATAATCACCCGTGATAAATCGTACCGAGGTGCAGTTTTGATATTGTCGGTGCATGCATAACTCTGAA
Organism: Ameiurus melas; assembly: GCA_012411365.1. Taxonomy (NCBI): domain Eukaryota; kingdom Metazoa; phylum Chordata; class Actinopteri; order Siluriformes; family Ictaluridae; genus Ameiurus; species Ameiurus melas. Next base: position 11,927,995 of record CM022770.1, on the reverse strand, counting down.
TACAGCCTTTAGGGTTACCTTGTTTTCCGGAGACTGAAAACCGTGTTATCGCAAGAAACACATTCTAACTCATCAGAACGTTTCACTTGACTGATGTTTGTTGCTTCATCTGCATGCTAACAAACGCAAAAGTTCTATCATTTTAGATTGATGAAGGAAGACAAGATTGTAGCATTCCAATAAATTGCAGACGACGTGCATGCACACTTCATAGTGGTGATATTGAGAAATGCAGGCCTTTAAGCGGATAATGTGATACATCAAGGGCGTTTATTAATAAATCGCTGAAGCCTAACTGATCTGGCAACCAAAACACTGAAGGTCACTGGAGTTAACAGTCGGTCAGTACGTTTACATGGACAACAATAATCTGATATTAACCCGATTAAGACAATAGTCTGATTAAGAAACTAGCATGTAAACAGCGATTATTGATGACCTTAATCAGATTAAAGTCATACTCGAAGTAAACACGAATCGAATTAAGACATGTGGAGTACTCCTGTTTTATTGACTTGCATTACAGACATGTACACACATTAATCACACTATTAACGTCGTGTGATAGTTTTCACCGCATTGTGTGACAGGACACGATCACACACGGCAGTGCTCAACCGTGTGACGGCAAACAAGAGAGCACGGCAGTGTCCGAAAACACATACTTACTTACTGTATAGTAGGAGAAATACATGTATATCAGCTACTATATAGTAGGTAAGAGCACAGTTTGGGACACAGCCCATGGCTTCAACTAGTCACCTATTAGCACGTGTAACATGACAAATAATTAAATGCACTTGAAGCTTTCATAAAATTAAAAAACACCCAAAACTGTATACGGTACCATAACGAAGATGAACTGTATGTCGATACGTGAAATTCTGGAGGGAACTTCGGACGGCGTGGCGTGGGGACGTGTGCCGTTAATCGATCTATGTTCTATAACATGTAAAATGGGAACATGAAAGGAGTCTTATTCAGAATAAGGTCAATAATTTGATTATTGCTGTCCATGTAAATGTAGTCAGTGATAACAACATTTAAAAATGTACGGCCTGTTGGCAGGACAATGCAGGTGTAAAACACAAGACATACAATAACACAATAAGAAAGAGGGGATTTATGTAGCAAACAAGTGCATGACACACACCAACATGAAAAATCCCAGAAGTTGATAATTCTACACTTCCCAGCATTTAGTATGTTTAGCATAAAAAGGCCATATGAGGCCATGCAGGAGGTGGGGGGTTATCCTCTGACTAAAACATTCTTAGTTTACACATTTACAATTCAACACTGGTCAGGATGATGGTAGTTTTTGAGTCAGAGGACGAAAATAAATAAAAACCCACTTTATAAGACAAAGTTCCTAAGCTGCAGTTAGTCAACCTGAAAATCCTGTAATAGCCTCAGCACTGCGTCGCGGTGAGATTTTGGTGGGAAATTTCGATGCATTCATCATATGGCAGCTAAGACGCATCGAATGTAATCATTCAAACAAGGAAGTCTGTGAACACGGCGACTGGCAGCCAATGAGCGACACAGCAAACAGTTGTGCGAGAGTAAAAGTGTGTGATGCTACACTATAGGAAGAAAAGGGCTTCAGGACTGATGCAGTGTTAGCTTTGTCACTGCTGAACAGGTAAGGCATTACATTGTTCTCTAATTTCCTGGGAAGCCAGTAAATGACAGGTGACAGCCCGGCTATTCCACAGACGTTCTTGTGCTTTTTTCTTTGCGGAAAACTACTTGCACTAACAAACTTGCAATTACACTAAATTGTTGCGCTCTTTCACTGTGATGTGTGTTGGCAAATGCAACCTTTCAGTTGTACTTATGCTCGACATATGCGAATTGAAGAGGGCTTTGGCTGAATGCGCATCGTCATGACGTCACATAACGAGTCTTGAATAACAGAGTTCATCATAATCAAAGTTGAAGCTGTCACAGAGACACAGAACCCGAGACGGTGGTCCGAGTTCGGCTGCACTGGAACTGTGCCGTGATTCCCGGGAATGTGAATGCAACTCATCCTCGGGTCTGCACTTTTCCAGGAAGTAAAGTAACCTGCGCAAGTGTTTCAGCCAATGACATCATTAGTTTCCAAAACACATGTGTACCATGAGTGGCAGGGGATTTTGTGGAACACAGAAGAGGTCTACTGTTGCACATAATAATAATCATAATCATCATCATCATCATCATCATCATAATAACAATCATAATAACAGCACCAACATAAAAAAACGAAGAAAAAAAAACTATAGTGAGTCGTGTTGTGTTCTCCATGCGCGTTTGTGATGAGGTAAGATGAACGCAAATACATGGGGGGGCGGGGCAGGGGACGACACCACCTTACACTGTGCTGCACAGGTACTTCTGGATCAGGAGATCACAGTAAGCTAAAAGACAAGCTCTGGCTGATTGCTTTTGCTCTTTCGTGTTTTCTCAGTAACTCTGGCAATGACACTGATGCACCTTATAAAAGTTATTTGATTCTCATTACACTTCTATTACGAGCGATGAGATTAATACGCCCAGTGGAGAAAGAGTGCGGCACGACCCAGGTTACTAAACATTCTTCCACAAGTAACTCGCAATGGAAATTTCTAGAATTTCCAGAACCGTACATCTGTAACTGAGTGCTTGAATGTGTGGATGAATTCGCAAATCTGGCTCTGTGGTGCAGTTTTAGTCACAACCTAGCAGCGGGCTTTAAAACAGTGTGTGGCCTCCTGGAAAGCATTATCAGTAAGCAGGTCAAGCTAAGGCCTGGAACAAATCCAAATTCCTATCAACCTCCTGTATTTTCCGCCCTGCGACTAAACAACTGACTTAAACAAGTTTGTGATTTTCCAAATTGTCCCTAGTATGTGAATGGGTGTGTATGTGAGCAAGTGTGCCCTGCGATGGGTTGGCAGAGTCCCCTGGGATTGGCTGTGTAGGATACGGAAGCAGTACGGAAAACGGATGGATGGTCAGAATGTGTAGTTATGGGAATGAAAAGTGCTTCTGTGAGGGGTATTGGGTGTAAAGCGTGTAGGCTCGCTCATTAGTGAAACTATTGCACTCTACTTACATGACTCAAACACGTGGGTAATGATATGTCTCAAAAAAAAAAAGAAAAAAAAGGGAAGGGTTGAAAATGAGTAGCGTTACCACAGTCGCGCTGGTGAAGTTACGTGAAACTCATTTAGAATTTGTTGTCCCATGTGCTGGACTGCCCCAAAAAACTGCCCAGAGATAAGTATGTAAGGATATACTCACGCGTTTTTATTTTCGCTGCATCTGTGGAGTACGTGCGACTGGCACAAACAACAATTTCGACATTACCTTGTGCTGAGAAAACAACTTTAAACTAGAACGATAACTAACAGTCATCTTTATAATCGATTAGTTGGCTGTTTATTTTTTCCATTCATCGATTAATCAGATGGGGGCAAACTTTCAGTACCATTTTTCCGTTTATTTAAAATAAAATCCACAAACTGAGGTAAAAATATAAACTTCAGACTAAATCTTTACACAACCGTTTGTGCAATTCTATTGGACAAAAGAACCCAATACACACATACCGGAATATATATCATTCATTTAGCACTGTAGTTTAATTCTGTGATTTTTTGTGCATCCATAAAATATATATATATATATATATAAGTTTATATTATATAATAGTATTTATGCATTACTTTTTTTTATAAAAAGGTAACAGTAAACTGAAGAAAGTCATTGTTGGTGACTCTGGGTGTCTGCTTATGCTAACCTGCGTATAACGTCATGCACCGTCGACTAGGAAGCGACTTACACTTCCGGTTAGTAAAAAAACCGCTCATGTTCTATTTGAGATGATATTACCTTTCTAAAATTCATACACTAGACGGTAGAGTACACAGTACATAGTGTAAGTATATAGTACGTGCTTTGGGACACACCTTTAGTATTTACTCTCTGAAGCATGTTTTCTGCACAGCAAGCAGACCAACTAATCGATAATGAATTTTCATAATCAATTATTATCGATTTTATCAATTAGTTGTTGCGGCTCTAGTTTAAACCCATCTAAACAAAACTCAACTGAAGTCTAACGGGCAGATTTTGGGGCCACAACAACTCTTTATTCATCTCACAGTACAGGAAATACAACAACGGAGAATTCTCTTTAAAAAGAAAAAAAGGAAAAAAAGATCTTTCCAGTTACATTTAGATTTAATAACCCTGCGTGTATGATGTCTACGGAATACCATGTGCTGCTGATTACGCCAATATTTGTGCTCATTTCTTTCAAGAATGAACAATGGATGGCAGGGAGACACAAATCTCTCCGTTGTACATCTGCGGCTCATACCGGGATGCGCCCAGATGTCCTTCTGTGTCCAAGCACGAGCGACGCAAATCTGCTTTTATTCCAGGTCTGTAAACACTTCTTAAAAACAGCCAGAAATCATTCACGCAATTTCTTTTCCCTCACAGAGCTCATATCACTCTATTCTCTTCTTCCACACCACACGTCAGAACAGAAGTGCCGATAATAAGTGCAAAAGCGTTAAAGGCTATACATCTGGCCTTTTTAAATATATTTTTTTTACTTCTCAACCTTCTCGCTCTGATCAAGAACAGCTGACATGATCTCAGCTAACCTCGAAAGTGTTAGTTTGTTCATTCAGCCACTGCTGTGCTGAGGGATGCGTGCGGGTCATTTCAGGACGGGCGTCTGTTCGCACTCAAGACAGATTTGAATCGCTGACAACAAAAATAAATAAATAAATAAATAGATGTGACACAAAAGTACAAAACAGAGCAGAATACAGAAGTGCAAGTGGACAGTCTCTGTCTCTGATCTCCGACCATGCGTCCCACTGTATGTAGACACACGTACAGAGGCATGTACACCTGCATGTACTGTATACTCCCACACATGTCACAGGAAGCATTAATGCAACACAATGCAGAGAGGAGAAGAAAGGAGAAGAAAGGCAAAAACATGCTGCATCATTCAAGTCCTAAAAAAGCCAGCATGAACTCATTTCATCTGAATCAGGTCAGAATCCGTCCTACCAAGAAACACACTGGTGTTCTGCTGGAATAAAAAACGTTATGACATTATGACATTCTCACCACACGGAACAGGCACTGTTCATACGCTCACGTTATAATCCAATTATAATCCAGGTTATAATCCCATTTCTCCCTAATACATCACTCCTACGGGTTCGAGTTTCATTACGATCCACATATAAATGTAGCGAGATTCACAAATATTCAACACATTCGCAAATAAATAGAATGAGATCCACAAATATATGTTAGAATTTTCTCAAAAATTATTTTCATAAATTCACAAAAAATAACATTTTATAGGATTTGCGAATACATTTTGTTCTTTTACAAATATGTTTTTACGTCACAAACACAACTGCCTGGCATTCATTTGTGGATCGCATCAAGAGGGCACACAAATCCACAAATAGTTGGACTCCGCCCACCATCTACTCAAGCCAATTGGATAACTGCCACATTGTGCTGACCAATCGTAACACGGTCTCGCTCCAACCAATCACGTTTTGATTTACGATCAGGACGAGAACAGAGTCATATTTCACCGAACTCGCACGTTATGAAGGCTCTCCACCACGGTGGATCAGGAGGAATGATGACAGGAGAGTGGTTCTAGCCATCTAACAACAGCACTGTGACAACGGCTAAAAGAAAACAAGCAGCGTTATGCCTTTAGTCTTCATTTTATAGATTTATTTATTTATTTAACCCTAGGCAATATTTGTGTTTTCACCAGTGTTTCCTACATCACTACTGAATCCACTGCGAAACCCAAGTTGTGATCTTACAGTAAATCGAGTGTGGCGAGATTAAAAGACTGTATCGGGGAAAAATGTTGTTCTCGGAGGCTGCATGTCAAAACACAGCGTGACCATCGTCATTAAATTTACGGGTTAAAGACACTTATCTTTACATTCTCTCAACGAATCGTTCTAAAAGACTCACAGAACGTAAGAGTTACCGGTTTGAATCAGTCTAATGAATCCTTACTGAATCAGTGACTCAATCATTACTAATCCATCAGATCACTCATCTATAATAACTAGAGATGCACTGATACTAAATTTCTCAGCCGATACGATAACCAATTATTCAGAGTGATATCGGCCGATCCCGATAACCGATAGTTCTGCCTTTTATGCCTTCTTTTAAATGAATAATAATTATTTCCACAATTCCGAAAGAAATGCTAATAAAACTTTATTCTCTCCATTTCAACAAGTTGTTTCACAGTAACTGGTCTCAGAAACAGAAAACACATTACACTAATTAACATTAACACATGAACTCAATTCTGAAGATTAAAGTAAGATTTCTTAACTTTTTGAATGTTATTCATTTATATTAACATTAACTGAATTCTAAAAATCCTCCTATTAGTCTCACATTCACTCACCACAAGTATTTCTACTTCATCACTGACATCGAACCGGTCAGATAATATCAACTTTTTATATATTAACATTAACTGGATATGAAATATACTAGTCCAGAAGTATATTTTCCTGTACAATATATACTTTTTGTAAACTCATCTTCATTTAAATCTTTCAATGGTGTACTGGCACTTTAATTCAGTGTGAGCAGCTCGAGGAGTGCGGCCAAAAAAAAAAAAGACGACGCCAAAATCTCTTACAGAGATTACAAACTGCAGTTCTATCATCATTCCACACAGCACGTAATCTGTGTGTTTTCCCACCCCATCTTTTTATTGACCGGATACAATCGGCTCTGATCATCGGATGTTTTTAAAGTATCGGTTGATAGCATGTAAAAAAGCCTTTATTGGCCGATACCGATTATCGGCCAATACATCGGTGCATCTCTAATAATAACAGAGCATTGATGACCCATAACATTGCTGGTTTTCTTTTACATGTTGTTATATGCTGTTAGATTATATATGCAGCATGACTCCTTTCCTGTTAAAACAAACCTGATTGGTTGGAGCGAGACCATACTATGATTGGTCAGTGCAATGTGGCGGTTTTCCGATTGGCTTGAGTAGACGGTTGGCAGCGTCTAACTATTTGTGGATTTGTGTGCACTCTTGATGCTAGAAATGTTTCAAAACCAACAAATGTGTGCAGCAATCCACAAATGAATGCAAGGCAGAGTTGTGTTTGTGACATAAAAACACACACACACATACATATATATATGTATGTATATATATATTATTTGCAAATCTCATTTTATTTCATCTCTGTGAAACTCCTAACATATATTTGTGGATCTCAATCTATTTATTTGTGAATTTGTTTACGTTTTGTGAATCTCTCTACGTTTATTTGTGGGTCGTAATCTACTCATTTGGCATTATGAAACAACTCTAACCCCATACCGTACACTCCGCCATTAAACTCTGACCTGAAGATTCGCCTGTGAAGGTGACGCATGGTTCAGTGTATAACCAACAATAAATCAACACCTCGACAGGTCTGAAAATCGTCTATGGTGAACAGGATGTGGTTTTGTTATGTTCTATACGGTCGAAGCGCGCCGTCATTCCGTTTTTGTGTTTTCATTTGTGCTTTGAGATCGGTTACGGATGTTTTGGTTTACTCCGACTGTAGCGGAAACCGAGTGTGAACTGGACTGAGCTGCAGGACAGGCGTTCACGCCCGGAGTGAGTGCGTCTCCCTCCAACAGCACGTGACAGGACTTCCTCAGGACTTTCGCTTTTTCTCTGTAAAGTGCGACACTCTCTTTCAGACACACACACCGCTCCCAGTCCTTCTTAAAGCATGGCACACAACACACCACTCCCAGGCTGTAATCTTTATGATATTGCCTGCATTGAGTGAACATTAAACCCTAATAAAAAGCTTCACGTACTTGTTCAAAACCATCAAAGCACAACGCCAGTCCAAACACACGTCTTCTGTATGATGTTACACTCCTAACACCGTCTACTGATTTAAAACCCACATATGGAAATGAACTTTTTCATCGATAATAGTAGTAACAAGACATTGGAGCTTGGGAACGAACAAATCATCATTTAGTCTAATGCTGCAGGTTACGCCGGAAAAAAACCAACAAAACTCTGATAGCTCAAGCTCACAGGTCTGTCCACGCTCACAGGTATTAGTGTAAAACTCAATACAGAGTACTTACATGGCGTCTTTCGAGAGGAGTGACGCACTCGAAGAGAAGCGAAAACCATGCATAGACATCTCTTTCCCTCTCTTGCACACTCTCTCTCTAGCCTCCAACTAATGGTCTCACTCACGCGGACACAAACACACACACTCTTACACACACACACACACACACACCCTCTGTCTCACACGCCCCGGTGGAATCCTGGAGTGGCTGGCAGGATCCTACTGAAACGCAGCGCACCCCATATTAGGAAGCGTCAACTAGACATGTCATACGTAATTTACATTTCGGGGGCGGGAAGCTCAGCACTCAGAGTGTATGCAAAAACACACACACACACACTTCAAGCATACAGACAAGAAACAGATAGAGACAGAGGCAGAGCAAGGACAGAGAAGGAGAGAGAAAAGCTCCTCGGCTCAACGTTTAACCAGCCACATGCCATTTTAGTCTAAACAAGAAAAAAAAGAAGAAGACAGAAACAGAAGCTGGGTCACATCTTCACCCTGTTTCTTGACACACACACACACACACACACACACACACACACTTGTGTGTCTGTGTGGAGTGACAGCTTTAACCTATTAAATTGACCTGTTTCCTGTGTGTAGCAGACTAGTAGCCCTCCATGGAAATCCAAACATAGCCCACACACACATTACACTCAGAAAGTCCTGCACTGCCTGAAGGCTTTATGTTGCCGCAGCTGGCTTTGCTGTGGAAGTAACAAGGATATAGGACTAAAATAAGGAAGGAAATCCTTACCTCTCACATTGTGCTTCCCTGTGAGCCAGCTCTGTGTGTGAGTTTGTGTGTATGTGTGTATGTGAGAGAGAGAGAGATCGTGATCAGATGCAGGCAGCAGGCCACGACAGCAGAGCCCCAGGCACCAGCTGGACCGTTCTCAGAAAAAGAGAGAGAGAGGGAGAGGGGGGGAGAGAGAGCGAGCGGGTGAGCAAGAGAGAGAGTGTTTCCTAACCTAACATGTATCTGGCTCCTCGCTGCTCCACTGCATGTAGATGTGCTTACTGGTTAATGTGAGCGAGCCCCTGTGCGTACCCCTCTCTGTGTGTGTGAGAGCCAAACACCTCAGTGGTGCAAGAGAGTAAAAGCAAGAGAGGGAGGAAGAGAGCAAGAAAGTGTGCGCACGAGAGAGAGAGAGAGAGAGAGAGAGAGAGAGAGAGAGAGAATGCAGGAGAGCAGCAACAGCAGTCTAACGGCACAACAGTACTGCGCAGAGCATCCAGTTAAGCAACCAATCATGCGCAAGCATAACCCTGCCCACTAGCACCAACCAGGAAGTGTTGTCACACCACCTCTGGGGGAAGCAAGAGAGAGCGACGGAGAGAGCGGAGGGAGGGAGAAGAGAAAGAAGGAAGGAAAGAAAGGTATTTATACAAAAAAGAAAAAACTGAGAGGGGCTGTGTGAGAAACTATGTAGTGCTTTCCTTCAGTCCCTTGAGGTATTCTTCAATGCAAAGACTGCAGTGATATGGTAAACACAAGCACGCACACACACACACACACACATGCACGCGCACACACACACACACACACACACACACACACACACACACACACACACACACACCTAGATCCCTGGTCTCTTATGGGTATCTCTCCCTCTCTCCCTGGCTAATGATTAAACTTGTATAACTTTAATCTTATTAACTCCCATGAGACATGACATCAGGTGGACAGATATCAGGTGGTGTTTATGCACACTAGCTGTCGCATGTGCCACTTATCAACTGTATAACAATCTTGAGGCACATAAATCTCTGTTGAAAACAACACAGAATCATATCTTTTCGTTATGATCACTCACGCATTCACAAACTACAGGCAATTTGGAAATGCCAATTAGTCTACAACGCATTTCTTTGGACTGGAGGAGGAAACCAGAGCACCCGGAGGGAACCGCTGAAGCACGGGGAGAACACGCGCGCTCCATGCACACAGGGCCGACGTGGGATTCAACCCCCGGGCCCAGAGGTGCAAGGCGAACATGCTAACCATTAAGCACTGTGCACCATTCGGAAGATCTTAATGATTAAAAATAATCAATTTCATTGTCTGTATTTTACCTTATGGAGAGTTGTTCAGCATTTGTACCATTACTGATTAAACAAAAAAAAAAACCAAATATCTACATGGAGTTAATTGAGGAAATTTTTAATAGACTTGGTGACTAAGAAAAATTTACTGGGCGAAACCATTCACCACTACATGATAACTACTAACATATCTAACATTTTCATACAAGACTAGGCAAAATGCTAAGGCTCAATAGAGGAGATGACCTGAGGAAAACTGCATATGCAACTGATAACCAACACATCAGTTGCATACTGAAGCTACTGAAGCATATACACCAAATGCACACATGGCATTTTAGTTACTTATATTAAAAAAAATGTAATTGTATTTGGCAGTTGTCCTTATCCAGAGCCACTTACATTTATCTCATTTATACAACTGAGGGTTAAGGGCCTTGCTCAAGGGCCCAGTGGTGACAGGATTTGAACTGTCTTTCTGAGCAGAAGTTCAATGTCTTAACCCCTGAGCTACCACACCCCCTTTCGTGCAAAGACCTTCGCCCACATCCGGCAACGACTGATAAGCATAGCATAGAACCCAAGAAAGCAGCCTGAGTCACTTGCTAGGTGAATGGACGACCTGGCAACATGGCTTAGCTGATTATTTTGGAACCGAGAATGAGATGTTTGGAATCACATGTCCGTCAAAAGAGCTGTCCTCATAGCCCAACGACCGGTGTTCCTTCGGTCCTTGTCCGAGGAGTGGGAGGACGCTATGTCTACAGGAATGACTTGAAGGTTATTCCAGGCTGATAATGTCTTGGGAGTTGAGTCACCTTGTTCAACTGTGACCTCAGTAAAGTCCAAAAATGAATCTGCATAGATCTCTGTCAGCTCACATGCACTGCTGATAAACTCTAATCTAGCTGTGACAGCCACCCTCAAAATGGCGGTGGCTCAAGTAGGATTAGATAGTGACATGCAGCCAGTGGCAACACATGCAGTCTTTTGAACAATGCAATAAAATGCCATAAGACACTGTTTAAAAAAAGAAAAGAGAAAAAATGACAATTTTATTGACCGCTTTAGAGAAGTTTTTTTTTTTTTTTTAAATGACAGCTCAACACAAGCAGGTCAGTCTGGTTCACATTCCTACCATTGACATTGGGCACAGAGATTTGTCTGGTAAGATCACTAGCAGACATGTGCTGCATCCAACCCTGATGATTTTCTAGTGAGAACCTATTGTATTGTGTACGGTATACACCTAGCCCCTTCTACTATTATAATTGGTACAAACACTCTAATCTGTAGATGCTGGTCACGAGGTTGCTGATTGATACCTCACTTCTGGCACAGAAGTCAAAAATCAGGCAAAATCAAAAAGGTAGACCCTCTGGTTTAGAACAAAGGGTCCTCCTCATCCTACATTCAAATTCAGAAGAAGAACGATGGTTTCCCTCCAATTCCGTTCGCAGGGCCGAACCGGTTATTTAAAGCTCACCCCTTCTGTGTGTTAGAGATGCTAGATATAATTCAAGCACATGACATCGGTGGATTTAGATATTTCCATTTCTCATTGCCCCAGAACACAGATGCTTTTTGAGAGCTGCCTTCCAAGGACAGGCATTCCAATTCAGCTCTACTCTTCAAACTCTCTTTAGTGCCACGTGTGTCTTCGAGATGTTTGCAGGCGACCCGGTCTCCTCTGATGGCCAGAAGCATCAGAATACTGGGGTATGTAAACAAGAAAAGAACTTCAGAATATCACAACACGCGACTTGAAGATGATCAATGCTTGAATTTCAACGAGAATGCTAGACACCGCTTTAATATGCTATTCACATCAATCCTTAAGGCGGCATGAGGTCGGGCAGCTCTCTTAGCCTTGCGCAGAAGTTCCTGAGGTAGTCCCACTGTTAGCCTAACTGAAGGCGACTCACATGCTGGATCTGTACAATGGTGCCACAAACACACTGTCCAGACAAAGTTTTTCCCTAGCCCATGACTGGCCCCGCCATCTACAACCCCTGGCAAAAATGATGGAATCATCACACTTCGAGGATGTTCATGCTGCGTTTTTACTTAGTGGCAAATAAACAAATCACAGATATTCAAAACTATTTTTTGGTTAATAGCTAAACATTCTAGCTTCATGAAACATACCTCAAACAAGTTAAATTTAATTATTTAAATTAATGGCAGATCTGTCCGTTCCAATGAAACATATAAAGATGACTGCCTGAAGAAAATAATAAAATTTCCCCACTCATTTATGATATGGGGTTGGATGTCAGGTGAAAGACCAGGGATGACCTCAACAGTCAATGCACAATTTTGGGCACTTTTCTCATTCCATCGATAGAAAATAGGTTTGGGGATGAAGAAGTTATTTTTCAGGATGATAATGCATCTTGCCACAGAGCAAAAGGTGTTCAGGAAAGGCAGATCAACTGAATGACCTGGCCATCAAACAGTCCGGATCTCAATCTGATTGAACATTTATGGTGGAAATTGAAAAATTGGTCCACGTCAAAGCTGATCTGTCAACCGCGATTCGAGAGTTGCAACCAGCTTGATGGAGAATACTGTTTTTCATTAGTGAAGTCCATACCTCAAAGAATTCAGGCCATCATTAAAGCCCAAGGAGGAGCAACAAAGTACTAATTGTGATTGTTTTTTGTTGATGATTCCATAATATTTTTCCTCAACACTGAGTGATTCTATAATTTATTCTTGATCTGGGAAAAAAAATCTACCATTAATTAAAACAATTTTGTTTCATGAAGCCAGAGGGTTCAGCTATTAAACAAAAATTGCTTTGTGTCATATCTGTGATTTGTTTCTTTACTACGAAGTGAAAAAATCCGGATGAGCATTCTCTAAGTGCGATTATTCCATAATTTTTGCCAGGGGTTGTATTGCATGCCTTTCCGGCTCTATTTTCAGCAAGTAGGCCAGAGTCCTACTTGTGGCCCAAAGATGTCTGGCAAGGCATCGCATAGTTAACAATGCATAGTTCTGGACCGCGGGTTAGTGGTGATGTCTTGGGGAACATTTTCAATATATTCCTTTCACAAATCACTTTGCTGTTAGAAATAAGATTACAGGTTATAACATAGATAGATTTTAGGTCATTGTAGACCTATTTAAAAGTTTTTATTTCCACTTTCAGCTATTTTTGACAAGATTTTTTAACTAGAGTTATGTTAACTAGAGTTGTGTGAAAAAATAAGTACACCCATGGGTGTCCGCACTGTTTCACAGCTGATCAACTGTTTGCTTGTCCAAATATGTCCAAAAAGCCAACAACTTATTTGTGTACTTATTTTTTTCACATGCCTGTACATACTCAGAAGCTACGTATATATCAGAATCAGCAACATGCATAAAAGTTGGCAGGTCTGCTGATATGCTTGCTAGTGATTAGAATACCTGACGTGTCATCTCCCCGAGCAAAGCTGCTACGCCAAATGGACCGACTGGAAAAAAAAAAAAAGTTTGCTTGTGCCTTTGCATGGTAGACACAATAATGAAAAGTGGAAGAAAAGCAAATTAATCTGTTGTTCTCCGGGCTTCCGGTTTCCATAGTTATAATTTTCTTCATCTAATTTATTAATTAATAATTTTGAAGTAATATTTTTGGTATTCTCTGGTTTTGATCTGGAGTAGATGTATAGATTCATAAAGAATACAATGTTGTTGTTTTTAATTATAGTGCAAGTGTTAAAACCACACAGAGAAACAATGCCTATTCAGTACTAAGATGTATCTGTTTGTTTCATGAGTGTTTATGCCTCTTTTTGGACTTTTTTTTTTTAACAATTCATATTTAAATTAAGATCTGATCATCTGTGCTGTTAAGGCATGTAAAAATTACATCACAGTCCAACTATTTGTTCTGTGTTGTGGCTGCTTAAGAGTAAGGTCTGACTAAAGAACCATTAGGAAGTGTTAAAAATAAATAAATAAAAAAAGTTGAATCCACATGGCAATTTGTTAGCTCTAGCATTAGCATTGCTGTAGTTGACATTGCCATGGTAGTAAGTCTGTGGCACATTTAGATCTGAGGCCAAGGTGACAATCCAGCATTGTTTAAAACATTATCCCTCTCTTTCTTTCGCAGAAATTCACTCAGATATTATGTGCAAGGAAAATATGTCTTGGCTGTATTTGATTATTTCTTTAGCTCCCACTCAGCTAGCATTCCTCTGTCTGTGTTTCAACTGATGAGCGTTCGAGAAATACTCCAGCGTTTAGTCACAGACAGTGAGGGAGAAGTCACAGTTTCCATTAAAGATCTATTTCTAAACATTTCCATTCATAAAAGTGAAGGAAATTTATCCTAAAAGTGTCTGTTCCATTATCATTGGTTTTGAATGAGAACACTTTTGGAAATGTACATCTCGCTATTCCACTAGAGAATAGACCTACAGAGTAAAATGACTGCAACAAAGAATACACCGTCATAGTGATACTCAGAAGAAGAGTAGTTCAGATTTATCTCAGGAACTCAAAAAAAAAAATCCCAAAGATTCCAGAATAATTTTCTAACAAGACCTAGTCCCCAAAGTTAAACAATTTGTGAATTCACAAAATCACAGTCTCCGCTACAGCTGGTTTGTGAGGCTAGAAACAAATCACACTTTTTGTAGGTTGCTGCATGTGAAATACGCATGAAGAAAGTCTATTTTCTTTCTGTAAATGATTACAACTCTGCTACTGTTAATATATAGTTTGACATGTTGTATCATAAGGGACAGTTGACTCATGAAACAAAAACAGTGGAGAGAGCTTATCTCACACGTTATTAAGACATGTCTTTATACCATGGTGCAGCAGGTAGCATTACAGCCTCACAGTTCCAGGGTCCCAGGTTCAATCCTGGGCTGAGGTTACTCTCTGTGTGGAGGTTACTCTCCGTTTTCCTAGTGTCCACACTGGTTTCCACCAGGGTCTCCAGTTTCCTCTCACCTCCAAAAAACATGGTGTTGGTGGATTGCTAGGTGTGAATGTGTGTGTGCATGGTGTGGTGTGATGGAATGGTGTCCCACCAGGGTGTATTTCTGCCTCTCTGCCAGTGTTCCTGGGGTACGTTCTGGATTCACAATGAACCTGACTGGGATACATCCATCCATCTGTCCATTTTCTGTACCGCTTATCCTACACAGGGTCCTATCCCAGGGGATTCGGGGTACAAGGACACCCTGCATGGGGTGCCAACTCAGGGCACAACTGCACACCCTGTCACATACTCATTTACGCATTAAAAACAATTTAGAAATGCCAACCAGCCTACAACACACGTCTTTGGACTGGGGAGGAAGCCGGAGTACCTAGAGGAAACCACCGAAGCACGGGGAGAACATGCAAAATCCACACACACAGGGCGGAGGCGGGATTTGAGCTTCCAAACCTGGAGGTGCGAGGCAAACGTGCTAACCACTAAGTCACCATGGCCCCCCAGGATATATATGCTTCATTTATTAAGATCTGTATACTGAATATTCTGTATATTAGCATTAACAACACCATCTCACTGCTAATCCCATGCCATGAATAAATCGCTGCAACAGTTTGGCTCGATGACTTTGTGTACAGAAAGCATCAGGTCAGGGCTGCAGGCCCTCCATGCCAGCACCCGCACTCTCTGCTTATGCATCCACAAACTTGTAATCCAGACAGAATGTTGTTTGGCATTTTCCTGCTCTGAAAATGTGTACATATCTTTCTGCATTAATGGTGCCCTCAGAGATGTGCAAGTTACCCATGCCATGGGCACTGACATACCCCCATATCATAACAGACACTGACTTTTGGACCAGATGCTGATAACAGCTTGGACGGTTCTTTTTCTCTTTGGCCCGGACAACACAACGTCTGTTTAGTCCAAAAACTATTTGAAAGTTGACTCGTCGGACCAAAAAACACGATTCCACTGTGTTACTGTCCATCTCAGATGAGACCGAGCCCAGAGAAGGCGGCGGTGCTTCTGGACAGTGTTGATGTGTGGCTTCTGTTTTGCATAGTAAAGCCTTAACTTACATCTGTGGATACAGCGGCGAATGGTGTTGCTGACAAAGGTTTATCAAAGTATTGATAAACCGAGCCCATGTCAGCATATCCATTACAGATTCATGGCGGTTTTTAAGGCAGGGACGTTTGAGGGATCAGAGATCACACGCACTCAGCTGTGGTTTTTGGCCTTGCCCTTTACGCACCAAGATTTAACCGGACCCTTTATAGATAGAATCTTTTAATTATATTGTGCGCTGTAGAAGGTGAAATGCCCAAAATGAGAGAATGTTGTTCTCAAAGTGTTGGATTATTCTCTGATGCATCTGTTGGCAGATTGGCGAGTCTTTAGAACATGTTGCATGCATAAATTTCAAAATAAACGTTTATCTTAATTAAAAAAAAAGCAGTTAATTAGGTAAACCATCAAAAACCTCGTCTTTGTATGTTTTTATGTTTAAATACAAGTCAAAGTCCCAACTTTTCGGGATTGGGGCTGTACCTGGTGCACTTTACAAGAAACGGTCTCAGATCCATTCAGTACAAGCTCAGAGCTTCTTCTTTAAGATGCTAGAAGGTTAAGCTGCATGTCTTTCAAAAAAGGATTTGAAACTTTAATTATGCGCTCACGTATTTAAATCATCTGTCTAACGGTTCATTGGGTTGCGTAAAGAATCTTCAAAGAATCTTTCAGGAACTTGTTTACTTGCTGAACCATGGAATGAACTAGCGGAGGCTGTGCCACACCGGTGTTTAGGTGCATTACAGTCATACTGAATATAAAAACACAGCAAATTAATGAAATGAGTCAAAGACACACAGATAGAGAGAGAGATAGAAAATGCTGTTAAGCACACTATACGTTTCCTATTGGTACTCTTTAGAATCACCCATAGGAGTAAACTGGTGCATAACAACTGGAGACTGTGATTGTAGATTTTCTAACAATACAGTTTCCTTGTTTTCAGGAAAGAACTTGTTATAAAAATAAAAACTTCGCAACAGATCTCAATTCCTTATTCAGAATTGGCTAAAATGGTGCGAGGAAGAAGTCAGCCTTTACCTTCTTTATTTATTAAAACACTTCTTTTCCACAAAAACTTTTTTTTATACTTTTAATATTCAGTGAAGTCTGTTTGATGCTACGCCTCTTTCTCTTCCATTTCTACTCTGGCACGTGACAAGCGGCTGTACATTCTTCATAATCTGGCTAATGAAAGTGAACGTGAACTGGAACTCACTCTGCGTTCATGCCATGTGGGAATTACCGGAATTACAAATGACAACTTGGACGTTCTTCTTGGAGCTGGTAACGTCCTCAGACTCGGAATTATGCATTTCTATATGCCAAAATACAACTGCAAAATACATAATTACAGCATTAAAATCACATTTTTATACTAATTCTAAATACTGAAAGAACACAGAAAGCGCATCAGGTAACAATAACATGTTTATTAATAGCACAGGCATTAAAACCTAAACCACAACTCCAACTCTGTGCTATGTCTTTCGTTTATTTTCAGATTAACCTTTCATTATAAAAACAATAAAGGTCAATTATACAAATTAGTACACAGTAATATTAAGAGATAACTACTTGAGTGTTTCCCCATGACGTCGCAGCGAAGTCGGAGCTTTCCGAAAATTCATAGTTTAGTAGTAATTACGAGTTCTACGAAGATGTGAGTCGGAATCTCGTACTTACGGTAATTATGACATGACATGAGCACAGCTTTAGTGTGTGTGCCCCTGCACATACAGTACTGTGCAAAAGTATTTCTTTAGTACAAACTTTGCTACAGATTTTTCTTTTATGACTTCTACATTATTGAGTCAGTACAAAAAACATTTTAGATTTCTAAACATTAGTTTTCCAGCACAAAATGAAATGTTACAGAAAAATGTATGTCATTAAAGAAAGTAGAATATTAAGTGTTAAGAGACACTTCTCAGACAGAAAACACAGAAGAACCTTGTCTGGTTCTGGAAGATCGTCAATACAACTTACAACTTATAATTTCCTTATAAAACTGCACCAATTCTACCCGAAACTACTAAAACAAAGCATCGTCACACCAAATATTGCCTTTATTCCATTTCTTACTGTTTACTGCTCTTTACAGTATTCTTTTTAATGCTTTTAGGAAACATTTCATTTAATTATTTTTGAAAGCATCTTTTCTCTACAGCATTTCTATGCGAGAGCCTAAGACTTTTCCACAGTACTGCAAGTCATATTGTGACATTTGAAAGATGCCCTACGTTTGTAACCTAACCTAGTTAAAGACTTCTCACTTTGTTTATCAGCATCTTTCACATCAGTCTCTGTCTGATCACCCGATCAAAACGTAAAAGCCAGGCAGAGCATTTCTACACCAGTTTGCTCATTGTCTCTTAACATAAGAGTTCGCACTCTTCGTCCACGCTCGCACAGGTAGTGAAATAATCGTTGATTAATGCGGTCAGTTCTGTTCTTCGCCCGCAGTCATCTGTACAGACCGTGTAAGTGCTCTTCTCTGTATTGCTGATGATGTGATGGCACAGCAGCATCGACGTTATATGATCACAAACTAAACTGATATCCAACAAGCCGACCACTGCAAATTATGGCCAAAATGATCATTGCGATTATATTTGATTAATTTTGAGATCTCGATTATTCATTACGATTATTAATTGATTTTAGTGACAACATATTTTTATTGCACTCTCACATTTAAATAAACAGACCGCTGCTTTTACCTCCATGTTGTGCTACATTCCTGATAATGTACCAATCTTTGCATCAAATTAGACTGATTCTTAAAATCAGTAATTTAAGGATTTTTTATCCTTAATTAAAAAAAGGTTAAGTAAAAATAAAAATGCAACCAAATGAAAATATGTACCAAATATAACAATATGCAACCAAATGAAAACGATTCAGGCGTATGCAGAAAAGGCAAGAACAGTGTTTACAGGAGGAGAGACACAAAACAGTTTCTTTTAGGACCACTTGTGAACCTAATTACAAACATTTAGGAGCGCAGATTTTTTGTTTGTTTGTTTGTTTTTTAGAGATGGTAACATTATTGTAACACACAAGTAGGCATGAGAAAACTTAAGCTGGTCAATTATGAAAGAATTTAGGAACAAAGTGTGAGCCATGACAAATTAATTTACCTTCTGATAAACTAAATGTAATATTTTCAGTTAATTTTACAGACTGTATGCAAAAAAGCTTTGGATGAAAGCGTCTGCTAAGTGAATAAATGTATGTAAAGTAAGTACTGTTCAGTCGCAAATGCGAGTAAATGGTCACACTGTAGAGCCCTGAGTTTATCTGAAAAGTTTTTTCCTGTTCGGTGTGATGAGGTTTAATCTAGTGCCATTTAGCATCGTGATTTCCCCTCGCCCAAGTACTGGAGCTCGCAGCAAAACTGGCAGCTCGAGTGCTAAAATGCTCCATTTCCGGGTTTGGCATTACAAGATGACTTCATCCCTGCACTGCTCTATATGATTGGCTGTACGTTTAGGAAGTGCTTGATTTGATCGGCAGCAGAGTTTTCTATGAGCGGAGGACGAATTTTAAATGTCAATATCGCAGTCGATCATGTTCATTTAATCGTGGGCAGTTAAAATTGTAATCGTGATCGATATTCGATTAATTGTGCAGTCCTACTTCAAACTGTGACATTGTGTAAAAAAAATGACATCACTGTGCAGACTGACTGCTTTTCCCGATCCCGTGTGTGTGATCTTTTCCCGATCCCGTGGGTGTGATCTTTGCAGTTAGGCAACCAGGGCAAGGTTACAGAGGTGACACGCTAGCAGCATAAATGACAAAACATGTAATGACTAAAGTGATATCTAACGACAATCTGTAGAAACATTTGGCTGTATAAGCAGTCACTGTTCAAAAAAATTAACATAATGTAGTCCAGTACAATAACAAACTCAGAAGTGATTTTAAATGTTGATTAACTGACTTTTTTTTTGTAGATCAGAACATTATGCAGCATTTACACCTTTATAACTGATCACATTTTTGGCTGTGCTCCAGGATTCAGCTATAGAGACATCCAACATCTTTCAATACTTCTAGCGCACCAAACCAGTAATAACGCATCTATAAACCGACAGGCGATTAAATTTGAGATAAAAAACTGTTAGCTAGGCTATGTTCAGAAGCACTTTGCCTGCACAGCTGATAAAACATCATGTTTCTCTGGAAAATGCTGTGTACGACCCAAAAGCGTTCCTATATCCACTATACGGTATACGGTGTTTCAAGGCGAGAACTCCGCACACTCAATAACCGGAGCTCTGAGCTCAGGATGAAAATTTAGGGATCCTGAGAGATGCCAAAGCTTCCTGCTGCACCATCATCTCCCCGGTGTTTCCGTGCAAAATACTGATGCACCATGGATGTTTATTTTATGTCTATCGCAAGTGTGTAAGTATTATTATGGTTTACAAATATTCTCCCAAACATTAAATGTAACAGTGAAACATTTATACGTTGTTAAAGAAAGTTTCATACTAGTTTCATGCAATGATTAGTCAGATAAATCAATTATGAAAAACGATCAGGGGGCACGGTGGCTTTAGTGGTTAGCATATTTGCTCGAACGACTGGGGTGGTAGGGGGTTTGAATCCCACCCTTCACTGTGTGTGCGGAGTTTGTGGAGGGTTTCCTCCGGGTAGTCCAGTTTCCTCCCCACTCCAAAAACCTGCATTGTAGGCTGATCGTTATTTCCAAATTATCCGTAGTGGGTGTGTCCGATTGTGCACTGCGATGGGTTGGCACCCCATCTAGGGTGTCCCCCTGCCTCGTGCCCCGAGTCCTGAGACAGTCTCCAGGCTCCCCGTGACTCTGTGAGGATATGCGGTATGGGAAAAGGATGGATGCATGCATGAAAAACGATCATCTGTCATTTTTATATTCGACTAGCTATTTATTAACCAATAACAGACATGTAAGTGCACACAGGCCTCCACTCCTGGGTAATACCACAGTGAAGCCATTGATATGCAGCGCTGACACAACATGTAATGCAGCATGTACACTGTTTTCAGAGATGACAATGCAGAGGCAGTTTTAAGGAACACAGAAAAACAGACTGACAGATAACTCTTGCAACATACAGCCTTCTTGCTTAGATAACAAGTTGCACAAAGCTGTCAAACGAAGCTGAATTGGGGGGTTATTTTAATGTCATTTCACACTGCGTTCATGTGAACATGACTGGTACTGTAGAAAACAAGAGGGTGAACCGAGCTCTCTCTCTTTCTCTCTCTCTCTCTAACACCTGCATAGAGAACCAAAAACACTGATCCCTCAAGAAAGTAACAGCAGAGATGCCATATCTCGTAGCAGACTGCGGTTGAAATGCACACACATTAAAAACTAAAAACGAAAGCACCCAAACACTCAGTACTTGGTGAGTGATATATACTAACTGGTTGAACTTTTAAGCCTCCTTAAAAATTTCCTTCATGGGGCTTCATCGTTCTTGATGTGGTAGTAAAATATGTGCAGTCATTTCATAGTATTGTAACGAGGATGGTAGAGTTAATTTTTTATGTTTTTAAGCCTGGTTCATTTTGGCTGCACTGAATGATTTTGTGCAGTTTAGAAATTGAGATAGAGAGAAAGATCCATTTTAATCCGCAAGTATTTCAAGTATCTTGTGCTTTTATTTCAAATAAAACTGGTCATTGTTACTGTAACTGGGAATAATCATCTCAACAGAGATCAGAGAGCCCTAGAGGAGAAAGTCAGCGGAGAAACAAGATGTTAAATGTTGTTTCTCACAGTTACGTTTTACATTACTGAAAAACAATACACAAAAATAATAAATAAAACCTCAAAATGCTAATTGTTAAAAGTATTCTTATTTATAAGCCATATTAAAGTGCAGCTATTATGGTTTTTTCAAATATTACCTTTCATGTAGTGTTATGTAGCTGTTTGTGAATGTGACAAATCTGCAAAGCGCACGACAAACGGAGGTATTGACTTCCAAAAGAAGGAAGCGATTCTGAACAGCTGAAACGAGTTGTTATTAATTCCAAACTTACTTCCTGTACTAAGCTACATAGGTTTTTAACAATAAACCCCGCCTCTGGTTTTGATTGGCTGCTCGCTGACAGACGGAGCTGAAACTCGTTATGGTAGTGGATGTTTCCTTTTTGAAACATGCTGACGATGGTAGACCAATCACAACAGACTGGGACATCTGACCAATCAGAGCAGAGTATGCTCTCGGAAGGAGGAGTTTAGAATGAATCCTTTAGAACAGATCATTGAATGAGTCGTTTGTGACACTGGGGGGAAAAAAGGTAATGCTGCAGTTTAAGTTATGAGCCAAATCTCACCAGCCAATGAGAGTAAATCACTGTTAAGCCCACCCACACGTGAGATTTGTGATAGAATGGCGAACGTAAACTTGCAGAGCATAAACGGAAATTTGTGCAGCACATACATAAACCATGATTAGCGAAAAACAAAGCTTCGAAAACCATTAACAAAGAAGCTGTTTATTTGAAGACTGTTACATTTTTGCCACTGAGTTCAGTGTTTTCAGTTTCAGAGTGTTTTTCTACTTTCTCAGCACATATTGTTGTTCGTTTCTTGGAAAGTTATGTTCAATATTTTTGGCACAAATATAATTCCATATGATTATATATTACCAAACCCACCAACCATTGTAATTTAGCATTCAAAACACACTGACAGAGCAGTCTTTATCAATAACACAGGAGATGACACAATTGTCATGCAGCTGGAATGATTTGCACAGGTGTCGGATATTGAGTGACAACACCTGGAAGCCCCGCCCCCTTCCCCCAATCTCACATGATTTTGGGGCTCTCTGGACCCCAACGATCGCTTTTTATCAAGGTAAATATAAAACTGTTTTGAGTCTGTTCATATTAAAATAAAATAAAAATTTTGGGCAAAATTATGGTTGAAAAATGTGAGGGAAAAAAAAGCACAAAAAAAATTGACCTAAAAAGAAATTGTACAAATAGTATTAATGGTGATGATAATTAAAACGTGTTTAAATATGTTTTTTTGAAGTGTCTTCAACATGCATTCAATACAATAACAGCAGATCAATAGTAATGTCAGCCATGTGGACATTGCATAACTGATTTTTATTATACTGTGTAAGGATTAAATACAAAATTGTACCACTGAGTGTACAGCTGATTATATTAATACACCCTCTCCTACTGTCCCTAAACTTGAAAAAAGGAAATACCATTGTTCCTGTCTCAGTTATGAACAATTAAATCATTTATTGCAATGAAAAAATAAAATAAAATAAAATCATAAGCAGAGAAAAATCTACATCACACCAGCCTATAACGGGTTTATAATAAACAGCATTCGCAGGCACATTACAGTGGAGTACACGCAGCTGACACCTGCTCTGACCCATCTTGATATAAAACATCTCACCAGTCGATTCGTGCGTAACGGAATTTCGACATGAACTGAAAACATGTAAATCTGCAACTAGATAATCAGGTCTTATTTTAGCTTGGCAAGTTTAATCTTCTCCTCTTATGACCTTTGTTACCGTACTGTGTCTCCACACATGCTTTCTGGGTGAAACATGAGGCAATGTAAGGGCACAAAGACAGCGGTTACACCAGAAAGAGGAAGTTCGACATTTCATTAGAGTGAGGAGAAGTGAGAACAAGGAAGTGTGAACACATCTGACAATGACAAAGGGGAAAAAATCAAAAACACAACAGAGAACCACTCCCTCCTTCCCCAACCTCCGCCATCTTTAATTAGCAGTGCCAGCTTCCTGTGAGTAGCACAGCTATTAACGGAACAGCATCGACCTGACAGACCGCGTCGATGCTCCGTTTCTACAGCCGTGCATTAATAATGCTATCACACGCCGAAGCTGCATGTTTAGTGGCAGGAACGCTACTCGAAGAGTTCATTTGGAGGGGAAAGTCTCAAATTCACTAATTGAGCTTTAAAATATCAACACTGCATAAAGCTATTTTAACATTAGAAGATCAGTACGCAGACGCAGCGCTAATCCAGAAAGCCACTCGAGTAAAAGCAGAAGTAACTTACGAAAGGTCCAACATCCACAAAGCCACGAGCATGAAATTGCTTAAGTACCATTTATTAAAGACACAAATGTAATAAGTAAAGATTTAAGCATTTTCATTTATAAGTAAGATTTCTGTAAAATCTTTTCTTTTCTTCATTTCAGTCCATCTTAGAATATACGCACTATAAACCTGCCTCTATGAGTAGCTCTTTTATAAAACTAGTGCATTTAAAAGCAAGATAAATATTTAATAAAATTAATAAAAGTTCAGCGCATGGAGTATTTTTTTTTACTGCTGCATGAGTCAGTATTCAAAGCGTAAAAATAGCATGAAGTCAAACGATATCATGTGCAATTTCTGCACTTCCTGTCCGCGCTATCAGACCATACAGGAAGAAGAATCGCACAACTAGCCTTACTGTGGAAATCAATAAAATACGCCCTGACGGATCAGAATAGCTTTGTTCGGTGAAATCTAAATCTAAACACCGTCAGGATTCCGTCCGGTTCTGCGTCTCAGTGAACTTACTCGAAGCAAAAAGGAGCATTTTGTAATATTCGTATTTTGTAATGGAAAAAAATGAAAAAGCCTGCATCGATAATGTGTTTAAAACAACACCATGTGTCAGCAGAGGTGTATGAAGGTGTTGGACACTGTTTGTGTGTGTGGGTGTGTGTGCGTATAAAGTCGATCGTTTAGCTCATACCTGCGTGTGGTGCTGGTGCAGAGGTCCTTCTGAAAGCGAGACAGGAACTCAGCCGCACACCACATGCAGCTCGCTGCTATGCATTCTGGAAGCGGAAGTGACACCTACAACAGCAAAGCAACACAGAAGTCTTAGTGTGTGTGTAGGTGTTTGTGGGATTGCAGTTCTCATATACAGATCAGAGGTTGGGAAAAAAAAACCGTTGGGGTCTTAATATGCAAAACAGAGTGTGTCTGGGTGAGTGTACGCACACTCAAAGACTCAGGGTCTCCATGGAAACCTGCCTTTATCTCATTTGCATGTGAACACACAATATGATTCAGAGACATATTAATATCACGAGGCTTGCCTTCAGGACCAGGCTTACGAACAAAAGCACATTTCATTTGCTTATGAATCCAAATCAGTCACCTCAAATCCCCGTGATAGCCACAGAAACACACACGGGCCTCGTCTCAAACGCAATGGAAGCAGCACTCTGAGGCGTTTCTGCTAGAAAGAGGAAGCAACGTGCACAACGGACCAGACTGCGCAGCTTAAGATAACAGTGCAGGGAGTTAAACAGGAAGAGGGGCGTGTCTGCTAGGCAGCCGTGTGTGTACGTGCGTGGGCGTGGGCGAGATAGTCAGGGTTATTTCAGTTCTCGTTTTAGGTTGAGCCAGGTGCGTTCGTTTCTGATGAATTGCATTCCCGTTTGAGTTTTAAACTGGAAGCTGCTGCAAGAGAGCAAAACACAGTGTCACAGCCAGCGTGAGGAGAGAAAGAGAGTGAGAATGCAGCATGAGAGATGAGATGGAGAGAGAGCGATGCAGGGAGGACAGACGAGCAATTTAACACGCAGAGACGTCTCTCTCGTTCCCTATAAATAGTGCATTGTCAGTGTACTGAGGAAAACATTCCACAGCATTCTGTGCGTGTTAAAAAAAACAACAACCCCAAAATAAATAAAAAAACCGCCTCACTCCTTTCTCACTCCAGCAGCTCCTGGCATTCAACAACATTCTGTCACTGCAGCATGACTTAACACAGACACGCTAAGACACTTGCTTACCTTGCCGTATCTCTAGCTGGCTCTCTGTCTCACATCCAATACACCACGTCCTCGTCCTCTGTGCTGGCTGCTGACAGGAAGCAGAATCAGTCCGTCCCTATTTATGGTCCCCAGACGCTGCAGTATGCCGAGCGTCTGACATGGTCTTTACCCAGTGCTGAAAAAAAAGAAAGAAATGAAAAAAAAAAGAAAACATAAAAGGGAAAAAAAGAGAGGAGGAATTATCAGAAACATACTGAATTCAAATGTCTGAAAAACTGCCAGTTAAAGTCCATAGTGATGAGCTGATAGTGACAGGTGGGAAATCAGTAACGATTTAGTGGAACACATACAGCAAGATGACAAACATAAAACAAACAAAGCTGATTATAAACCATTCTTTTATCCATATTAACGAAATGAAAGGAATACTCCAGTGTTTCAAACTATACCTCTATACACCACATCTCTAGTGTAGTGTGCTTAGCACTGTACTGAAAAAAAGAACTGAAATATAGCAAACTATTGCAATCTCCAGACATGACCAAATCTCTTACCAAAGCTGTTAGTTCAACAATAGAAAGTACTTCCGGTTCCTAACATGAAACAATACAACACGTTTTATGATGTTCATGCACAACGGCGCTAGTCATACTGTACATAACCACACATTCTTCGCTCTGGAAAAAAAACAGTGCCATCTCTGTAAAGAGGCGTTATAAAGACGTAGAACTTCATTGAACATGTGGTATACCTAAACGTTTACTGACTGCACTGACAAATGCCCCTAGACTTGCATTATGAGTGAGCTTGTTGCAAACAAATTTTCTGTTCATTTCTCAGTACTGAAAGCCAATTTATTCAAAGCCCGAGCTTGGGGTTTCCCCTCCCAAACCACCACACGCTCTGTCCCAAATACTGAATGTGGAGTTTCTGTTCTTGCTAAAATATCCATTAAATTTTATTTATATATCGCATTCAACAATAAAACAATGCTACAAAGCAACTTTACAGAAAATCTACCGGATGTAGATTTAGGTTTATAACAAACAAGCCAGAGGCAACAGCCGTAAAAATAAATAAATAAATAGAACTGAGGCAAAAAAAAAAAAAAAACCTCCCTGAGGTGACACGAGGAACAATTCTTGAGAGAAATCAGACTCAAAAGGGAACCCATCCTCCTCTGAGTGTTTACGAGTTATTATTCTTCAGCAACTTTATATTAGAACACCATACAGTACTGTGTCGAAATAAACGTTCAATGTGAGCATCATAGGTTTTGTAATTACAGCTGCGGTGATTATGTTCAAGACTATACTCTAGGCTCTACATGTGGGGCCATTCACAGCAACCCTTCAGAGATCCATATCAGCAAAGAAATATCAGAAATTATCCCAACTCTCATGGAATCGCATGGAATCCTGTTAACCAAAACAGTCTGTATTTTCAAGTGCAGCAAAAGAGCTCTGCCCCGTCGAGACATGGACTACACAAGACCTCTGAAGGTGTGGTATATGGCATCAAGATGTTAACAGAAGAGCCCAGTAGCAAGTCCTGAGATCGGAAGAATTTGTCAAGTCAACATATTTGAACTCTTTGTCGGGTTCCACAAACCATTTCTGAACAATTTTTGCAGTCTGGCAGGCTGCAAAAAAAAAATAAAAATTCCCACTGCCATTAGGGAATACCGGCCAGAATTCAATGTTTCCCAGCAGAATATTGCCCAGAGCATCACACTGCCTCTATCAACTTCCTTCTTCCCAGAGTGCATCCTGGTGCCATCTCTTCCCCAGGTAAGAGACATACGCACCCAGCTGTCCAGGACACCTTCTTCCATTGCTCCATGGTCCAGTTCTGATGCACACTTTCGACAATGGACAGGAGTCAGCACAGTCACTCGGACTTGTCTGTGGCTACGCAAATCCATACGCAGCAAACTAAGCTGCACTTTTTGTTGCATAGCCAGCATTACCTTTTTCGGCAAGTTGTGCTACAGTAGCTCTTCTGTGGGATCGGACCAGACGAGATAGCCTTTACTCCCCACATGCTTCAGTGATTGGGCACCCATCACCCTGTCACTGGCTCACTGGTTCTTCTTGTTCCTTGGGCCACTTTTGGTCGGTATGAACCACTGCATACCGGGAACACCCAATAAGGCCTGCCATTTTGGAGATGTTCTGACTCAGTCATCTAGCCATCACAATTGGGCCCTTGTCAAAGTCACTCAGATCCTTACGCTTGCCCATTTCTCCTGTTTCCAACACATTCCAACACATTACACTTTGAGAACTGCCTGTTCACTTGCCTAATACTCTATATCCAACCCCTTGACAAATGCACACGGTTTATCTTCAGTAATTTATTTATTTATTTATTTTTTTTACAGCATTTGGCAGACGCTCTTATCCAGAGTGACTTACATTTATTTCATTTATACATCTGAGCAGTTGAGGGTTAAGGGCCCTTGAGCAAGACCAAGCAACCACTGCTCATCAACTGACTCTGGTGGGACTTGAACCCACAACCTTCGAATTGCTCCAATGTAGAGCCTAGATGTCCAATGCGTTATCCATTGAGTCTTATTAATTCGAATAATATATTAGAGTCTACAAGAGGAAACAGCTTTTGAAAAATTGTCGCTCGACAGTTTATTCATTATTAGTGATTTAAATTGCCTGATTTTTTAGTGCACCGTTCTCGCTTTGTCAAAAGGACCTAATGGCTGTATAAGGAAGCAGAACATAAAAGCATTCAACGCTGTGATCAGTCATTCTAACTCACCATTAAAACATGGAGAACAAACAACTAAGGATTGATTTGTCGTCAAAGGAAACAGCGCTCTACTGGGAAGACGTGTGTGTGTGTGTGTCTTTAAGAAGGTTGGGTAGATGCTGTATATGTGCACTCCTTATTATATCTTCCATGTTCACTGGCCTAATCATATCAGGCTGACTGGCTTCAGGATGACTCCTCTCTGATGAAGCAAAAATGGTCTATTATTTTCCTTCTTGCCCTGTTCGTACTCAGCATTTAATGCCTCGTCTCACGGTCACAGCGGTATAGTCTCGTCACTTAGATGGGAAAAAGATATGCTTTCTGAGACGATGATGTCATGTGATCGCGTCGGTTTTTCAGTTCCACATTAGTGTGCATGTATCTTTGCACGTAATCTTTATAATATATTTTATTGACTGACAAGTAAAGAGCACACAATTTGGAAACATGTACAGAAATATCAAGTCACTGAAAAGTACGACTAGAAAATAGACCTGCAGTCCTGACTCTGCTCAACACCTGCGGTTAGTAAAACAGATCAACAAATATCTACACGATCAGCAAAAACTTGCCAGAAAACACAGGAACACAAAAAATATTCTCAATCTTCATTTCAAATCAGTTCATTGCTTGCAGCCAGTTATCAGTGTTAAATCTGACATCAGCTCAGAGCGCGTTTATAGGAACACACACAAAATCGTACGAACACCATCTTGTGAAATCTTGTTAAACCAAATTTGAAATTATCGTGTTGAAATATTTCCTCGTCTTGGTAAAGATGTGCATAAAAAAAAAAGATTATGTAAAAATATCTTTGTGGTTAGTTAGCTTAATCTGAACACTGAAAATATGAGAGAAATCAAACCTGTAACTGAAATAAGTTTATTCTAAGAAAATAAAAGAACATTTATTCTAAAAAAATTAAGCATTCTAAGAAAATAAGCTATGTTGGGGGGCACGTTTGCCTCGCACCTCCAGGGTTGGTAAATGGTAAATGGTTTGCACGTACATAGTGCTTTTTTAACCTTAGCAGTTCTTCAAAGCACTTTACACCGTCTCATTCACCCATTCACACACACACACACACACACACACACACACCAATGGTAGTAGAGCTGCCATGCAAGGTGCTAACTTGCCATCGGGAGCAACTTGGGGTTAAATGTCTTGCCCAAGGACACTTTGGCATGTGGATTCATGTGGGCCGGAATTCGTACCACCAAACCTACGATTAGTGGACAACCCGCTCTACCACCTGAGCCACAGCCACAGGTTGGGGGTTCGATTCCCGCCAAAAGTTCAAATGAGTTTGTTCTCCCAATGCTTCAGGGGTTTCAGGGGTGCCCAGTCCAAAGACTGTAGGCTGATTGGCATAAATTGTCCATAGTGTGTGAATATGTGTGCGATTGTGCCCTGTGATGGATTGGCATCCCATCCAGGGTGTTCCCCGCCTTGTGCCCCAAGTCTCCTGGGACCCTTTGTAGGCTAAGCGCTACAGAAAATAAATCGTTTCACGATTATTTGCAACCAACTAATTTATTAAATCTAATTTAGCATATTCCCATTTATAGTTTAAGCTGATAGTTTACAATTTATTAAGTTCACCTAGGGGTTTAGGAACTAAGCGGTCATCCGTGATTTTCCTAAAGTATAAATATGAGGTGACACAGAGACCAATTTCTTCTACTCATTCATCAACTGTCCTTCAATAATTAAGATGTTAAGAGCAACTGAAACTGTAATGAACTTGCATGCAAGAGGATACAAGTGTATTTTGCCCCATGCGTCATAGATGATGGTTCTTCAACAAATGTTTTTGAATGATGGAAGCATTTTGGGGTCACTCAGTCTCCATATCTGCAATTAGACGCCACAAACCATGCCAACAAAATATTTGGAAGACGTGCCAGAAGAAGGTCTTTCTTCCATTTAACCACAAATACGTGGATAAATGTGCCTGGAGTTCACTAAACGCTACAGGACCTTTGATTGGAATTGAGTTTGGTTAGTTAAGACAAACATAGAGCATTTTGTCCACAAACACTCAAGGTGGGTTTGGCATAAAAAGCATGGTGGTTGTAAAGAAAATAGCCCGATCCTCACTGTTAAGCACACTGGAGGAACTTTTGGTGCTGTTTGTCCTGCAAAGGTCCTGGAAACATGGCATGTGCTTGTGCTTCATGAAATACTGGGAGATTTTAAATGAAAATCTGGCTTCTTCTGCCAAGAAGCTACACTACACTGTGGTTGACAGGACAATATCCACACCACATCTTTTAGCAGGACAATATCCACACAAACAGTTCGGTGAGAACAGAATCAGGTTTTTGAACTGGCCATGACCTAAACTTCATTCAAACCCTGTGGGGTGAGCTGAAGAGAGAAGACCTTGGTCCCTAGAGAGATTCTGTACTGAGGATTCATTACAGTCATTACAGGAGAAAACTCTGTGCTTATGTTAGCAAAAGGGAGGTTGCAGAGTATTAAATGCCGGGATGCCAATAACTATGACATGTGGTTTTGTTTACAATACATATTTCTGATAAACGTTTAACTTTCAGTGTGAGATTAAGCCAATCGACGGTGCCAATAGTTCTGGAGCTGACTGTATAAGGAGCGTCCCAGACCACCATGGCGTCCCAGACACCATCATTTCAACCACCATTAGGATGTGGATGGTGTAAGAATCGGTGTGTAATGTCAGCACTCCCACAGTCACGAGTGTTTTCAATTAGTGCGCAGTGGAGACAGAAAATAACCGTCAGTGTGATTCAGTGCACCATCGCTGACCGTGTTGCCAAGTTACTGACTCTTGAAAAGTGAAATGCTGTGCATACATCTTTCATTCAGTGTTTGTAGGTGTGTGTAAGGTGGGTTGCAGTACTTTTTTCATCAGAATGAAAAGCAGTTTTCTGCTAATTGCATCTTCATATTTGTCGATATGGGCTCTTTAAACATGTCACTGAAAAATCTTTGGTTTATATGATATTATTATGATATGATATATATATATATATATATATATATACACATATATATTTATTATGGTTTTGGTTTATAATACACTGGCTGCAGACCTACTGTTAGAAATGTGGCTGTTGCAAATTATGGGCCAATTTGTTTTGATAGGTTTGTCAAGAGGAAAGACTGCATGCAAGAACCACAATGGAAACAGGTCTTCTGACTATGTTGCATGAGTCATTAAACGAAATGATTCATCACCCTAATCCAGTACATTAAAACATTCTGCTGGTCTAGCCAGGACCGAACAAAACACCACAATACTGAACTCTAGATGTATTGAAAATGTTTGTTTCTAATGGGACTGTGATACTCTGCAGACCCAGGACATTGTAAATGATGCAACACTACACTTTCTGACATATTAAACTGTATACATCAACAACACTGACTGACTGACTCCATTGTTATTCACAGTCACAAGTAGATGATTGGACATTAAAATATATTTTTTGTGTTCAATGCTTTATTCTAGACATTATATGAAGGGATAATTTAAGTCAACGTTTTCAAAATATACTGATTTGCTATTCTTTATCGATCATAAATATTGCAATATACATCAATCAGCCATAACATTATAACCACTGACGCTACGTTGATTATCTCATTACAGTGACACCTGTCAAGGGGTGGGATATATTAGGCAGCAAGTGAACAGTCAGTCTTAATGTTGGAAGGAGAAAAATGGGCAAGTGTAAGGATTTGAGCGACGTTGACATGGACCAAATTGTGAGGGTCAGATGACTGCGTGAAAGCAAAATGGCAGGGCATGTGGGGTGTTCTCAGTATGCAGTGGTTAGTTTCTGCCAAAAGTGGTACAAAGAAGGACAACTTGTGAAACAGTGACAGGGTCATGGGCAGCCAAAGCTTATTGATTTGCATGGGGAGTGAAGGCTAGCCTGTCTGGGCCAATCCCATAGAAGAGCCACTGTAGCACAAATGGGTGAAAAAGTTAATGTTAGTTATGATTAGAAAGATGTCAGAACACACAGTGCATCACAGCTTGCTGCATATGTGGTTGCAAAGTCACAGACCGGTCAGAGTGCCTACAATGGGGAAGTGAGCATCAAAACTGGACTACGGAGCAATGGAAAAAGGTGGTCTTGTCTGAAGGTCTGATAGCCGTGTGCGTGTGTCTCTTACCTGGCACCAGGATGCACTATGGGAAGAAGGCAAGCTGGCAGAGGCAGTGTGATGTTCTGGGCAATGTTCTGATGGGAAACCTCGAGTACTGGCCATCATGTGGATGTTGCTTTGACACATACCACCTACCTAAATAATGTTGCAGACCATGTACACCACTTCGTGGCAACGGTGTTCCCTAATGGCAGTGACCTCTTTCAGCAGGACAATGCACTGTGCCACACTGCAAAAACTGCTCAGGAATGGTTTGAGGAACATGACAAAGCATTCAAGGTGTTGACTTGGCCTCCAAATTCCCCAGATCTCAATGAGTGGGACGTGCTGGACAAACAAGCCCGATCCGTCGAGGCCCCAACTAGCAACTTACAGGACTTAAAAGGATCTGCTGTGGAATATACCACAGCACACCTTCAGAGGTCTTGTGGCTGATTGTGTATTGTAAAAATGTCTAAGCATTGTGATAGGACTAAGAAAGACAAAGGAAAGAGCAAGAAAGACCCATTGTGCAGATTAACTAAAAAACTAAAACAACAGAACAATTAAGATATATAAGAAATATACCAGTCTTGTTGCCAATTATGAGCCATGGCTGTTGACATTTTATTTTTATTTAGATTTAGCTATTGCAAATCAATGTATTTCTTCTGTGACTGTATTTTATAAAGACACTTGGACTAACTTTTCATTCCTTCAAATAAAAACAGCCACAAGGCTGTATCTTTATTCCATATGCTATATAAAGAAGGAGATCCTCTGTTACCCAGCAACAGACCACACAACAGAACTCCTTTTGCACTCTGGGAAAAAAAAGAGGTTTAAAAAGGTGTAAGAAAAATAGGAGCTCAGGCGAATGACATAATTACACCCTCAGTGAGCCAATCGGGATTGTGGAGGCTGGAAACAGAGCTTCGAAAGGGCCACACCCAGTCTAGAAAAGTCAACAAATGCCTTCAACTACGAGGTCATCTTCTTCTTATAGAACTGCAAGAGAGCAACGAACTCCAAAATACTGAGTCATAAGTAAGAGAGAGACAGAGAGAGAGAAACAGAGTGAGAGAGAGAGACAGAGCAAGAGAGAGATAGACAGAGAGAGACAGAGAGAGAGAAACAGAGTGAGAGAGAGAGACAGAGCAAGAGAGAGATAGACAGAGAGAGACAGAGAGAGAGAGAAACAGAGAGAGAGAGAAACATAGGGAAACTGAGACATAGGAGAGAGAGAAACAGAGAGAGAGAGAGACAGAGAAGGAGAGCGAAACAGAGAGAGAGAGAGAAACAGAGAGAGAGAGAGGGAGAGGGAGACAGAGAGAGAAACAGAGAGAGAGAGAGAGAGGGAGAGAGAGAGAGAGAAACAGAGAGAGAGAGAGAGAAACAGAGAGAGAGAGAGAGAGAGAGAGAGAGAGAGAGAAAGAGAGAGAGAGAGAGAAACAGAGAGAGAGAGAGAGAGAAACAGAGAGAGAGAGAGAGAAACAGAGAGAGAGAGAGAGAGAAAGAGAGAGAGAGAAAGAGAGAGAGAGAGAGGGAGAGGGAGAGAGAGAGAGAGAAACAAAAGAGAGAAACAAGAGAGAGGGAGAGGGAGACAGAGAGAGAGATAGACAGAGAGAGAGAGAGAAACAAAGAGAGAGAGAGAAACTGAGACATAGAAGGAGAGAGAGAAACAGAGAGAGAGAGACAGCGAGGAAGACAGAGAGAGACAGAGAAGGAGAGAGAAACAGAGAGAGAGAAAGTGACAGAGAGAGAGAGAGGGAGAGGGAGACAGAGAGAGAGAAACAGAGAGAGAGAGAGAGACAGAGCAAGAGAGAGATAGACAGAGAGAGAGAGAGAGAAACAGAGAGAGAGAAACAGACATAAAAGGAGAGAGAGAAACAGAGAGAGAGAGACAGCGAGGAAGACAGAGAGAGACAGAAGGAGAGAGAAACAGAGAGAGAGAGAGACAGAGCAAGAGAGAGATAGACAGAGAGAGAGAGAGAGAAAGAAAAGAGAGAGAGAAACTGAGACATAGAAGGAGAGAGAGAAACAGAGAGAGAGAGACAGCGAGGAAGACAGAGAGAGACAGAGAAGGAGAGAGAAACAGAGAGAGAGAAAGTGACAGAGAGAGAGAGAAACTGAGACATAGAAGGAGAGAGAGAAACAGAGAGAGAGAGACAGCGAGGAAGACAGAGAGAGAAAGAGAAGGAGAGAGAAACAGAGAGAGAGAGAGACAAACAGAGAGAGAGACGGAGAGGGAGACAGAGAGAGAAACAGAGAGAGAAACAGCGAGAGATTGAAAGAAAGAGAAACAGAGAGAGAAAGAGAGACACAAAGTCTGCTTTCCTTTCATTTCGAATGTTAGAGCATTGCCACATCTCTGTCTAGCCAATGGCATCACTCAGTTTAGTGGTGGAGGAAAGTGGTGCATGCAGACAGACACAGAAAGCACGAGAAAACCACAGAAGCCGTGGTGCAGATTAACTACCGAAAGCATACACTCAGAGAAACACGTTTTTCATACTGACTCCTGTTTGATTAGTAAATCTTGTACACAAAGAACCCACTATTCATAAGACAGGGTGATGATCTGACATGAACACAGACAGCAGAGAGATTTGATAATGTTAAAGCAATATATCAGTGTTTCTTAAAGTCCCCGGGAAATGCCTTGAAACGTGCAGACTTTTCGATTTGTTCCTGTAATTTCCACTGAAACAGGAAATCAGGGCGGGACAAATTGGGTAGCTCCTCTTTTTTAAATAGCCAATAGCGTTTAGCTTACCTCACAGCCAATACACGCAAAGCTGTATTTGACAGTTAGTACCATGGACCCGAGCCCGAGCAATAAAGTGGTGAACTGAAGCCATTTTAACATCTTAACCAACTTACAGTTGGAAAATTGAATAAAATGCGAGCGTTCAAACAACCAGACACATTTCCGACCCATGCAACTTCCACAAGGTGATTCTTATAACATTGGGGGCGGGACACTTCAGATTATAGACAGCATTTGATTGGACTGAAAATCTGATGAGAAGCTGAAGTGCAGAATGATGTCATCAAAATTGTTGATCCGTATTGGTGGAAGAAGGAGACTGTATATTTGGAATGCATATATCTTCTAAATGTGAATTTTGTCATCGTTAAGGAGCGCACTACAGTAGCTTACAGAAAACCCTTAAGACTAACGTATTCATACTAAAAGCTAAAAAACTTCCATTTCGATTTCATGGGGACTTTAACGTGACCTCAATCCACTGCATGTGTACTTAGAAAAGAATGGAAACCTTGTAGACATAAAACTCTTATGATGGAAGCATAAGGGTCCTTGCTGAGTACCATCAATAAATGTTTAAAAGGCATGACACAAATTCAAAGCTACAACCCTAGCCCTCGGTAAAACTCTTAGGACAGTTGTATCTGATCTTATCCGCAAATTCTGAGCAAACATTTTCCCTTTTCCCCTCTCAGTACTGGTAAATGTGTGGAAAACCTTTGTTCATGGTAATCACACATATACTACAGATGCAATACCTTACACATATTACATTCAAGTTGTGTTGTGACATCATCACCTATTCCACTACAGGATAACATTAACAGCATAATTGATTTCTTTAGATTATTCTACATATATATTCTCACAAAAATATGTAGTAGTAGTACAGTAGTAGTGTGAAATATATTTATGCCTGAACCTTAATCAGCCACTAACATGCACAATATCTCCCCTCCTGACTCAATAGAAGACTGCTTACCTCCACTGCATTTGGCTGTTTTCTATTTTCTGGACATGTCACATCCTCCCACCTAGTTTAGTTGCATTTGCTGTAGCTGCAAACACAAATAGAAATCACACTCAGATCATGCAAATTAATAAGGAGAAGAAAAAAAAAGTTGTGCTGAATTAAATTTGCAAAGGTAAGTACTACAAGCACTACATTGTCTGGCAAAACTACATTCCCTGAGTACATCACATACACATCAGTGCTGATGGTTAGTTGGTCCAGTAAACTCCTGTTATCCTCTCTATCTGTCCTGCAGAACCTTAAACAACTAAATTGTAAAGTCTTTCCCATTATTTACATTTATTCATTTAGCAGACGCTTTTCTCCAAAGTGACTTAAATATGAAGAAATCTAAGTAAAGCGATAGATCAAGTGGAGAACAATGCAAGTAGTGCTACCATACAAGATTTATAATTGAGTTCTAGAGATGCAAAGTGCACAGAGTAGAGGTGCAAGAGCCAGAGTAAGGGTGCTTGTGAGTATGTGTGTGTATGTGTGTGTGGTTGGCTGGTTAGGGGTTAGTTAAGCGCTCACGGAAGAGGTGGGTTTTAGCTGTTTTTTTTAAGATGGTGAAACATTCTGCGGTCCAGATTGAGGTTGGAAGTTCATTCCACCACTGGGGGACAGTTAGTTTGAAGGTTCTGGAAAGGGACCTTGAGCCACGCTGAAGTGTCAGTCTTTAACCGATCGCAGGTTGCGTGAGGGAAAGTAAGCCTCATAGAGAGTGTTGAGGTGGGGGTTGGGGGGCTTTGCTGTACCAGACGAGGTCTTAAGTACGTCACAAAGTGATTTTTTTTTCTTGTAACAGCATTTAGCATTTAACGGACATGCCTTGTTTTAAATAGATGTTTTGGAACTTCAGACAGACAAGAAGATCACCTATGTGGTCTCCAGCATGCTTATCAAGCTTATCAAGAGCAGCATAGGGGGAATCCCAAATGGCATCAAATTCTCCGTATTTTCTCTACAAACAGTATCTAACACTCCCTATTTGGGGAACTTACTAGGGAGCCATTTGGTATTCAGGCCTAAATGCGCACATACAAGCACACTGGGAGAGTGAAATGATCTTGAGGCTTCATGGCCTAGGGAGTTTTGACAAACAGGGAGGATTTGATGCTGTCACTGCAGCTCTCGCTCATGTGATGCTTTATGTACCAGTGTGCAAACATACCTGTGTTACCTTCAAGATGTCCCTCATTATTATCCTGTCGTAGCTCGAGATGCCATAATCCATCCCTTACACTCTGTTGGTCAATGTGTACGTCCTTATAAATCACTGCATTAAGAGCATACCTAATAACCGGTTCTCTCTCTCGCTCTGTGTAGAACTGTATGTGCACGCCCACTGCCTGATGTGATGTCACTTCTCTCGCCCTCTGGACCTACTTAACTCACTCTGATGCTCTACTTTTCCTTTGAGCTTTCAACACTTGTGACTCATCCTCTGTTGTTGTGCATGATCTCACATGGATACCCTTGTACTTCCCAAAAAACATTTATGCCCAACTCTCAGTGCTCTTCAGAGGATAATCTCACCTGGATACTGGAGTCTTGCACCTCAGAACTGCAGCTGTAGTCATAAAGTCATTGTGATGCTCATACTGAACAACCTTTCAACACACTATTCCCAGTTCTTCCACTCCAACCTTAGCAAACCATGACTTCATGAAGCTCGCTTTGTGCACAGTGGCACTGTCATGCTGGAACAGGTTTGGGCCTCTTAGCTCTGGTGAAGGGAAATTGTAAATCTACAGCATACCATGACATTCTATACAATCCTGTGATCCAAAATTTGCGGCAAAACGTTTGGCTGTGATAAGTTTTTTTTTTTTTTTTAATCCTACTTCTCCATTTGGTTTGTAGCTACTGTATATGCAGCAGTTGAACTTAATGAACAACGTGTGCTCTGTGTATTTCTTGTTCGGTGTATTTATTGTTATGTACATATTGTTCTGTGTATTTTTGTCCTGCACTCATCTCACACTGTTGCGTATTTGCACTTTATGTAGTCCTGCATACTGTTCTGTGTTACACCATGGTCCTGAAGAAACTACATTACATATAACTACAAGTTATATAGAGGAATGACAATAAAAACCTACTTGACTTGACCACTGGTAAAAACATTAACGACATTAATGGCTGTGTGTTGAGTTATTTTGAGGGAACAGCACATTTACACTGTTACACAAACTGTACACTCACTACTTTACATTGTAGCAAAGTGTCATTTCTTCACTGTTGTCACATGAAAAGATATAATCAAATATTTACAGAAATCTGAGGGGTGTACTCACTTTTGTCCTATGTTTCATGTGATTGAGCAGCAGCAGATCAGTAGCACCATCTCACAGGAAACCCCTTATCTTTACATGCAGTAAAGTAGTTAGCATCCATCTTTCTTTCAGTGTTACATTTACTTTAAGTTTATCTGTCGAAGTCGTGACATTTTAACAGTGAAAGAATGAATAAAATCTTAATTCCTTGACTCAGACGGGTATCTGTATTTGGCGCGCGCTCAATTCAACAACATGCCTGATCAATTCAACACCTGAAACGGCAAATTAGCAAACATCAGCCATAAAACAACAACAACAACAACAACAACAAACCTATAAGAGTAAAACGTCATATACGCTAATTATAACCAACAAGCCAAATATAATCTACGAGTGACATAAATATTAAAGCTAGCTAAACTGTTTTGTAGATACTACAGTAAACACACACACACTCTCTCTCTCTCTCTCACACACACACACACACACACACACACACACACTCAGCATTCTGTCTTCAACAGCTTTCGAGCGATGCTTGCAAAAGATTAACACCTTTAAATGATTATTATTTACAACCAATACAATCAGTTACAACTGACTTTCCACCAACTCAACCCCCTTAACTGACACTTTTTGGTTGTTTTTACATCATTTACAATATGTTGGTTTCTATGGAGATCAGTAATAAGTAGTAATAATTATGTTTTGCTTCATTTTCTGTAAAGCAAGCGTGATGTTTTTACTCATTAGCAATAAGCGATAACAATGCTCTTACACACCGTGTATCTCAGCAGCTTGGCTTGTTCTGAAGTTGAAGACTTCACAAAACAAACAAAAATCCGATTACATCTTTTTGAAGTTGAACCTTTTAAGACTTCATTAAATCGAAGGCAGTGGCATGTTGAGCCCTGCTGCTGATTTACATCATCTGAGTTCATAAAATGTCGGATCAATTAAAGCTCGGACTACACGGGCGATTTTTTATACATCTTAAGAGGTGCGTTTGTGTAAAACATCTCACTAAAACCAGTATAGTTGAGATGAAAATATAACAAACACGGTGGGTTCAGTAATCCAGACCAGAATGCGGTCACTGCCATCTGCTGGACAAATGCTACAGTGCTGTTTACACTAACTGGATCATGTCATGTTTTAGAAGGAAACTGTATGATGCAGAGTTCAATCTTCAATGCAGCAGGAGTTTTAAGAGACTATGAATGAGCCTACATGTTCCTTTATGTGGACAGAAACACTTCCTGGGCATGTTCAGCGTGTGAGTGGACGGAGATTGCATTTCAGTGTGGCACCAGTGCAATGCAGTGATGAAAATACAATGCCGTGCAATAGGAAAAAGTCAGGGTTTAGTTCTCGAAAAAGCAATACCCCGTGTGGAACATTGTCCTCGTGTCACAAATGAAGAGCAATACCATCACATTTCACATTTCCCCTGCGTGTGATAGCTTTTCCATCTTGCATGGAAACTTATCCATAAATTGTCAGCAAGCCAAACTGGCAGTCTGTCTAACAGTCTTGTTAAAGTCTAAAAGACAATTTAATACATATATTGCTAATATTTTTATGTTGCACATGTTTCACTTTGTTTTATGTTTTTTTGTTGTTGTTGTTGGTTTTTTTTTTGCATAAACTCCAAACATAGGCATTGTTAACAGTGTCATAACAAAGCCAAAGAAAGAAAGAAAGAAAAAAGTTACTGTTGAACTACCCAGTGACAACAGATGGAGTTATTGTCTAATATATAAGCAAGATGAAAATCCTTTCTGCTGGGTGGCAGAAACAACTAACTAATTCAGCAAGTATCACATAATAAGATGTTTATGTTTTATATTTATGCTGATTTTTATGTGTTTTGGGGGGATATGCCAAAATTCCATTTCCAGTTTGCTGGAATTATATTAGTTATTATACTTTAAAAAAAAAAAGTATTTTCTTCTTTTTAATCAAAACAAAAATCATAAGCAAACTCTTGCACTTAACTGTAATACATAATGAGTATGAGAAAGTTTCTCTAAATAGTATATAGACTTCATATCTAGCTTAGTATATGGTTTTATTAAACATAGTTTATAAGTATAAGAGACAAAGGAAATGTGAAGGAAAAATTTGCACCGATATCCATTTAAAATTTTGTCACCAGGAAAAATTCGACAATATCAATGTGATGGATAAACTTATTTGAAACTTCCTTGACTGAAACTGCCATGAATTTGTATGTCAACAGAGTTCAGACATATTGGGACATCAGGTTAAATGGGAAAGTTGTTTTCCTTTTGCTTTTCCTGCTGGGGGTCCTGGCACAAGGATGTTTGTTCAATCCCGAATCATAGTCCAGCTCCTCTTGGGAGATCCCCAGATTTTCTCAAGTCAACGGTAAGACAAAATCTCTCTAAACCCTAGTGAGAGTTCACCAGGGGGCCTTGTAAAGTGCCCAAACCGCAGCTGGCTCCTCTTAATCTGGAGGAACAGTGACTCTACTCCAAGGTTCTCCTGGATTGTCAAACTCCTCACCATAGCACTGTGTGTATGCCTAGCAACTCTGTGAAGGAACATCACCACTTTATTCTCTCTGACACAAGCAAAGCTCCTAGAGGATAGGAACTTAGACAGACAGGTACACCATATCCATATACTGATCTTCTGCTTCACCACTGCACACCAGTACAGTGACTTTTACAGTTACTAAGTCCTTTGCTCGATAGAAATAACACGATTATGCTACAAATACATGACAATGACATTTTAAAATAATCTCGTCGACTATGAAAATAAAGGCATGAATCAATTAAAAATGTTTTTAAGTTTGGACAAAGGGGTAGTCTATGCTTATGTTCGAATATCCTACATAACATTTTCCCTTCACATATGGGCAGTCAACAACTCGAGGCTTTCAGAAACGTATCATGTGTTGGAGTATTTTGTTTTTATTCATGGACAAAACCAAGTGTGTGGAGTATTTTGTTTTTATTCATGAACAAAACCAAAAAAATCTACATTCCAAATCAAAAAGTGCCAAAAGTCCTGAATATCTGACTTCACAGAAGCACACGTGTTTACCTGCGCGCGCCCTGCGTGTACGTGATCTCGCGTGGTTTTGGCGTGACTGCACTGCGAGAATCTCGCACATCCGCCATCACTACAGCTAAACACACACACACACACACAGAGTAGTGTTAGTAGGCTAGTGTCAGGCAAGCACTGACAACAACACAGAGAAACACAGGAGCCCAGGCCTTGGGGAAAGGTCGAGTGGGGACTCATAAATGACTGTATGCTGCTGTCTTGATTAACAACAACTCCAAAACAAACAAACAACAACAAGCGTGTTTCATGTTTAAGGAGAGTCAACACACTCACTGACCAAACCCCCCCCCAAAACAAACCATGTCTAATCTGAGCAAAGGCGGCACCAAGAAGGACACTAAGATGAGGATACGAGCTTTTCCTGTAAGTAGTAGCCGTTGTTAATACGAGCAGATTAAAGCCCCTGTTTGTGCTAATCTGGAGTGCTGAAGCGTTCCTCCCTGCTCGTGGTTAAAAGTGTGCCCGAGCGGAGATGGTCGTATTACCGAGCACACGTTCATGTGCAGGAAGGATCTAGCGGGCGGCACGTTTCAAACCCCTGCGCTATTTAAACTGCTGTTTACACGCCGCGGGAAACTTTTGGCAGCTAGTTAGCATGGGGCAGAAGTGGAGCTAGCGTTGGGAGCGTTCGCGTGTGATGGTTCTGTTGGTCTCGGGACACGGCGAGCTCGGTGACTGCTCCTCCGGTCCTGGGGGAACTAGTGACCGCGGGGTTGGCGCTGGGGCTTCGGGGAGAAGCAAGTTTCGGAGTTGGGTGTGAGTTAGCCTCGAAGCTGGGCGCCACCATGTCCTCAGCTCGCTAGTTAGCCGGACTGCGAGCACAGTGCGAGTAATCTCCGAGCCAGAGCTTTAATGAACAACATGCTGTACTGTATAGACGTGTTTGTAGGAACGCAGTCAGGGAGATATGTCAGGATTTAATCGTGTGTGTGTGTGTGTGTGTGTGCACTGGTTTGTTTTGCTAGCCTAGCCAGACTGTCCTATTTACTGTGGCTCGCGCTCGCTTTGTCTTAAACCAGACTGCACGTCATTAACTGCAGTCCAACTTAGCACATGCAGTGATGATCAGATTCTCTGTGATCAGACATCATCATCATCAGTGTGTATTTCCACGCCACGGCCTGCACGCATGACCGAAACGCCTCCAGCGCTTATTTGTTGCATTCAATCATTTATGAAGTCGGTGGGAATGTAGAGACTTTAAATTTAAACATTGTTTTTGGTTTTTTTTTTAAAACCCCTTTTTTGTTTTTCCCATTAACAACCCCTTCCTTCCTTTCTCCCCCTCCCTCAATTTTTTTTTTTTTTTTTTTTTTTTTTTTTTTTTTCTGATGAATTGTTTAGTTGGATTGTTTTAGAAATAGACCAGCGCACTTTCAGTAGTCGCTTTATCCTGGTCAGGGGCATGGTGGAATGCAGTCCATAATAATACAAATGAATTGTATTTTATAGAGCGCCTTTAAAGCAGCTTCTCAAAGCACTGTACACCGAATAAGCAGTGCACAGGATTTTTTATTAAATAATGTCCGATAAATATAACAACAATAATAACTAGATAGGTAAAGTTTGTCACCACAAACTTTGATGGTAGCTTGAGAAAGCAAGCCGTCAGCTAGACAGCGTCCCGTTGATCTGGGAGCTTTTGGAGCCAGGCGGCGCCCCAGTAGTTTTGGAGCTTGGCAGTGTTCCAGTACTTTTGGAGCCAGTTGGTGTCCCAGTACTTTTGAAGCTAGGTGGTGTCCCAATACTTTTTGAGCTAGGCGGTGTTCTAGTACTTTTGGTTTCAGGCCATGTGCACTCAGGTGTGTGTGAGTTCTGACAGTTGGAGCCAGGCTCTGAACATTCCTTCAATGTTCGTGAATGGAAGTTTCTGGGAAATGTCATCGTTCCGCAGTGGGAATACCGGGTGTCCGATCAGTGTGGAGAAACAGTCTCCTGTGTGATCAGCCTGAAGGACTGTGCTGAGTTTGGTGGAAATGGATTGAAAGCTCAACTTTTGTTGCCAGCGGTTTAGACATTAATGGCTGTGTGTTGAGTTATTTTGAGGAAACAGCAAATTTACACAGTTACACAAACTGTACACACTACTTTACATTGTAGCAAAGTGTCATTTCTTCATTGTTGTCACATGAAAATATATAATCAAATATTTACAGAAATGTGAGGGGTGTACTCACTTTTGTGAGATACTGTAAAATGGGAACATGAAAGGAGTATTCTAAAAGCAACTCATGATGACACCTTAATCACAATATTGTCTGAGTATGACTTTAGTCAGATTAAGGTAATCAGTAATCGCTGTTTACATGCTAGTTTCTTAATCAGAGCATCGTCTTAATCAGGTTAATATCGGAATATCGTCCATGTAAACGTAGTGATATTGAGTGTAGCTTTTTACCTTAGCAACAGGTTTGTTCTTGATTAGCAGCGCTGGACACACAGATTGTGTAAATAGTGGAAAGTGCACTTGTCTGTGTGACTCTAGAGTAGCACTTGAAGCTGTGTGGCATTAAGGTTAAGGCTAAACATGTTGACCTAGTTCCACTTCAGAAAGGAAGGGCAGGACATTGACAGCAGGTGCAGTCGGGCTTTCATGCTGAGTCATTGCTAGTCCGTGTGC
Organism: Ameiurus melas; assembly: GCA_012411365.1. NCBI lineage: Eukaryota > Metazoa > Chordata > Actinopteri > Siluriformes > Ictaluridae > Ameiurus > Ameiurus melas. The sequence goes on along the minus strand of CM022770.1, from coordinate 11,883,264 downwards.
TCCATTCACACACACTGTTAAACTGGGACCTTTTAGCTGTTGTACAGATGTTATTTATATGGTTTGCACTCTGGGTGTCTGGCACAAGCAGAGTATTAAGAGTAGGGCTGCCACAACTAAATGACAAGTTTTATAAGAAAAGTTTGCAATAAACCTCATTAGTCCTGGTGATTAGATAATAATAACAAGCACAGGGTTGGATGTGTGTGTTTTCTTTCAATGTGTAGGCTGTCATTTAAAAAAATGTATTTAATATAAATATATTGAGTTTGTGTGTGTCTGTTAGTGGAGGAATGTTTGATAGTTGTGTGTGTGATATCTATGTGTGTGAAGCAGGTCTCAGCTCGGACCTCTTATCCGTCACTGTCATTTGTCTCATATGGCATGATGAGCAGCACTGACCACTGGGGTCTTTATTTATTTATTTATTTATTTATTTATTTATTTATTAGCAAACTGACTAGACCAGAGGTTCTCAAACTGTGTGTGTATATGCATACATGCACAGACAGGTAACGGACAGGTATGGAACATTGATGATATAAAATGTTTCTGAACACTAGAACTACTTTGAACAAGAGAACTAGGTTGTAATAATATGGATTATTTTACATGTAAAGCATGTTGCATTCCATTCGTCTTGCATTCTAAAAACATTTGCATATGAATGATGTAAATTGCAATGAAGGGTGCTTCTCGTTATCCATGACATTGTTAAATCTCCAGCTCTCAGCCCCTCACTGAACAGAGCAGACGCAGAGAGAGGGGAGGGTGCAGCGGGAAAGCAAGACCTCACACTTGCAGGACAGTACTGGTCACATTTGGAAAGTTGCCACAGTTTGTCCAAAAAATCACGAGATTTGTCGCTAGATGCGTTTTTTTAGGCGCTGAAGGGGTTTGAAAAGTCGCTGAGTTGGCAACACTGGTCTGCACTTAGATAAAAGGCCGGCTAAGCTCCGCCTCTCCCCAGCAAAAAGAAAATACAAAGGGAGAGAGAGAACATGGAGTGTTTTATTTATGCACATTCTACTTGAAAAGCAATAAAATATACCATTTACCCAAATGATGCCCGGTCTGTTATTTATTTATTTATTTATTTATTTTTTTTGGAAACAAGCACGCCCCCCTGGTTGCGAACCACTGGACTAGACTATTTCTTTCACCTGTCAGAAATTAAAACATCTCGTGCCCCTTTTACACCGTACTAATGCAGAGATCTAATATCTGATCTACAGATATTTGCAAATTAGTCTGTTTATCAGCAGCAGATATCTTTCACTACAGTTCTACTGGTCAGTGGATAAGTATACACACCCCTGTTAAAATGGTAGGTTTTTGTGATGGAGAAAAATGAAACCAAGATAAATTGTGTGTCAGAACATTTTCCATGCTCAATGTGAAATTACAGCCTAGAAAATGTAATTTTTAATAATAACATTTTAATTACCTTGTTGCAAAAGTGTGCACATCCTTTTATAATTGGGGATGTGATTGTTTTCAGAAAGAATAAAATCACATTCAGTGTCCTGTTCAGAGGTAATTATCATACAGCTGTCATTGATGAAATGATTCTGATTAACGCCAAATGAAGTCCAGGGCTGTTTCCCAAATCGCGTACTAGCCTACTACACAGTAGGTGAAAACTAGTACACCGGAGGGGTAGTATGTCCGAATTCTCAGTAGGTGACAAATACTCGGGTGGCGTACTGCTTCCGGCGATATTTTGCAGACTGGTGTAGGCGAGCTCAGAAAAATAAATTAAATGGTGGAAGACAGCGCGTCGGCTCTTTTTGAGTATTAAACCTTGGTTGAACAGGACTTGTTTAACAATACCTGAATACATTGTTAACTTGCTGTAGATTTAGACAAGAAAACAGTTGTCACAGTGTTTGGAAAATTTTTTGTGATCTCCATCATGATTTAGCCGGCCAAGATAATGGTAACGAATTTACCTCAGCCTGTTAACCCCACCCACATTAAACAGATTCAGCTAACATTCCTGATGTGTGTTTTGCCGTTAGCGCGGTTGCTTTAATCTGGTGGCCCCTTTAAGATATTTGTGACAATTGCCAAGGCCAACATGGTGTTTGTAGTACGTCCGGGATTGTATTCATACAACACACACACACTGCAGTAGGTACTGCATCGAATTCAGTACATACTGTCACAGTAAACGATTTCGGATGCAGCCCACCTGTTTCTGAAGGATTTTCTTCACATCTTCTTGCTTTCATCTGACCGTTGAAGCCATGGTTCACAAAGAGCTTACAAAGCCTGTACAAGTCTCACTGTCAAAATGAATTGATCAGGAGATGAGTGTAAACCTTGTATAAGTCCCTCGTTTGTCCTGAGCAGTTAAACTGCCAACTGTTCTTCAGAAAAATCCTCCAGGTCCTGCACATTCTTTGCTTTTCCAGCATCTTCTGCGCATTTGACCCCTTTCCAACAACGGTTATATGATGCTGAGATCCATCTTTTCACACTGAGGACAACTGAGAGACTCGTACACAACTTTACATTAAAGTGCACCTATTACGGTTCTTAAACGTGCCTAATTTTGTTTTAAATGTCTCATACAATAGATTTACATGCATCAAGATAGAAAAAAAAACACTTTAATCTGCTCATAAATTAAATTGCAGCATTGCATTTTTTCCCCCAGTCACAAACGACTCGTTCACTGATCCATTCTAAAGGATTCATTCTAAACTCCTCCTTTCAGAGAGCATACTCTGCTCTGATTGGTCAGATGTGCCAGTCTGTTGAGATTGGTGTACTGCTATCAGCGAGCAGCTGATGAAGACCAGAGGCGGGGCTTTTTGTTACAAACCTACGTAGGTTAATACAGGAAGTAAGTCTAGAATCACTAACGACTCTTTCAGTTGTTCAGAATTGCTTCCTTCATTTGGGAGTCAATAACTCCATCTGTCATGTGCTTAGATTTTTCAGACTTTGCAGACTTTTTACATTCACAAACAGCTGCATAACACACTACATAATATTAATAATATTTGGAAAAACCATGAAAGGTGAACTTTTAGAGCCAGGGGTGTGTAAACTTTTGAACAGTATGATTGGTGTAAGTTATTATGTTCTCTTCTGGAAACATGTAAATATCTTATGTAGCTTCTGAAGGGCGGTACTAAATGGGGGAAAAAACTAAGACTAAATCAAAATATTAAGAATTTACACCGATTAACCCGTTCAAAAGTTTACACACAGTATTAAGTATCGAGCGTATGTAAACTTTTAAACTGGTTAATTTATGTAAATTCAATTATTGTATTTTGTGGACTATATCAGGGCTTCAGGCCAAAAAAAGATAATCTAGGAGCCATTGGCTCCTAAACCCAAAATATTTAGGCGCCAAATATGACATATGACATAGGATCTCATTGTTAAACGGCTACCTCACACTTCCTTTTCTTTCCCCTCTGTACTGTCTGCCTTTGTCTACTCTGCCTCCCATAGTTTAAACAATGTATTCATTACATACTCACTATGTGCAATATTCAGTATATCATATTGAATCATATTACAGTAAGTACTTAAATGTCCAGTCATTTGCTTCTTTTTTTCACTTTCTTATTCAACTATTTACTATTAGTTGTTTCCTGCTTATTCAGGCTCAGAGTCATGTAGGCTGCATTGAATTTTATTTTCAATTCCCTCATCTCTTTTTCTGCGACTTCATCACTAGCACGCTGCACTGCTTTCATGGTTGTGGTGGCACGAGGGGCAGACCTAGCGATGACACAATGCCTGGCGTTCTTATGTTTATTACTGTCACCATGCTTCTTTTTTAATGACTCGAACTGGTAATGAACTCTGTTTTACCAGCAATATCTTGTCCTTTAGCACAAATGGTGCAGTACATTTTCCATTGTCATATAGTAACCAGGAGAACTCTTGTAGCTGATTTAAACAGTCTTGTCGGGACAGGAGACGCAGTGATGGGAGAAGAAGACTCGACTTGCTGCACTTGGCTGTCAACATCTGTAAAAGATTGCACACCGATTGAAACTGGCTGGGATGACTCACTTGAGAACTTTCACGGGTCGAGTTTGTCACAACATCGTCGGCATCTGATGGAGGAGGCAGGGTTTGGATGGGCAGGGAATAAGAGTTTGATTTTTTTTCGTTTGCGTATTTCGTTTTCTTGTCAGCTGGCTAACGTTAGTAAACTACGAAGTTAGGTAGCCTACATATAACCGATAAATTCAAATTCCAACAAACTGAACCACATCAAACTAAATTAAACACCTTTAATAAAGTTAACACTTCTAACTTTTTAACCCGATAAATTGACATTATACAGGTTTCTGTTCGTTTATACAGCCGACTCTTCAACCCCTGCAGGGCAAGAATGCACGCGATAGGGCAGTTACACACAGGCGCAACAGGAGATGAGAGTTCAGTAGCCTAACACAACAAGACGTATGGTCATTTCTATTTCATTTGTTTTTAAATTTTGTTTGTGGGTAACGGTGTCGACTGGCAGAAAAAACATGGCCACAAAATAAAAAAAAAATGTCGCATTGGAGACCATTTTAGTCGCCATCTGGAGCCCTGTTATATGTAAACATCTGTTGTGTGAAATAGTTTATTTAGGGCAGTACCAAATAATAAACTAAATGCAGTTTAGGTTTTAGTGAAGCAAGTAAGGCTGCAACTAACTATTATTTTCATAATCGATTAGTTGGCTGATCATTTTTTTCGATTTATCGGGGGCGGGGGGAAAACCTTGAGTACGATTTTCTAGTAAAATCCACAAACTGAGTTACAAATATAAACTTAAGACTAACACTTTACACAACTGTTTGTCCAATTATATAAAACTGAGAAGAAGCCGATACACAGACACACACCAGAATATATATCATTCATTTAGGACTGTAGTTTCATTCAGTGCTTTTTGTGCATCCATAAAAATAATGTAGAAATACTTGTATATTAGTTTATATTATATAATCGTATTTATGCATTGCTTTTCATGGATGCACAAAAAGCACTGAATTAAACATGAATAATAAAAACTCACTTTCACTGCACCTTGTGGTTTCAGTTACTCGCTGACTTCAGGCATATTTTTAATAATACAAGTCTGTGCTCGTGCATCACTGTCCTGCTTCTGTGCTACACAAACTCCGCTTTATGAAGTTTGATCTTCTCTGCGGTGTTTAATATAAAATGCTCCCTGCCTTAGAGGACTTGCAGGTTGCACACTTTCTTCTGTTGTCACGTGACGATTTCAGCTCCATCTGATGGTGACTGGGATCATGTTCGGAATAAAAGGTAACGTTGACATAAACAGTAAACTGAAGAAAGTCATTATCGGTGACTCTGGGTATTCGGCTAAAGCTAGCGGCGTCGCATTACATGCATATAACGTCATGCACCGTTAACTAGGAAGCGACTTATACTTCCGGTTAGTAAAAACCTGCTCGTGTTCTATTTGAGATGATATTACTTTTCTAAAATTCATACACTAGATGGTAGAGTACACAATGCATAGTGTAAGTGTATAGTACATCATTTGGGACACGACTTTAATATTTATTCTCCGAAGCATGTTTTCAGAACAGAAGTAATGTATTTAGTAAACGCACCATGTGCCGCACTCAGATCAACTAATTGATAATGAGATTCATTGACAACGATTTTCATAATCAATTATTATTGATTTTATTGCTTAGTTGTTGCTGCTCTAAAAGCAAGTACAACTATATAAACTGGACTGTCCTGAATTTTATCTAAGTGAGCGCATCAGTCGAATTCTGCATGTTATTATGTGCAGTATAATATGGACATGGAACCCTGTGTTTGCTGCTTGTGGGACTGTTAAAGCTGTCAGTAGGTGTTGATCTAAACACCTTCACTAAGCTGTAGATATCTGCAGTGATGCTTTCAGACATTTCCAGAACGAAGAAGAGGATTTATAGGAAAATTAAAGGCTATTGAATAACAAAAGTTTCCGTGAGTTTGATCATGGCTATACACTAATTTTTAGCATACTTTAAATCACAAACTTGCTGCGCACAGGTGCTAAAGACCATGATACCATTCTCAACTTCTTTACTCATCCCAGAAGAGTTCCAGTTATTCTCACACCTCTTAAGCTGCTCAAATCAACAGACGAGTCAGCACAAGTCTATCGGTCACGATGTGCTCCGTTAGGAGCCAAAATTTCACCGCAGGGTGTGGATGAACTTTCAGAGGTGTGTGTGATCCATCTAAAACAGCATTATTCTGCATGTGGGAAAGAGCTGATGAAGAGGAAGTCCTGAATCGTGCATAGCTCGCAACACGGTTCATGCATTACTCGGGAGCGTGTTCTGTATTGGATAGGAACTTGAACAGAGCCGGTAAGGATCAGTAGACCGTGACCATTTTGGGGAGTTCTCGCATAGTTAAACGTGGATTTGTCTCAGTTTGAAATCATTTCTACACTGGAAACAATGGAACATATTACATATATAGTTTAAATAAAATTGTTTAGTTTCTCATCAAAACATGATTTCATTGCTTATACTACAGGTTTCTTCTGTTTTTGTACATCTATTAAATTGTCTCAGAAATTAAAACAATCTAAGATAGAACAAAGGCAACCTGAGTGAGCATAAAATACAGTGTTTAAATGATAATGTTATTTATTGGAGCAAAAAAGTATTCAATACCAACTGGGCCTGTGTGGAAAATGTATTTGCCCCCATAGTTACTAATTACCCAAATCTATGAAACTGCATCATAATGGGGTTCAGCTGGACTAGACACAACCGGGCCAGATTACTGCAAACCCTGTTCAATCACATCAATGCTTAGATAGAACTTTTTCAACAGCATGAAGTTGGTTAAAAGCTCTTACCTAGAACACACTATGGAAAAGTTAAAAGAAATTCCAGAAATAATGAGGAAGAAGGTGATTGAAATACATCAGTCTGGTAAGGTTACAAAACTATTTGAAATTCTCTGGAACTCCAAAGAAGCACAGTGAGAGCCATTATCTCCAAATGGGAAAAATTCGGCACAGTAGTGAACCTTCCCAGAACTGTCTGGTCTTCCAAAATTCCTCCAAGAGCACAGGAACGACTCATCCAGGAAGTACCAAAAGAGCCAAGAACAACATCAAAAGACCTACAGGGCTCTCTTGCATCAATAAAGGTCACTGTTCATGACTCCACTATCAGAAAGACACTGGACAAAAATGGCATCCATGGAAGAGTGGCGAGATGAAAACTGCTGACCCAGAAGAACATTAAGGCTCGTTTGAATTTTGCCAAAACACACCTTGATGATCCTCAAACCTTTTGGGAGAATGTCCTGTGGATTGATGAGACGAAAGTGGAATTGTTTGGGAGACAGGGGTCTCGTTACATCTGGCATAAACCAAACACCGAATTCCGCAAAAAGATCATCATACCTTGTAGCATTTGGTTGCCATTATTGCTGCTTAAGGTGGCACAACCAGTTTTTAAGTTTAAGGTGGCAATTAGGTTTTCACATTAGTGATTGGTGTTGAATAACTTTTATTTTCCTTCAATAAAAAGATAACTATATTGTGTTTACACTCAGGTTGCCTTTCAGGTTGTTTGAAGACCTAAAACTGGTGTAGAAATGCTTTTGCTTGTGGTGAGTGAATGTGAGACTAACAGGAGGATTTTTAGAATTCAGTTAATGTTAATATAAATTAATAACATTCAATAAGTTAAGAAATCTTACTTTAATCTTCAGAATTGAGTTGATGTGTTAATGTTAATTAGTGTAATGTGTTTTCTGTTTCTGAGACCAGTTACTGTGAAACAACTTGTTGAAATGGAGAGAATAAAGTTTTTTATCTGCATTTCTTTCAGAATTGTGGAATTAATTATTATTCATTTAAAAGAAGGCATAAAAGGCATCTATCGGTAAAAAAAAAAAACTATCGGTATCGGCCGATATTATGCTGAGTAATCAGTCAGGCCCATCATGAAGTGTTTTCTTTAGCTCTGTTTACTCCTTGCAATTGATCTTTAATTGAGAGCACGAGGGCAGCCGACATGAGCGTACAGAGCGGTATCAGCTAATCAAGTACTGTAAAGCAGCGGTCCCCAACCCCTGGTCCGCGGACCGGTACCGGTCCGTGGGTCATTTGGTACCGGGCCGCACAGAAAGAATAAATAACATTATTTCAGTTTTATTTATTATCTGGATCTGAAAACTGACCGGATTCTCTCCGTTACATCCTTGTACGACTCACTCTTGACGCATGTCAAGACGCTTGTCTCGGTCACGTGATACGTTGAAACCTGACCAGAGAGCGTTAGGGGGAGAGAGGATGTTACGAGGACGCTGCTAATAAAGTTGCGATTTCACATTGGATTCACGTTTATATTTTAAAAATACCCCAGTTTTTATGCCGGTCCTATCATTTTATTTTGTTGTATTTATCCGCCACACCTTAAAGGCCGGTCCGTGAAAATGTTGTCTGATATTAAACCGGTCCGTGGCGCAAAAAAGGTTGTGGACCGCTGCTGTAAAGTATCACGGAATTGAGTAATGTGTAAACGCTGAAGAGTGCATACGTTTCTGTGCTCGCAGAACTGAAGTGCTCTCCCGAGTCTCTGCACTCTTAACTCCAGTCTTCTGAATACTTGCGTGTGCATGAGTTTCAGCACCTTGCCCTCATGTTTAACGTCCACACTCGCCGATACCGCTCTACACAGTCAGGTTGGCCGCCCTCACGACCTCTATTAAAGATGCTGCTTAAACAAAATAAGGTACAGGTAAACTTGGTATGCTGCTGTTATTGTTGTCTCCTTAGTATTACAGAAGTGCTATTAATTTTCACAAATTAAAATTTTTTTTATTATTATTATTATTATTAATGTTTTCTCATGGTAAAAGAGAACCAAAAAACCCCTCTCCCCAGTAGCTTGTCTTAACATTAGCTGATTAGTTCATTCTGTTTGCTGTATTTTATTACTCTGTCTCGGTTCTCTGGGTATTTTGTGTGATCTGTTTTGTGGTAATGTTGGCTGGCTGATTTAATTTTTGTTTAAATCTGGACTTCTTTTTAAGGTTGGAACATGATAGCTAGCATATGACAAATCCAAGCCAAGTGTGTGTGCCTTACTATTACAATGCAGTACCTGGTATTTTATATATATATATATCAAGAAGTATATCATGAATATTGAACGTAATGTTGCCTGTGATCTTACAGATGACTATGGATGAGCGGTATGTGAACAACATCTGGGAACTGTTGAAGAATGCCATCCAAGAGATCCAGAGGAAGAACAACAGTGGGCTAAGCTTTGAGGAGCTGTACAGAAACGCCTACACCATGGTACTGCATAAACACGGCGAGAAGCTCTACACAGGCCTGCGGGAGGTCGTCACAGAGCACCTAATCAATAAAGTAGGTTTCATATAGCGCATGTGGTTACAGCTTTAAAGTGCACCTATTTTGATTTTTCAAATATCACCTTTCATGTAGTGTGTTATGTAGCTGTTTGTGAATGTAAAATCATCTGCAAAATTATTGACTCCCAAATGAAGGAAGTGATTCTGAACAGCCGAAACGAGTCGTTAGTGATTCCAGACTTACTTCCTGTACAAACTTACGTAGGTTTGTAACAAAAAGCCCCACCTCTGGTCTTCATCGTCTGCTCGCTGACAGTGGTAGACCAATCACATCAGACTGGGACACCTGTCCAATCAGAGCAGAGTATGCTCTCTGAAAGGAGGAGTGTAGAATGAATCCTTTAGAACGGATCATTAAATGAGTCATTTGGAAAACCGGGTTTGGGGGGGGGGTAATTCTGCAGTTTAAATTATGAGCACATTAAAGTGTTTTTTGATCTTGGATGCATGTAACTCTATTGTGTGAGACCTTTAAAACAAAATTAGGTACGTTTCAGAACCGTAATAGATGCGCTTTAATGTGGATGTTGAGCGGTGCTGCAGAAATATGTCTGATAACATTTAGTAGGGTTGGGTAAAAAATATTACTTCTCCACTTTGAATAAATCTTCAGTTGAATGAAACGATATTGATTGGGGAAATCCCCAAGATGGATTCTTAATGCTTTACTCGAGAGGATATGAATGTGATCTGTAGTTCGCTTCTCGTCCTGAATGTCACTGTTGCACATTTACAATGTTTTTATTTATTTTACAGTAATGTGCTTTGTGCAGTTTGTGCTTACGTTGTGTGCACTGATGCACATATTTATGTTAATGAGTCTTTATTGATCGCGTATGCATTACAGCACAGTGAAATTCTTTTCTTTGCATACTCCAGCATGTCAGGAATTTGGTGTCAGAGCGCAGGGTCAGTCATGATACAGCGCCCCTGGAGCAGAGAGGGTTAAGGGCCTTGCTCAGGGGCCCAACAGGGGCAGCTTTTCAGTACTGGGGCTTCCCATCAGTAACCCAGAGACTTAACCATCAAGTCATCACTGCCCCCGTGGGTTATGATTTCTTGTTTGTTGCTCAAAGTAAAAAGTAATTAAACATAATTGTTTGTACCCTTTTGTTAAAGTAAAAGTGTATTTCAGCAATATAGCTAAGTAGGAGGGTTTCAGTTACCAGCATTTATACTAAAACATGGATTCTGTGTCTGCAACACTGTAAAACATTTAAAATGAAATATTGATAATTAATTGATATTGAATTGAAACCATATAAATAAGAATTGAATTGAATCGACAAATTGGTCACAATACCCAGCCCTAATTCATGAAATTCATCTGATCAGGGTTTGACGAATCAAAGATCATAAATTGACTAGGTGCTGTCCCATCTCATGTTTCGGTTGCCCACACTTCCAGGTTCTACTCAATAGAAGATGAGAAATAACTAAAGTATTTTATTACTGCAGTACAAACCATAAGACGGTGATTTTATTTATCATTATACTGGGTGCCTTATCACCTGAATCAGCTGAACTGTATTGGGGTCTGTTACCACTCGCAGCTCTTTCTTCCTGATTATCTCTTTATCTAAACGCCATAGAAACCCGTCACCTGTATATAAATTGTTGCTTTACAAGTTCTTTTTTTTCTTCTTCTTCTTTTTTTTGGTGACATTTTAAGGTCCGGGAAGACGTACTCAACTCCTTAAACAACAATTTCCTGCAGACCCTAAACCAGGCGTGGAACGATCATCAGACAGCCATGGTCATGATACGAGACATTTTAATGTACATGGTAAGTAGCCTGTTGGGATGTAAAACAGTAAAAGTGAAAGTTTGTGAACCCTTTAGAATTGTCTACATATCTGCATAAATATGACTTAAACCATCATCAGATTTTCACACAAGTCTTCGAGTAGATAAAGGGAACCCAACTAAACAAATGAGACAAAGATATTATACTTGAGGAAAATGATCCAATATTACATATTTGTGAGTGGCAAAAGTATGTGAACCTTTGCTTTGAGTATCTGGTGTGACCCCCTCATGCAGCAATTACCGTAAATCTTGGACTATTGAGCGCACCTGAATATAAGCCGCACCCGCTCATTTTAAAAAGAAATACAATTTTGCACATATATAGGCAGCACTTCTCTATAAGCCGCAGGTGTCCACGTTGTAACTGTCACGATTCGTGATGTAAACGAAGCAGGACAGATGCGAATGCAGTTAGGACGAGACCTTTTATTGAAACAGAGGAGAGCAGACTCGAGAAACAAGAACCATGACCAACTCAATGAACTAAGCTAACTAAACCAACTAACCTAAACATTAACTATGACATGAAACACAGACTCTATATCTATACTTTATAAACCACTTCTACATTTGTATTCTAAACTAAGTCTATACAACTCTAAGCTATACTATCCGCTACTAGGCCATAAGCTATGCTACAAGCTACTAGGCTATAAGCTATGCTATAAGCTACTAGGCTGCAGGCTAAACTATGAGCTATGCTATAAGCTAACTAGCCTTGACATGAACTAAGACACATGGCATGAACAAAGACTCTAACTATATTCGCTATCTAATTCTAACTCTATCTAATTACCCGCGTTGTACGTGTGATGGCTCCCGGTATATATACACACCATTCAAACTGCTAACAGTTGCAGGCAATACCAATACACACGTGACTCAACAACACATGACAAGACGGGGCGGAGACAATACGTCACCAATATGCATTTCTTCATGTGTTTTCCCTGATGAGGGGGTGTGCATGAAACGCAAAACGACTGATCTGAAGAATGTAGTGTGAGCTTGTTAGATTTAATTCGAACAGTTTCATTGGTCCACTGTGACCTGTTGGGTAATTTCATTTGTTCGATGTGACGAGGCTAAATGTTTTTCCGGCATGAAACTCGTTAGGCCGTAAAAATCCATAAATTAGCTGCATCATTGTTTAAGCCGCAGTGTTCAAAGCGTGTGAAAAAAGTAGCGGCTTATAGTCCGGAAATTACGGACTTATTATGTAACTAAACATTTGCAGTAACCGTTGATCAGTCCTGTACATCGGCTTGGAGAAATTTTTGTCCGTTCCTCAGTACAGAACAGCTTCAACTCTGCGATGTTGATGGGTTTCCTCACATGAACTGCTTGCTTCAGGTCCTTCCACAACATTTTTATTGGATTAGGGTCACGACTGTGACTTGGTCATTCCAAAACATCAATTATCCATTAGTTTCACTTTCAAATTAACTGCTAATTTTAGAGGTTCACATACATTTGCCACTCACAGATATGTAATATTTTTTATAATTTTTTGTCACATTTGTTTAATTGGGTTCTCGCGGCCTATGTTTTAGGTCATATTTATTCCGAAATATAGAAAATATTAAAGGCTTTGCAAACTTCCGAGCACCACTGTAGTTTGAATATAGTTCTGTAACCATTTTCTCTTTACAGTGCTGTGAAAGTATTACATCTGGTGTTGTGTCTACCGCATACTAAATAGTTTCAGATCTTCAAACAAAATACAACATAAAACAAAGGCAAACTGAGTAAACACACAATACAGTTTTACCGTATTTTCCGCACTATAAGGTGCACCTAAAAACCTCAAATTATCTCAAAAGCCGACAGTGCGCCTTATAATCCGGTGCGCCTTATATATGGACCAATATTGAGCCACAACAGGTCTCGCAACTACGGTAAGCAGCCGCCGACTTCATTTTCTTCCACGTGTGGCAGGGACCAGGTGCATCTGAGGATTTGTTGCATCAACTACGCCACCTAAGGGACGGGAGGCCGGCCCCCAGGACAAGGAACTAAACTAGATTAACCCCTAAGGGTAATTCGAGCACACAGGTTAAGTAACTCAAGGAGCCGGAGACATGCGTTACATCAACGATATTTATTCCAACAAAACACATTAATTATTATAAACCCACAACCGAACAAACAGCTAAGATTCTACCTCAAAAAGAGTCATTTAAGCAAATAGGAAAACAAGCAGTGCTTACCTGTTGAGCCAGCGGTTTCACCTACACGCACACCAAAGCTAACCGGTATCCCACGTCACTAACCAGGAAGTCCTTTCACTGACTGAACGACGTACCAGTCAGTCGAAAACCACTTCTTGAAATACTACTCCAGGACACGCCCCCTCAAGATGACTCACGGGAAACCCATTTCACCACACCACCGCGGTGCATGCTGGATATATACCGGTATATATATTTCATTTCCATTTGTTTTTAATGTAAAGACCCCAAAATGGCTCCTATTAAGAGACACGCATATGACGCGGAGTTTAAACTCAAGGCGATCAGTCACGCAGTAGAACACGGAATAGAGCAGCAGCAAGAGAATTTAACATTAACGAATCAATGGTGCGAAAGTGGAGGAAGCAACAAGATGACCTACCGCCAAGTAAAGAAGACTAAACAGAGTTTCCGAGGGAATAAAGCGAGGTGGCTACATTTGGAGGACAAACTCGAACAGTGGGTTGTTGAACAGAGAGCGCAGGTATAAGTGTCAGTACAAGCACTATTTCGAATGCATGCAACCGCGCTAGCAAGCGAACTTGGCATTAATGACTTTAAAAGGCGGTCCTTCTTGGTGCTTTCGCTTTATGAAAAGACGTAATCTCTCCATCCGCACACGAACAACTGTTTCACAGCAACTTCCAAAAGACCACCAAGAAAAGCTGGCGACTTTTCACGCATATTGCAACAACAAGATTACTGGAAAAAAAATCCGGCCAGAGCACATCATCAACATGGACGAAGTTCCACTCACCTTTGATATTCCCGTGAACCGCACTGTGGATAAAAAGGGAGCCCGTACGGTAAATGTTCGAACCACAGGGAATGAGAAGTCATCTTTCACTGTAGTTCTCGCTTGCCAGGCTAATGGCCAGAAACTTCCCCCATGGTTATTTTCAAGAGGAAGACTTTGCCAAAAGAAAACTGAAGGCAAACACACGTTCACCAAGACAGGTAGACAGCGCCGGACGACATATGCCACCATCTGCCAGTGGATCGTAAATGCATGGGCTGATATATCAGTCTCAACTGTGGTCCGAGCTTTCAGGAAGGCAGGAATTGTCACTGAACTGCTAGACAGCTGCAGCGACACTGACTCGATCAATGGCGACTTCGAAGAGACAGAGCCGGGCATGTTGGATCCCGTCTTTGCCCAACTGTTTAATTCGGACACCGAAGAAGAAGAATTCCAGGGATTCGTGGATGAGGAATAACTTAGTAAAGTGAGCTTTACGTGTTTATTTTGTGTGTTGTGTGATTTTAACGTTTGAGCAACGTTGAGTTATTGATATATTGTTATCGTTTTGCACTATTTCGAGTGTTACTGTGATTTCGAGTGTTACTATTTCGAGTGTTACTGTGATTTCGAGTGTTACTATTTCGAGTGTTACTGTGATTTCGAGTGTTACTATTTCGAGTGTTACTGTGATTTCGAGTGTTACTATTTCGAGTGTTACTGTGATTTCGAGTGTTACTATTTCGAGTGTTATTGTGATCATTATTATTATTATTATTGAATCGAGGAAAAGGCCCCCCCCCCCCCCATATGGGGTATATTAACATTGCACTACATGTTTTACCTTAAACTACGCTGGGTTGTAATATATTAATAAAGTTGAACTGACCTATCTGACTGTTTTGTTGACATTCCCTTTAGCACAGCTCCATCTAATTGATGCATAACGTAACCCCCAGCCTCTACTGTAGCGTCTATTGTGTGCGCCTTATAATCCGGTGCGCCTTATATATGGACAACGTTTTAAAATAGGTCATTCAATGAAGGTGCGCCTTATAGTGCGGAAAATACGGTACTTTTTTTTCTTTTATTGAAGCAAAAATCTCCCAAAACACTAATTGCACCTTAAACTTGAGATCTGGTTGTGCCTCCTTTAGCAGCAACCGAATGCTTCAGATAACTGGAAATCAGTCTCTCACTTACTTCTTGCACTAGGACTTACTCCTATGCTTTGGATCATTTAAGACTGCAAGACACTTACAGACTGAAGACCAAATATTCTCCTTTAGGATTTTCTGGTAGTGAGCAGAATTGATTTCCCTCAATTATTGCAATTTTCCCAGCATCCCCACACCATCACACTACCACCACCATGCTTGACCATAGTTATGATGTTCTTTTTGTGGTGTTCGAATTTCTGTGTCATTGGCTCTTTTGTTATCGATGATTAGTTGCTGTGCTCTTGGAGGAATGTCTTGGAGGGATGTCGGCCAATTCTGGGAAGGTTCATTACTGTGCTGGGTTTTTCCATTTAGAGAGAATGTGGTTCTCATTGTGAGTCTATGGAGCCTTTGAATTAGCTTTGTAACCCTTCTCAGACTGATGTATTTCAATCACCTTCTCACTCATCGTTTCTGGAATTTCTTTCAATTTTGACATAGTGTGTTACAGGGTAAGACCTTTTAACCAAGTGTTGATGTGATTGAACAGGGTTTTCAGTGATCAGGCCCGGTTGTGTCTAGTCCAGCTGAACCCCATTATGAATGCAATTTAATACATTTGTGGGATTAGTACTACTGGGGCAAATACATTTTCACACAGGCCCAGTTGGTATTGGATAACTTTTTTGCTCCAATAAATAACATTGTCGTTTAAAAACTGTATTTTGTGTTTACTCGGGTTGCCTTTGTTTTATCTTAGATTGTTTTCATTTCTGAATTAATTTACTATGCAATCTACACAAATACAGAAGAAATCAGTTTGGGGCAAATACTTTTTCACAGCACTGCATATGTAAGTGTATATATGGTATTATCATATGCCTCTGGTGATCAAATCACAAGATGACAGCACTAAAAGCTTTACTGATTCCAAAAGAAATGTTTGTGCCACCTTGCTCAGGAGAAAACAAATAAAAATAGATTATGTAAAAGTGTAAACCCCGCCTTGTGCCCGATGCTTCCTGGGATAGGCTCCAGGTTCCCTGTGACCCTGAAAAGGAGTAAGCGGTTGAAGATGGATGGATTAGGTAAAAGTATTTTATATGTAAATCTAGGTCATTAAAATAGAAATATGCATTATAACTGTACAGGAAAAAACCTGCTGATTCAACAGTAAGCAGTATTTGAGTTGTTTTGAGGTCCTCTCCCTGCAGAAAGGTACAGTCTGAGAAAATTGCTGCTTTCGACTTTAAAAGTGTGAAGTCGGAGCTCAGAACTGCTCCATGTTGGTGTATTCGAGCTGCAGAGTGAGGAACAAACACGGATACCTCCATGTTTATCTAGCAAACAAGCTAAAAGCTGACTAATCACAGATGCATATTTTCCTCATCAATGAACTGTATAGTGTGTGCTATTGATTTAACAAGCGAATATGCCTGTATGTTGATTGATTTAAAGAAAATACTTGTATACACAGTGCCCTCCACTAATATTGGCACCCTTGGCAGATATGAGCAATGAAGGCTGTGAAAAATCATCTTTATTGTTTAAAATTTTTATCTTTTGTTAAAAGAAGTCACAAAAATATTCTGCACTCCTGGATATCAAACAATTGCAAAGACAACTCTGGATTAAAAAAAAAAAAAAAAACTTTGTTAAATATCTGTGCCACAATTATTGGCACCCTTTTAGTCAATACTTTGTGCTACCTCCCTTTGCCAAGATAACAGCTGAGTCTTCTCCTATAATGCCTGATGTGTTTGGAGAATGCATGGCAAGGGATGAGAGACCATTCCTCCATACAGAATCTCTCCAGATCCTTCAAATTTTGAGGTCCACGCTGGTGGACTCTCCTTTTCAGCTCACCTCACAGGTTTTCTATGGGTTTCATGTCAGGAGACTGGGATGACCATGGCAGGATCTTGATTTTGTGGTCAGTAATCCATCTTAGTGATGATTTTGATGCATGTTTTGGATCATTGTCCTGCTGGAAGATCCAACCACGGCCCATTTTAAGCTTTCTGATAGAGGCAATCAGGTTTTCATTCAATATCTGTTGATATTTGATCGAATCCATGATGCCATGTATCCTAACAAAATGTCCAGGTCCTCTGGCAGAAAAACATCCCCAAAACATTAAAGATCCACCACAACGTTTAAATCTGGGCATGAAGTACTTTTCCATATGGCTACCTCTCTGTGTGCACCAAAACCATATCTGGTGTTTATTTCCAAAACACTCTTATGTGGTTTCATCTGACCATAGAACCCGATCCCATTAGAAGTTCTAGTAGTATCTGGCCAAGTGAAGACACTCGAGTTTGTTTTTGGATGAGAGTAGAGACTTTTTTCTTCAAAACCTTCCAAACAATTTGTGGTGACGTAGAGTATATTAGAGGAGGGAACTGTACAATATAACACATTTAAAGGTAAAAACTTTGTTTACTGCTGAGCCACCATGCTGATTTGATGTCACTTGCTGAACTCTAAGTTGAGTAGTTCCTGAGCAGGAATTCAGAGTTAAGGGGATGAACCCCAGAGATTGCTATAAACGCATCAGCTAAGAGAATGTAAACAACTGAACAGCCAGACTCGCTTGACGTGTAATCTCTGAACCGTTCAGTGTCAAGGCTGTTTCTTAACAATTTTTTTTTAAGAACCAGGAGTACAAGTGTTATATTAGTTTATACTAGCAGCCTCAACAAAAACTACCATGTACCTTTTTACATTATGACAATGTTAATGTTTCTGTGTCAAGTACATGTTAGGTCTTGAGTTTAATTTTTCATAATTTTACTTCAGAAACCGTGACTTGGCCATGACTGAAAGAGCTCAGAAAGGACAGGAACATCTATTTACATTTACTTCAATAATTGGATCTGCAGCAAAAGTTGTAAATGTTTGGAGTGACGTGAAGGAATCAGGACAACATCCAGTCAGTGAGGTTTCAGAAAATGCAAAAATTCAGAAAAAGGTGGAACATAAGAAGGTGGTCAAACTGAATTATTAACTGAGCCACACAAGCTCAATACTATGTTTACTAATGGGCAAAAGTTATTTATTTTACTTATTTGTTTTGTCCTAATTCCTTGGTGAACTAATAGGTTTGATAACCAGAAAAAATCTATAAATCTACTCCTTGCTGACTTGCAAAACAACAGCGTTTCATTTGGAAGGGAGACTATAATACTTGACGCACTTCAGGGTGGTCTGCTGCACAGTTAAACATATCCATAGGAAATAAAAGCATAATATCCAGACTTGATGAATCTTTTACATGCAAGGACAGACCACCAAATCTCATAGCTCAATGCTCTTTAACGACTTGCAGCTTACGTTTTTGTCATGCGAATACAAACATAATGTGCTGTTTTTAGACGAGAATGGATGTTTTCACTTGGTCTGTATTAGTGATATTTCACCATACACAACACGTTACGTTAGCTACTGCTCTGAGCCTAGTCAATTAGGTTTCCAGGCAACCAGCAACATGGGACTGGGTTGCACACTGGAACTCCATTTGCTCTTTGGGCTAGCTAATGAATTTATCATTTGTCTATTCCTGAGGCCTGCTTAGCAACTCTGAATAAAAGACATCCTGGTTGTAATGTGTTTGACCTGGGAGCCCGGGCTAGTACTTTGCTCGTCCCGGCATGTGCATGGTAAGCAAATAATACGAGTGCTGCCTGTTTTGTTATCAGCACAAGAAGAAGAACGATTAAACTTGCCTCTAGAGGGCGTGAAGATGATCAGGGTGTTTTTTCTTTCTTTCTCAGAGCAGAGAGTAAGCAGGTGTCTATTTATCTCCACTATAATGACTTCAACTTAAGATATTCATTAGACTTATTCTATTACTCCATATTGTGGGGAAAAAATTGCCTCTGATGTGCCCTAACCATTTCAGGAACAACCACCTCATACAAGATTGGTTTCCATGGCATCAGTTTGGTCATGTGAACAGCCTGCTCTGCCTTGCCAGTTCTGAGGAATGCTCTACAGTGAACTATTGAAACGACAAGGCCAGTTCTTATGCTTTTTTTCTATACAATGAAGACATTTGGGTTTAAAATCAAAAGATGAATATGAGATGGTTTATCAGAATTTCAACTTTCATTTCCTGATATTTACATCGAGATGTGTTCTACAATGTGGCACCATTGGTGGTAGACCACCCAGTTTTTAGGTAAGCAAAAGTATAGGAACAGATATGATAATAGTCTTCAAGTAATATGAAATTTAATTTTTGTTGGAATATCACTTGCTTGCAATTACTGCATCAAGCTGGTGACCCACTGACATCACCACTGTTCTGTTGTGATGCTTTTCCAGGCTTGTACCACAGCTTCTTTCATTTGTTGTTTGTCCAAGTTCCTCCTAATTAGATTGGATGCATTTCTCTGTTAAATTGCCAGACAGAATGTTTCTGTAGTGTAGATTAGTGAGAATGTTCCAGAAGCAGCCATGCAAGCCAAACCATGACACCACCTCCACCATGCTTCACAGATGAGCTTGTATGTTTTGGATCATGAACAGATCTGTTCTTTCTCCACACTTTGGTCTTTTCATAACGTTGGTAGAGGTTAATCTTGGTTCCAGAAGCTTGGTGGATCATCTTTGTATTTCTTTGTGAATTCCAATCTGGCTTTCTGATTTTTACTGCTGATGAGTGGTTTACATATTGTGGTATAACCTCTAAATTTCTGCTCTCGAAGTCTTCTTTGAATGGTGGATTGTGGATTGTGATCCACCCCTGCCCTGTGGAGGTTGTTGGTAATGCCACTGATTGTTATCTGACTGTTGTTTTTGGGTTTTTCTTCACAGCTCTTGTTTCTGTCCTCAACAGCTGTTGTTTTCTTTGGCCGTCCAGTCTCATGTCTGGGTGTTAGTACACCAGTGGTTTCTTTCTTTTTCAGGACATTCCATATTGTTGTATTCCACATTGCTGTATCTACCCGATGCTTGTGCAATGGCTCCGATTGATTTTTCCCTCTTCCCTCAGCTGCAAAATGACTTTTCTCCCATTGACAGCTCTCTCATCTAGGCCTATCACGATAACTACTTTTTATTGGATGATATATTGTTCCCGAAATAATTGCAATATATGATTTATTGTCATTTTAAGACGATTGTATGCCACTGGTATAATGATGATAATTTTCACGTAAATATTTCCAAAATTCTCATTATATTCGAATTCTAAAGAAATTACTTCAGTTAGAGGAAAATACTAGCGAACACCAGGTTTTTAAATCAGCAGTCCACAGGGAGGGTGCAACAAATGAAGAACAAAGCTGGCTGTTAATTAAATGCATTATTAATTTATAAATGAAAATTATTAAACTAACTGACAATTATAAAAGCAAAAGCCTAAGCTAGCCACTCAGGCCAGTTCCAGTGTTAATTTTCACACTGGTTTTAGTCATTGTTTTTTGTCTTCTGATGAATATATCCTTTCAGTTTATTAAGTATTTTCTCATTATATGTACAGTGACAAGAAAAAGTATGTGAACCATTTGGAATTTCATGGTTTTCTGAATAAATTTTTCATAAAATGTGATCTGATCTTCATCTAAGTCAGGGGTATTGACAAATATAATGTGCCTAAAAGAATAACACAAAAAATTCTGATCTTTCATGTCTTTGTTGAGAACAACCAAAAAAAAAAAACTCTGTGAAAAATTATGTGAACCCTTGAGTTAATGACCTCAAAAAGCTTTTTTTTTTTTTTTTGCACACCTGGAGTCTCGTTAAGAAAATTAGTTTGGAGGTGTGGACTACAGCTGCTTTGACTGATTAAAAACCCCTCAAACTTTTGGAGTTTGCTCTGCACATGAAGCACACGCTTATGTGAGCCATGCCTTGCCAAAAAGAGCTTTCAGAGGATCTACATTGTTGATTTACATAAAGCTGGCAAGGGTCACAAAGTGATTTCAAAGACTTTAGAAATTCACCAGTCTACAGTTAGGCAAACATTCTACAAATGGAGACACTTTGGGACTGTTGCTACTCTAACAAGAATTGGGCACCTAGTCAAAATGACACCAAGAGCACAGTGAAGACTCATCAATGAGGTAAAGAAACAAACCCAAATGACAGCCAAAGCTTTTGAAGGCATCATTGGAACTGGCTAACATCTCAGTTCATGAGTCTACAATACGGAAAACATTGAACAAGCAGGGTATCTACGGCAGGACACCATGAAGGAAACCACTGCTTACTAAAAAGAACATTGCTGCACGCATGAAGTTTGCAAAAGCACACAGTGACACTCCACAGCAGTATTGGCAAAATGTTTTGTCGACTGATGAAACTTAGATTGAACTATTTGGAAAAACCACACAGCACTACATCTGGCGTAGAAAGGGCCCGGCATATCATCATGAAAACATCATCCCAACCGTAACGTATGGTGGAGGAAACATCATGATTTGGGCCTGCTTTGCTGCATCAGGGCCTGGCCAGCTTGCAATCATTGAGGGGAAGATGAAATCCCAAGTATATCAGACAATTCTTCAGGATAATGTGAGAATGTCTGTACGTCAGCTGAAACTGTGTAGAAGTTGGGTGATGCAACAGAACAACGACCAAAAACACTGGAGCAAGTCCACAAAAGAATGGCTCTGAAAAAGCAAAATTTGCCTTTTGGAGTGGGCAAGTCAGAGCCAAGACCTCAACCCAATAGAGATGCTATGGAATGACTTGAAGAGAGCCATACACATGAGACGTCCAAAGAATATGACCGAGCTAAAGCAGTTCTGCCAGGAAGAATGGGCTAAAATTCCTCCTGAACAATGTGCAGGTCTGATCCACAGCTACAGGAAGTGCCTGGTTGAGGTTATTGCTGCCAAGTGGGGGTCAACCAGTTATTAATTCTAAGGGTTCAATTACTTTTTCCACTGCCATTTTGAATGTTGAATAAGTGTGTTCAATAAAGACATGTGGGATCAGGCAGCTCAATCCCAGACATTATTGACTATGACTGGATTATTTCAAACACTCTAACTATTCTTTCTATATTTTTCTTCTTCACAAAATATTATTAGTGCATCATTAATAGCTTCGAGTAATTTTTTCGAGTAAAATGTTTTATGTTTGATTGTGCATTTTTATCTTAAATTCAACAAATATGACAGCCCTAGAGCAGCTGAGAGGACCGAAGCAGCGCAAACGGCTAAAATGTTGGTGACGTTCATTCTTATGTAAACAAACACACATTGGGTGATATTGAGGTCAATAAAAATTATCGAGGTCATTCCATATATCGTACGATAAGCTGATTAATCTAATTATCGTGACAGGCCTACTCTGGTCATCATGTTGGTTTTTACTTTTTCACAACAAATGCCATCTTCACAGATGAAACCAGGGCACAATACAAGAGTAAACATTCAGAGCTTTTAATTGTTTAAATGATCAGTCTAGCAGGGCACACCCGGACAACAAAGTCCAGAGGAAAGCCTTCCCAGAAGAGTGGAGTGGAGACCAACTCCATATTAAATCCCTTTATTTTTGAATGGGATTTTTAGCAAGCACATATGGCTGTGATGGTGAGGGGTCCCCATGCTTATTGGCATGCAGTAGTTTTGTTTTTTATTTTTATTTTATGCTGTGCTGCCTCCTCAAGTTGAAAGCTTCAATAAATAACCAAGACTGAACGATCTGAGTGATAAACGTCAGCTCTGTAGCCTACCGTTCATCTGCACTGAGCATGAGCAATAACGCTTCGCCAAGGCCATTCACAGTCTGTCGCCAGGTAACGTTGTTCTACTTTTTTAGTTAAAGTGGAGGAAAATATAAGTTCTTAGTTAGAACACTAGGTGTTGCTGTCACATAATGCCAGACAGATCTGTGTTTAATCTCCTTCCATTTAGCCACTTCATAATGTTATTGATTTTAAATTCTACAGGCCTGCGTTAATGTTTCGAAACTTTTGAGTATGCACCAAAAAAAAAATAATAATCTGTGAGATTTAATGGAATCTTGCTGAGTTCAAAAGAAAGCTTGTCTGTTTATTTTTGCCAGGAATCAGTTTGTGGAACGAAGATGTAAAACTAGTGTAATTGCCACAGCACTGTTCTGACATACAGCAGAAAGTTTTTATTTATATGTTTGTTTGTTCATCCATCAGCCTGGGTGGAGATATTAAAACAGAGGTCAGAGTGGAATGTGTGTGGAAATATAATAATAAGAAGAAGAAGAAGAGGAAGAGGCAGAACGCTAATGCTGGAAGTTTTTCAGGTCATGTCAGCTAGTTTTGCTAGATTGTGTGTTATTAGTGTACACATTGCAGGACCTCGACCTGCAGAATCTGATATAAAGTGTGATGGTGTTGTAAAGAATATACCAATAATTGCTTGGATGTCTGATCTGATGCTTATAAAGGCTCTGTTTCTGGTTGCGCTAACAAAAATCTCCACCCCGCACAGCGCCCCCCACCCCCACACTTGTTTTCCCTGACCAGACCAGTGGTGATTTGGTTTATGGGTTATGATGCACTACAGAGAGTGGCAGAGACGGGACGTTTGAGTCTGTGTGCACCTGCTTTATTGTTCATGGCCTTTCTCTAATTTACTCTGGCATCTGTTTCTAAACAAGGCAAGAATGGATGAAATGTTGCCAACAGTTCAGCAGGCCAGCCACAGAGTCTTAAATGGTGAAATACATCAGCCAGCTTTGCTTATATGCCTTATTATTATTTATTTAACCAGGAAAAAAACTAACTGCAGAGAGCTTTACAACGCAGTTGAGTGTCACACCACAGTACTAGCTGTCATGTGAGGGAACACCCATTTCAGGTGTATCTGTCTAAGAAACCTTCATTTTCAGGCAGCACTACATTATGATCTTTTAAATAGATCTTCCTTTTTCTCACCATCAAGTTGCACAGCTTTCTCACACAGTAAGCAAGTGCAGATGTAATTTTGAATAAATGGTTTTTTTTTGTTGTTTTTTTTTGGGGGGGGAAAGGGGTGTTTTCCCCCCAAAAAAAACGGTAGCAGAGCTGCCATGCAAGGCGCTATCTTGCCATCAGGAGAAACTTGGGGTTCAGTGTCTTACCCAAGGACACTTCGGTATGTGGAGTTGTGCAGGCAGGGAATCGAACAGCCGACCCTACGATTAGTGGACAACCCGCTCTACCACCTGAGTCACAGCCGCCCCATAAAAAATGGTAAAAAGCCATGTACAGTTAAGATATCTAATTATTTTTAAGATACCTAATTAATTATGCACGGTGGTGTAGTGGTTAGCACATTTGCCTCGCACCTTGGCACCCCATCTTCAGTGTCCCTTGCCTTGTTCCAAGATTCCCCTGGGATAGTCTCCCTGCGACCCATTATAAGATAAGCAGTACAGAAAATGGATGGAGAGACATGTTTGTTTTGTGCAAAACATGTTTAAAACATTGTAGCAATTATTTTACGTTATTGCCCAGCCCTAGTTCTTATTCACAAGCAATCTGAGGATTGAATGTAAAGAAACCAGACTGGAAAATGTCCAGCAATAACGATTTGTCGGATCACAAGCGGAGGTTCTGTTGTTATGCGTTTTTGCAGTGTTTTTGTAAGAGACCTTGTGAGGACCTGGAAAAAAATGGCATTCCCAAGCTCTTCCCAAGAGTGAAGAAATGCCAGAAGGACTGTTTCGGTGTGTAGAAACTTTCACACACTGCTTGGTTGTGAGCATCATTCAAAAATAAAATAATGTAAAAAGCAGCACAGTATACTTGAGTATTCTCTAGTGTAGCAGCTGCACATTTCACGCGTTACACGTTTTGACTGTCAGCTTGTCCAAGCAAGTCATTGTGATGTCACTAAATGTAACTAAAATGTTCCCTTTGTCTGTTTGGATCTCCAGGACCGTGTGTATGTGCAGCAGAACAATGTAGAGAACGTCTATAACTTGGGCCTGATCATCTTCCGAGACCAAGTAGTTCGGTACGGCTGCATCAGAGACCACCTCCGCCAGACGCTGCTGGACATGATCGCCCGGGAACGGAAGGGCGAGGTGGTAGACAGGTGTGTTTGTTCGATGAATATGTTAATACGTATGGTGTTTTATCTGGTATTATCTTCATTTTGTAAGATCTGATCACGGAGTTGCATATTTAATCCTCCTTTTATGTTATGGGTCAATTTGTCCCATTTCCACATTTGCGACGTCTGAAATACTCTCTTTGAAATTGTTTGACTTTCCTCATTTAGGGTCACGTACTTATATGCAAATATTTCTTCATATAGCTTGTCTTGGACAAATAATTAGAACATTAGCCAAATTAATACTAAGCCCATCACGTATATTGAATGGCGTTGTTGATGTCTGGTGCAGTCAATGCAAGAGTATTTCAGGCAGATTGAGCTCTGATTTTTGAGCACATGATCCCATCACTTCCTGCTAACAGGTCACACTGTCTGGCTTCTGATGACTGCATATTTCAGAAACAGTCTTCAGAAGAGTGGTGTAAGAGAGACGTATGTTTGCTGGATCCGCTTCTTATTAAAAGCTCGCAGAATACAATGGCTAGATTGAGAAAAATAAAGTCCAGTGGCCCATTGGTGGTGTTAAGAAAATTAACAAATGAAGTGTATATTAGTGTTGATTAGAATGTAATTATATCACACACACCCCCTGGTGAGAATACAGGCTATAAGTGATTATTTGTAAGTATTTGATGTATATAATAATTATAATAATGATATTGTTTGACCCAGTTGTGTCGTTTCCAGAAAATGGACTGATTCTGTGCTGTATTTAGGGTGATGTCATTAGGTATCATTTTATGCTTATTATTGCCCATTTCACTTTCTCTCTCATAGAGGAGCAATTAGAAATGCGTGCCAGATGCTTATGATATTGGGCTTGGAGGGACGGTCAGTGTATGAGGAAGACTTTGAAGCTCCTTTCTTAGAAATGTCTGCAGAGTTCTTCCAGGTTGGTGACAATAACAGACAATAACTTTATAAATGTTTTTCTAAACAAGTGCATGACTTGTCAGTTGCAAGGTGTGACTCTAATTATCAGCAGATGATAATACAGCTTGTTTAATGCCTCATCCTAACTGCACTGCTCCCACTGAGACTGGTTGGAGAAGCTTCATTTACGTAAAGATCATTTGAAACACCTGATAATTTACATGTTTGAAACATTTGTTTCCTTAAATAGCAGCTCATCTGTGACTCTGAGTCCATCCATCCATCCATGGTCCATCCACCCATCCAAACACCCACCTATCTGTCCATCATCCATCCATCCATCCACCCAAAAATCCATCCATCATCCACCTATCCATCCAACCAAACACCCATCCATCTACCCATGATCCACCCAGACACCCATCATCCATCCATCCATCTGTCCACCCACCCACCATCCATCATCGATCCTTCCATCCATCCATCCATCTACCCATCCATCCATTCATCCATCCATTTATTTTATGTGTGCATGTGTTTGTCTGTGTGTTAATTTCCTATTCTGGGAGGTACACCAGAGACCAAAGACTTGTACCTAGTGTCTCTCTTTAATGTCGCACTGTGTTCAGGATGTTCTGTTGTGTGTGTGCGCAGATGGAGAGTCAGAAGTTCCTGGCAGAGAACAGCGCCAGCGTGTACATAAAGAAAGTAGAGGCACGAATAAATGAAGAGATAGAGCGAGTGATGCACTGTCTGGACAAGTCGACAGAGGAGCCAATCGTTAAGGTAGTGGAGCGGGAGCTCATCTCCAAACACATGAAGACCATTGTGGAGATGGAGAACTCTGGCCTGGTCCACATGCTTAAACACGGAAAGACGGAAGGTGAGGGGAGCATTGTGCTAATCCTGTCTTTCTAATAATGACTGGTTATATTTAATCAATATTCAAAATAATGACTGTGGTGTTCAGAAACGTTCAATCAACTAACTTCCACTGGCTTCCAGTCTTGTCAGTCATGCTAGCATTTTGTGGATACTGTGATGCTAAATAGTGATGGATTCATTGCTTGCTTACATTTTCTCTCTCTTTCTCTCTCTCTCTCTCTCTCTCTCTCTCTCTCATACACACACACAGATCTGGCCTGTATGTATAAGCTATTCAGCAGGGTGCCAAATGGGCTGAAAACAATGTGTGAGTGTATGAGTCTATATCTGAGAGAACAGGGGAAAGCGCTGGTGTCCGAGGAGGGAGAGGGCAAGAACCCTGTCGACTACATACAGGCAAGAAACTCCTAAACCTGCTACTGCGCTGATTGAGAGATTGTTAAAATTGAGAGAAAAATCAGTATTTATTATTTTTAATAGGGAAAGAAAGTATTTTTTCTTGAGTAAATGCAGCTCACCAGTTACAGGCGGTTAACAGCCATGGTCACTTACCCTGTTAATGGATCACGCCCCATCTTATTTTCCCACATTTGTAGCAAATGGGTGATTTAACACAGACAAAGATTTCAGTTTCCGTGTACTGACAGAATTATGGACAAGTGGTTATCCTGAAAATCTAAGGGTACTTGTTGTGGCGTCAATTTAATGTCAGGGACACACTAGACGATTTTTTTTGTATCTTAACAGCTTTTATAAACCTCTGAACACCAGACGATTCAGCCAGACCGTGAAACCACATACCTGTCAATAACAATTTCACAGACACGAGAGCTCACAGAAACTTCAGAAGATAGTATCACTCACGCTTTGTTTTGCTTATTAGCTGCATATCATATCATTTCTGTCTCGCTCTCTCTCTCGTGCTCTCTCTATCTCTCTTTCTCTCCACTCTTTCTCGCTCATGCTCTCTCTGTCTCACCCCCTTTCTCTTTTGCTCCCCCCATCCCTCTCTTTCTCGTGCTCTCTCTCCATCTCTCTCTCCCTCCCTCTGGTGCTCTCTCCCGACAAGTGGCAAGCCTCGAATCGGGCCATGCGCCAGCCGAACAACAACCCGATCGTTGGGGAGGGTGTTAATCAGGCTTAAAATCTTCAAGTCTGTATGCCTAAGAAATGCATACACACCGATCAGTTGTAACATTAAAACCACCTGCCTAATATTGAGTAGGTATTCCTTGTGCCACCGAAACAGCTCTGACCCATTGATGACTCCATAAGATCTCTGAAGGTGTGCTGTGGTATCTGGCACCAAGAAGTTATCAGCAAATGTTTTAAGTCCTGTAAGCTGCGAGGTCGGTCCTCCATGGATTGGACCAGCACGTCCCACAGATGCTCGATCAGATTGAAATCTGGGGAATTTGGAGGCCAAATTCCTTAAACCATTCCTGAACAGTTTTTGCAGTGTGGCAGGAAGCATTATCCTGCTGAAAGAGGTCACTGCCATTAGGGAATACTGTTCATATGAAAGTGTTTACTTGGTCTGCAACAGTGTTTAGGTAGGTGGTATGTGTCAAAGAAACATTCAGATGAATGTCAGGACTCAAGGTTTCCCAGCAGAACATTGCCCAGAGCATCACTCTCCCATGGTGCATCCTGATGCCATGGTACATCCACATGATGTAAAAGAAAAATGGTAAAAATGGTAAATGGCTCACTTAGATAGCACTTTTATCCAAAGCGCTTTACACTGTCTCATATTCACCCATTCACACACACACACACACACACACCCACACACCAATGGTAGCAGAGCTGCCATGCAAGGTGCTAACTTGCCATCAGGAGCGACATGTGGAGTTATCCAGGCCGGGAATCGAACCGCCAACCCTACGATCAGTGAACAACCCGCTCTACCACCTGCACCACAGCCGCCCTCAGAAAACTTGATTCATCAGACCTTCCTGATAGGTACTAACCACTGCATACCGGGAACATCCCACAAGACCTGTTGTTTTGGAGATGCTCTGACCCTGTCATCAAGCCTTCATTTTCCCATTTTCCCTGCTTCCAACACATCAACTTCAAGAACTGACTGTTCACTTGCTGCCTAATATCTCCCACCCCGTGACAGGCGCCACTGTAACCAGATAATCATTGTTATTCACTTCACCTGTCAGTTGTTTTAATGTTATTTTTGATCAGTGTATACTTTATAAATTGTCCATTCATTCATTCATCTTAATTAGGCCGTTATCCTGGTCAGGGTCACCATGGATGCAGAGCCTATGCTGGGAAAAGTGGGCAGGAATGCCAGGACATTGTATGCATTCACACACTCATTCAAACCTATGGGCAATCTAGTGGCATGCTTTTGGGAAGTGGGAAGAAACCATAGAACCCAGAGGAAACCCATACAGCCTTGGGGTGACCGTGCACAGAAACTCCACACAGACAGCAGTGCATTACCAGCACAGTCACACGGATGGAGTTTTCAGAACAACAACTATTTTTTGATTATGATCACCTATTATTTTGTAAGTCAGCTCTGGGACGTCTCAAAAAGTGATCTCTAAAGTCACCTGAAATGGGGCTCCCCTTTTATAGAGTTTACACTCTATATCTCTTATTAGTATTATATACACTGAGCTGGACAAAGGAATGTATTTAATGTAACCTATTTCAAACAATATCAAGCTATGCATAAAAAATGCACTATTAACATTACTAACAAAGTAGCATTAAATTATTTATACCAACCATTGAGAGCCATGTTTGCGTGTACAGTACAGAGCGACGTTTTCATTAAATGTAAATCAGGTCTACATGTGCTTCATTTGCATTGAACAAACTGCTCAAATACCATGCAGCTTATAGGGAATTAGCCTCTTCCACTAACACAGTGCCACAATGTTAATAGGTTGCTCAGATGGACCAATGAAATTTAGAATAAAACCAGTGTCATGGCAAATGTGTAATTATGGGCTGGGAAAAGAAAAATTATTTTTCTTTCATGCCTGAACACCACGAGATGCCTCTTACCCCAACTGATTTGTTTCAGTGTTTGAACTCTGAAAGGTTAGCAATAAACAGTATCAATAAAATTTTATTAATTGTACAAGTTGTAAAATCTCTCTCTCTCTCTCTCTCTCTGTTTTTTCAGTTTTCATATGCTTTAATGGTTGCATGACAAATAGTTGTACATTACCAAGTACAAGAGAAATAAAATAAAAAGACAGAATCAAATAAAACTAAAAAATACTAATAGATAAAATAAATGTGTACAATGCATAAATACATAAGTGTACAAATTAAGGACAAAATAAATGTACTCTATACAGAATAATTGAAAAAATAAGGATAGATGTTTAATTACAGGATTAAAGTGAATATACTTATAAAGGTAAGAAAAAAATATATACACTAATTAATAATAATAAAAAAAAAGAGCAATCACAATAATTCCATGAAAAACCAAAAAAATCCTGTGCTGCTAATATACAGCAGTGTGTATCTTCTCCTAGTAGGAGGGGGGTCACTGTTTGATACATTGTCAAATGTTTGATGTACGTGCGTGTGTGTGTGTGTGTGTGTGTGTGTGTGTTGTGTGTGTGTGTGTGTGTATAATTTTTGGGGAAGAGTTTTTCTCGGATGTGTGTGTATGTTATGTGTTCTGTTAGGAAGTGGAGCTCCATCTCAGCTGTGTTTTGTTTGCAGTGTAGACATGAACCTTTCTTCCTGTGGGAGCTATGTTTTCCTGTGTCTGCCTGTTTCTCTTGCTAGGGCGTGTCCACTGAGTCTGTACCTTGTCAAGCTGCTTCTCAGTGTTTAGTCTGTCACTGTGTACAGATAGGCTGCCGTGGTGTACTGTCTTTTTAGGGCCAAATAGCATTGCATGTTACTCCGTTGTTGTGTTGCAGGTGATGCAGTTTTGTTTCATTTGTATTGTAATTTGATCTACTGTAATTTGACGTGTCTGTGTGGTTGGGGTTAGTAGGTGTTGATCCTTCAGGGCTAAAGCTTCGGACCAGCTGAGAGAGGAGGGTGTTTGCTTTGATCAGCTCTTGGTATTGCAGGACTTTGTAATGATATGAATGGGGGCTTACTGAGTCTGAGTCCCTACTTACCCTAGCACGTTTTTGTTTTAAAATGAAACCGATCCTCGTCCATGTGACACGATCGTAAACTCATGTCACATGACCATTCATGCACACTGGCATGCAAATACAAATGTAAACAGGAAGCTGGTTACTAGTCCAAATTGGCGTTCCATGTAGGGCTTACACCGCTTGAAATGAGATTTGTTGGCGATTGCTCTAATCATAGCTTGCCTCTTGTGCATGTAGGCGGCTGCAGTATTCTTAAATACAGAATTTAACTGCACAATTTCTGCTAAGAATGACAACAAAGCCAGACTTGCGGTTAAGAGTCTGTGTTGTTGTGTATATGATCAAGGTAGCGTAATGGTCATATTGGATGGAGATCGTTTCTGAAACACCGGAAATGCCAGTGTGGACGAGGATCTGTTTCATTTTAAAACAAAAGCACACTAGTGTAAACAGGGCCTTAAGCTTGGTGTCTGTTGGGTACTCAGAGGTGCGAGCACTCTCTCCCGCTGCTGTTGTTGCTACAGTGTTACAGTTCACACGTCTTTGATGGTCAAGGTAACAGCTTAGCTGGCCGATCAAAGGGTGTGGGGTCCAGACTGTCCTCTTCTATTGTTGTGTTGAATTTACTTAGCACTTATCTTTTTTTGGTTTGTAAGGTGGTTGTTTTTTTTTCAATTTCTTTTACTTTAATTTTTCTTCAAATTTGTTCTTGCAAATGTACTTTGTGAGAATAAGAGTTCTTATTTGCGTCCAAGGTTGAAGGCCTCTGTTGAGATTTGCCTTGAATCCAGTTATTTATTTCTGTCCTGATTCTATTTTGTTGTTTATTTCTGATGTTGTTTGGTCAGTTATCTGTTTTTATTTATTTTTTCCCCATCCAAAGCATTAATCTGTTTTGTTGTGCTAGGAAATATTTGATGTAGTTTCCTGTTGTTTCTCTGGTTTCTCTCTCTCTCTCTCTCTCTCTCTCTCTCTCTCTCTCTCTCTCTTTCTCTCTATCTCTCATCGTCTCTTGTCTGCTCCAGTGTTAGGATCCACTCCAGTGTGCAGAAAGTTCTTCAGTGCTGTTTTCCTTTAGTTTTCTTTGTTCCTCAAAACTGGTTTAGCCAAATGTCTTCGCTATTTATAGTGAACTCGTGTTCACCATGACATTTTGGAGAAATGTTGTGTTTTTTTTCCTCAGATTTATCTCATTTTAAATGCAAAAAAACTCAAGAGGGTTCAACAGCTCATGTTGTACATGACCTCTCTCTCTCTCTCTCTCTCTCTCTCTCTCTCTCTCTCTCTCTCTTAGTGAGATGAACAAATCTTTAATGTGACTCTGGAACAATGAGTTGTCTTAGAGTTGTTTGTTAATTTTTCATCGCGCATGCGCTGTAACATCCCCATAGGCTCTGCACAGGAAACAGAAATTATTAGTTCACCTCTCGTATCAGGTTCAAGTCATTCATTCTTCAGGTGACTGCTGCATAGGCAATGCACCATGCAGTACCAGAAACGGGATGAATGAACGACTCGAACCTGAAGACTCAAGTCAAGACATGAACTAATCATTTCTGTTCAATATTTACAATATGTGTGAAATGGATGTCAATGGGTCGTCATCGTCAGTGTCGCTGGGAGAATCTGATACCCAGTCAGGTTTAGGATACATGTCAGGTTGGTCATCATAGGGATTTTAATCAGTCTTGTCAACATCAGCGTTTGGTCATTAGTGATTTCAACGAGCATGAGAGACTGCTCAGAACGAGAGAAATAATACAAGGCAAAATGAGCAAGACAAGAAGAATTATTGCACCTATTGACCGTTAATATCCATGAACCTGAGTACTGAGTTCAGCCAATCAAACTCCGTGAATGTCCGTGATTTCGCAGGCTTTTAGATACCACTTAAGACCATCTATCGTGGAGTCGCATGGGTTTGGTGTGTTGATGTATCAGGTTGTAGTGTGTATTGTGTGTGTATATGCAGATTGTTGCTTGTGAGCGTAGGTCCTCCTAGAGGCCTCTTGATGGAGAATTATGGTCTAGATCTCCTATTGCAGTCCTGTCTCCTCCAGCTCAGTGCTCGGCTCTGGCACCCTCCTGCAGTGGCTTGCATGCATCCACATGGCTCTCTGGCTGGCCTTTACCATGGAGTGAGTGATGAAAAGGATCTAGAATGGCCTAGACCACCGTGGCTTGTTCCACCTGGTCCTGCGGAAGTCCTTGATCATAATCCACTCTCCGGTCTTCAGATCATGCAGCTGAACTGTAGCTAGAGCTGGAAATGCCGCTTTTACCTGCTTGTGTATAGTGTGCAGAGCAGAGGACAATGTTGCACAGTAATTTACACATTGCATCATCACATGCTGCAGCGTCAGGAAGAGGAGCTGTCACAGGTCCAATTCCTGTGTGTGGAGGTCTCCCAAACATTATCCCAAAGGGGCTAAGCCAATCCTAAGCCTGTTTCAGAAGAACATTTGCTCAATCTGTTTTTTAGTGTCCAATTTTCTCTCTCTGCCGCCCCACCACTAGCTGGATGATGCGCACAGTGCTGCTTTAAGTCAATACCCAAATATTCACCCACCTACTTAAGGGCATGGCTCACAATAGGTGTGCCTTTATCACTGGAGATTATCATTATCACTACCACGTCTGAGTCCTGTTTGGACGTAGGGATGTGGCCTTCTCTACCTTCAAACTTCAACCCACATTATGAGTTGCGAAACAGTGTAAACTATTTTTATTTTATTTTATTTTTTTAAATAATTAGAGAAACCAATGCTTTATCGCAGCTATCATTTCCCCTTTTGACTTTTCAACTTTGAAGACAGCGACAGCCCTAGGGGCATAGCCAAACTCAGTCAACAACCGTGCAGTCTGCTTTGCGCCACACAGTCTTTTCCTTGTCCGTAGCTCATGCTTGGAGGTCTGAAAGCTGTAAAGAAGAAGTGATTATTTTCTTTTGAGTTCTGGGACCATAGATGCAGCTGCTTGCTTTGCTGCACTGTCTGCTCGAGCATTTGATAGGAAAACATGGTCTAATTTGTTAGTGTGTGCATCACATTTGCATACTGCAATAGTTTGTGGTGGGCTGTGTGTGTTCCTGAACTCGTCAGGAAGTTACTGTGTTTCCAAATTGTCCCCAAATCATGTACTTCCTCAAAGGCATATCTAATGTCTGTGTAGATATTTACTGACTGTCCCTCAGCATGTCTTCATGCCTCTATGAGGGCATACAGTTCAGCTGATTGTGCTGAAAGGTTTGAGGGGAGACTTCCTGACGGACAGTTCGCTTCTGCTCTGCAGACAGTCTCTTTCAAAATGTCCAACTTTTCCACAGTTGTAACAGGTTAATCCTGGTCCATAGCCCTGACGGCCTGGTCTTCCTTGTCTGCATGCTTTTGGTCTTCCTTTCCTCTTTATCGTTTTTCCTTTGCTTCTCATAGGAGCTTCTCCGCGTGGATTGCATACCTTTCCGCTTGTGTGAGGCTTCCGGTATCCCAGGTGATAAATTTTTGTTTGATTATAGAGGCAATTTCTGTTTTCATGCCATTCATAAAACATCGGGTTTCTCCAAGCCCGATTTTGCGTCATGGATCTCAGTGAGCCTGGACAGGTGCTGAGATACAGTCTCTGAGTCTTGTTTACTCTTTGCTATTTGTGTCATGTCCATTCGCACAGGAAAAGTGTTCGTGAGTTTCAGAGTGCTATGATTTGTGCTCTGTACCTTGCGTTAACTTCATCATCCCGCTGTGGGTTGATCAGGCGGACATTGTTCTCTGGGAATTAACGTGAATCCTTGACCAAGTCCGTGCCAAGTTTTGCCCCAAGCAGTCGTCATAGTCCAGGAGTGGTGGGCCTGAATTCTCTGCAGAATATCTGAAGTTCATCCCCAAACTTTTGTCCTCCTACTTCGCGGGTCACCAGCAGATGCGTCATGCTGCTCCTGATGTCTTCCAATGTCCAGGGTCTGTGAACTAACATAGGGCCTTTCTCTGGCCACTTCTAGCATTGGGGCATTTAACACGGCGTGCACTGTCCCTTCTCTGTCCAATTTTGTTGGTCTGAAGCCCTCAGGCAGCAGTGTTGTTGGTCTCTTCACTTGTGATTTCATGTGTAACGCCACCCGTGAAGATAGGACGGCTGGAGCATAGTTCGGTGGGGATTTGATGGCTCAGTTCTGACAGGTTCAGATAGAGATGCATAGCCTGGACTGCTTCATCATGAGGAGGTGCCTCTGAAACTGCAGGTTCCTCCCTCCTTACTGGTTGTGGGTGTCGCAGTGGGTCGTATTAAGCCAGGTTCCAGCAAATAGCGAATGGTTTTCAGTCATAGATTTAGCTAATGCGTTTTTTCATTACATGTCTTGATAGACAGTTTCGGTTTGCATTCATATTTGATGGACATCCTTATACTTTCACTCACTTGTGTTGTAAGTGTCAGTGTTGTGTTTTTCTTAGACAAAATGCACAAATGGTTACCTCAGAGTCTAGCCAACAACTGATGTACAACCTATTGACTTTGTACAATTTGGCACTGATCTTGGTGGATTAAAATATATATAGATACACACACACACACACTCACAGAAAGAGAATATTAGATTAACTCTGCAAGCTTTGGTATTTACTTAGTCCATACTGCATTGTCTGGTAAATTAGCACTGTGTGCTGTAATCTGGGTCTTTTAAAGTGGTCTTTAAAAATTATATTTTTTAAGTCAAAATTCTATTTTCAATGTTATACTGTGGTAAAAGTTTCTACTCATTAACTTTCAGTGCATTTGATGACACATTAACGTAGGCCAGTAGTTCAGACATTGCGCTTGGCTGAACTGAATTAGGAATGCTAATTTGTCTCAAATGGACAAAATGCACACAGAGGCCTGCACGGCAAATGCAAAGCTAAAAAAGAAGTTTGTGGAAGAGCTTTCCACAGCTTGTAGAAAAGACGAGTGATGTTGGGGTATATTTGTGGCTGTGCTGCTGAGGACAGAGAGCAAACAAACCCACAAGCATTACCACGTCTACACCTCAACACTGGGAAGGTCAGGTGGTTATGAGTTGTGGAGCTTTATTTCATATTCACATCCATAAAGTTTAAAGTGATCTATAGGTTTATGGATTTTTGATTATGAAAAGAAATGACCTTTTAAGCGTTCTCTATATTAATGTAAACATTCATATATCTATGTAAACATTCTTCTGCCTCTTTAAACAAAAACAAAAAAAGGATGATATTATTGGATATCCAAGCTGAAAAGGTTCCTTACCCCATCCTACTCTCTTCCATTCAGTAATAACGTAAATTTCCCAATTTACATTTATTCGTTTGACTTTTATCCAAAGCAGCCAAAAGGAATGCGTAATCCAAGAATAGAGCTGGCCTGTTGAAGGGCTTTGACCATGCTTAATAGCAGTTGCTGGCATTATTATTCACAAGTATTGAAGTTTAAGACATCAACAAATGCTAGTGTAACCTAAATGTCCTCAATGGCACAACATGGAACAAATGGAGTAAAAAGACCAGAAGTATGAAATTAGAGGTACACAAACGGATATAAATGTTGTGGATAATTGTCACTGTGTTTGTGTTGCACAGGGCCTGCTGGACTTGAAGACCCGCTTTGACCGTTTCCTGCAGGAATCTTTCGGTAATGACCGGCTCTTTAAACAGACCATCGCTGGAGACTTTGAGTACTTTCTGAACCTCAACTCCCGATCACCTGAGTACCTCTCACTTTTCATTGATGACAAGCTGAAGAAAGGAGTGAAAGGGGTACGTTGATCACGATTCCATATTGTTTTTGTACTATACTTCTGTTCCATTTATTGTAGGACTGTTGATTAACATTTATTATGTTGCATGGGTTAGTCTTTGTGTGCTTGATGGTGTTCAGTTTAAATTATGTGTGTCAGTCCAGTCTTGTATTGAAGTATTAAGGAGTCTTGGCTTGGGGGGAAGAAGCTGTTGCACGGTCTGGCCACGAGTGCCCGAATGCATCGGTACCTTTTTCCAGACGGCAGGAGGGTGAAGAGTGTGTGGGGGTGTGTGGTGGCTTTGCAGATGCAGCGTGTGGTGTAAATGTCTATGATGGATTGAAGAGAGACCCCTATTATCTTCTCAGCTGTCTTCACTGTCCTCTGCAGGGTCTTGCAATCTGATTTGGAGCTGCTGAAGATACTCTCAATAGTTGTAGAATGTTGTGAGGATGGGAGGTGGGAGATGGGCTTTATTCAGCCTGCTCAGAAAGTAGAGGCGCTGTTGGGCTTTATTGGCTATGGAGCTGGTGTTGAGGGACCAGGTGAGGTTCTCCGTCAGATGAACACCAAGGAATTTCGTGCTCTTGATGATCTCCACGGAGGAGCCGTCGATATTCAGCGGAGAGTGGTCGCTCTCTGCTCTCCTGAAGTCAACAACCATCTCTTTCGTTTTGTCCACATTCAGAGACAGGTTTGGGTCCTTTAGTCCCAGTGAAAGGAAGTTAATAATGCTACAAAATACAAAGACATTTCTAAGCACACAGTTGTATAGACTTTGTGGCAGTAGTTTGGGGGAAGACTCTCATATTTATAGTTACATTTATATAGCACTTTTCTAGACACTCAAAGTGCCTTTCATAGTATAGGGCGGAGGAGGGGTGGGGTGCTGCACCGGAACGCTCACCACACACCAGCTATTAGTGGAGATGAGAGAGTGATGTAGCCAATTCAGAGATGGGGATTATAAGGCCATCATAGATAAGGCCCAGTGGGGGAATTTCACCAGGAATTTCCCCACTGGATGTGAACGTGATTCACTGTAGGAGAATTCACTGAACTTGATTCACCTCCTACAGCTTCAGAAGAACTTTGCTGTCATATACTAATACATATACACTGTTAGGCAGAATAAAGTACTGATGTTATGATGGCTGATGATTAATGTATTCATTAATGTATTCCGTATGACAACACATGAAATGGGAACTTTTTCAGGTTATGTGTAGAACATCCTGAAAAGACGATGGTGCTGTATAATTATTGAATGAGCAGTTTTACTGTGAACTCTGTGCCTCTGTTACTGGTCAGCAGTTTTTTATTCTAGAACTGTCAGGGATCAATGTGAGCGCATTGCAAATGTGAGAAAAACGAGCCTTATTTTTAATTGCACGATTAGTCCTTTGGGCTGCTCTAGCCTAATTCAAATCAGACAACAGAATGAAATTTGTATTAAAAGTATATAAAAAATATTTAATGGTAACACCTGCACATTAATGCCATTATCCAATCAGCCGCTCGCGTGGCAGCAGCACAATGCATCAAATCATGTAGATAGTGGTCAAGAGCTTCAATTAATGTTATATCTACCATTAGAATGCGGAAATCTCAGTGGTTTGAGTATTTCAGAACCTGCTATTACAGTAACTGGCTCACCAAAACCAGACTGCTGGAAAAAGATTGCCTGGTATTTTTCCAAATGAGCCTGTGCCCACTGTAGCTTCAGATTCCTGTTCTTGACTGACAGGAGTGGAACCCCATGTGGTCTGCTGCGGTAGACCTTTTGCTTTTAGGTTTGATTGTACTGTGCATTCTGAGATGCTTTTCTGCTCAAAATGGTTGTGGAGACTGGTTATTTAAGTTACTGTTAGTTGAGGTGCTGTAGTAGTGGTACCTTTTGTTGATGTAAGCTTATGCAATATTGTGCACACAATGAATGCATTGGGTGTTTGGGTCTTTGGGTCTTGTAGCTGACCGAGCAGGAGGTCGAGTCCATCCTGGACAAAGCTATGGTGCTCTTCCGGTTCATGCAGGAGAAAGATGTTTTTGAGCGTTACTACAAACAGCACCTGGCCAGGAGACTTCTCACCAATAAGAGCGTCTCTGACGACTCAGAGAAAAATATGATCTCCAAGCTTAAGGTATGAGGCTCTTTGTTCTCTCTTTGATTTTATTGCTCTTTTGTGTAACATGTGTATGTATATGTGTGTGGAGATGTGTGTGTGTGTGTGTGTATGTATATATATATATATATATATATATATATATATATATATATATATATATATATATACACACACACACACACACACATACCTATACAGTGAGGGGAAAAAAGTATTTGATCCCCTGCTGATTTTGTACGTTTGCCCACTGACAAAGAAATGATCAGTCTATAATTTTAATGGTAGGTTTATTTGAACAGTGAGAGACAGAATAACAACAAGAAAATCCAGAAAAACGCATGTCAAAAATGTTATAAATTGATTTGCATTTTTTTTTGCCATTTATTCATTATCATATGATCCATTTACATGTGATTCATTTACATGTGATTCATTTTCATGTGATTCATATTCATGAATGTGATTCATTTACATGTAATTCATTTTCATGTGATTCAGTTACATATGATACATTTTCGTGTGATTCATATTCATGTAATTCATTTACATATGATTCATTTTCATGTGATTCATATTCATGCATGTGATTCATTTACATGTAGTTCATTTTCATGTGATTCATATTCATGTGATTCATTTACCTTTTCTCCCCTCCCTTCTCCAAATATTTCATTGAGGGAAAAAAAAATTATAATAAATTAAAAAAATATATAATAATAATAATAACAATAATAATAAATAAATTAATTAAAAAATAAAAATATAAATAAAATTCCCCCCCGCCCCCCCGGCTCATCATGGCTACTCAATAGCTGTCGCTGGTTATATAAAAATTATAAAACCCCAGAACTAAAGTAAAAATAAGAATATAAATAGCCAATTGGAGCTGAAGAGGGACACACACCCAAAGTCTAAAACAAAAGGAGACAGCAGTGTATCACCCCTAGGGTTGTCCACAAAGTGGACCTAGAGTAAGCTAAAAATAAAATAAATTCCAGTAAGAAAAAAGTCCCCTGCTGACTTCAAATCTAATAAATAGTCTGCGCACTTCAACAAATATAATGTCCATACCTTTTAAAGACTTATACCTAATAATATTACACAGTGTAGCATATTAAAATAAAATACAAGAAGAGAATAACGAAGTAATATTGCACCGACAATATAAGAATTTGAAATCTGTAGAGCTGGAAGGCCGAGTGCAAAAAAAAAGAAAGAAAAAAAAAAAAAAAAAATATATATATATATATATATAATGAAAGAAGTAAAGAAAGAGCAAAATAATAATAATAATAACTAAAATAAATAAATAGATAAATAGACAAACAAGATGATAAAATTAAATATGAATAAGTAAATAAATAAACAAATTCTGAACGAAGTAATGCACAATGTCCACAATAAGAATTCGAATTCTATAGAGCTGGATGGCCGAGTGCAAATTAGAATAAAGAATATTAGCAAAGAAAATAAATAAATAAAAATTAAAAATAAATAAATAAATAACGAACACTACACTGTGTAGGTGATGCGGTTCACCCCGGTTTTAAGAGTTTAATGTATTCTGCTGCTTCCTCTGCTGAAATAAAGTCCTTCTGGACACCGTTGTATGTAATGCGAAGCCGAGCTGGGTGAAGTATTCGATAGCGAGCTCCCTCAATATCACGAAGTTGACGCCGAACCTCGTTAAACACGGCCCGGGCCCGGGCTGTCTTGACTGTGTAGTCAGGGAAAACGGAGATGTTCAGATCCCTCACTTTAATCTGCTGGCGCTCTCTCGCACGGCGTAAAATATCAACACAGTCACTGTAATAGTGGAATCTGCACACAATAGCTCGTGGTTGTTCACCAGACTTCGGCTTCGGCTGAAGGGTCCGGTGGGACCGGCCCAGAACCGGCTCCTTCTCCAGACCAAACGCCTCCTTTAACAAGGCCGCTACTGCAGCGGTTGTACAGGTGTCAGGGCCCTCTGGAAGTCCAACTATCCTAACATTATTGCGCCGTGACCTCGACTAACGTTATTGCGCCAGACCCTCACATTTATTCTCTAATTGAGTCACGGTCGCAGTGAGAGACTCAATAGTAGTCTTCATGTGAACTATATCATCGGTGCAACCGGAGAGAGTGTGCCACATTTCCCCAACAGTACCTTTCAGTGTTGATATGGCGGCATCGGTAGCGACTTTATCGCTAGCCTGCTGTGTTTTCATGGCCTGCAGGTCATGCTGGATAGTAGATAGCGCATCACTGAGAGTTTTCTGAAGATTCTCCTGGTGCTTCTGATGCTCCCAGAACTCCTTCCTAAAATCAGCGATGTCCTTCCTCAGTAAAGCCAGCAACTCAAGCTTGAATGCGGCGAGGTCAGAGCCACCACTCGGGGACGCGGATGCGACCGCGGGTTCACTGGGGGAAGGGAGCGCGGCTATGGATTCCTGAGGAGAAGGAGGCGCAGGTGCATGGTGAGAGGGAGGCGTGGTTGCGGATTCACGAGAAGGAGACGCGCTCGCGGTGCGCACACTAGACCTAAATTTTTTCTGAATGCTACCACCGGTTTTCGAGTTTTTCCCCGACATCTTTAATGAACCACAGAGTTAAAAGTACAAATAAGGAAATGAAGTAGAATAAGTCAAAATATACTATATGTAATATTTTATATATAAATTATATATAAAAATATTATATTACAAAAGAAAGTGGTAATTAATTACAAATTTTGATCGAAATCAGCA
This sequence comes from Ameiurus melas, assembly GCA_012411365.1. Classification (NCBI taxonomy): domain Eukaryota; kingdom Metazoa; phylum Chordata; class Actinopteri; order Siluriformes; family Ictaluridae; genus Ameiurus; species Ameiurus melas. The sequence continues at coordinate 11,841,424 of CM022770.1, read as the reverse complement.
GGAGACTCAAACTTCACATCCTACTCCATCGAACACCGAATTCAAACCCCTGATTTGCATCTTAATGAGGGAAATAAGTATTTGATGCCTCTGCAAAACATGACTTAGTACTTGGTGGCAAAACCCTTGTTGGCAATCACAGAGGTCAGACGTTTCTTGTAGTTGGCCACCAGGTTTGCACACATCTCAGGAGGGATTTTGTCCCACTCCTCTTTGTAGATCTTCTCCAAGTCATTAAAGTTTCGAGGCTGACGTTTGGCAACTCGAACCTTCAGCTCCCTCCACAGATTTTCTATGGGATGAAACCCGAGGGAAACCCGGTGGGGGCGGGGCTGGTGTAGCAGCGTTCTTCGGGGCGTGTCGGGATTCCCGGAAGAAGCTGGGAAGAAGCAGTTCCCTATGCCGGTTTCTTAGCGTCACCACTGTCCTCGTCTGTCATCGTCCTTGTCCGGGGCGGAGCCCTCTGTGAGAGGAGAGGAGAGAGAGCGAAAGAGAACGCGAGAGATTAGTGAAGCCCGTATTGCGTGGTTGCGGTGGAAATACCTCGTCTATTAGATGCCTACATATCCGAGTCGGTCTTCAGTCTTCCTCGGGCGGAAGGGCATCCTTTTATCCCATCTTTCCGGAACTGCATTGGTTGACATCTCGCTCCAGGTTCTCCAATCAGCCACCGGCGAGGCGTGGGTGGCTCCACCCCGCCGCGACGGCTCTTCCGGTTAGTGTTGGGACCAGCGCGAGCCTGCCCGCCTCGTGCCGGTGTGGCAGTCGGTGAGGGAGCGAGTCTTTTACTCTGCGCGTCCGGGTGTCGGTTGGCCGCGACAGTACCCCCCCCCCCAGCTCTGAGCCTACTTTCGCTGGGAGGCGGGATTCCAGAGCGTGTCCCGCCATGAGAGCCCATCTGCATTCCCGTGCAGGGCCCCCGCCCGGTGCTGGACCTGAAAGGAGAAATGCTGCAGGGTGAGAAACCACCGAGTGACCCGGGCGTTCGTGTCCTTGGCCTTGGCCATCCATTGTAGGGGCGCGTGGTCTGTGACCAGGACGAAGTGCCGGCCCGCTAGGTAATACCTCAACTCTTCGATGGCCCACTTTATTTCCAAGGCTTCCCGCTCCACCGCGGCATACCTCTTTTCAGCGGGGGCCAGTTTCCGGCTGATGTAGAGGACCGGGTGCTCTTCTCCGTTGAAGGTTTGGGAGAGGACCGCGCCCAACCCTGTTTCAGATGCGTCGGTGTGTACCGTGAATGGGAGCATGAAGTCCGGGTTCCGCAACACCGCGGCGCTGGTGAGGGCCTGTTTCAGGGTTTGGAAGGCCCTCTTCGCCTCGGTTGACCATTTCACTCGGTCCGGCTGGCCCTTTTTGGTGAGATCTGAGAGAGGTGAAGCTATCACAGAGAAGGTAGGCACAAATCTTTGATAGTACCCCGCCAACCCCAAGAAGGCACGTACCTGTTTTTTCGATGAGGGTCGAGGGTAGTCTCTTACGGCTTCGATCTTCCTCATCTGCGGTTTCAGCAACCCCCGCCCAATGCGGTACCCCAGGTACTGTGCCTCAGTTAATCCCAGGTGACATTTCTTGGGGTTGGCTGTCAGTCCGGCTTTCCAGAGCCCCCTCAGGACCTCCCCCAGATGGAACAGGTGGTCCGACCAGGTGGAGGAATGGACGACGGTCTGTGGGTGATAGACAGATGTCTTCAGGTGCTTCACCTGCAACAACCCTCACAGATCCGTCATTAATTTTGACACGAAGGGCGTACCTTGGTCGGTCAGGATGTCCTTGGGTATGCCCACCCGACTGAAGAAGAGTACTAGCTCCCTGGCAATGTTGGGGGAAGTGGCCTTGCGTAGCGGAATCGCCTCCAGGTACCGGGTGGCGTAGTCCACAACAACAAGAATATATTCATGGCCCCGCGCTGACTTAGGAAGGGGGCCCACCAGGTCCATACCAACCCGCTTGAATGGGACGCCTATGATGGGTAGCGGGATGAGGGGCGCCAACGGGGGCTTCCTGGGCGCGGTGCACTGGCACTGAGGGCATTGCTGGCAGAACCCCCGGACCTCGGCATCCATCCCGGGCCATACGAACTGGTCCCTCAGTTTCTCCAGAGTGTTCTGCGCCCCTAGGTGGCCGCTGAGGGGGTGGGCATGGGCCAGGTGCATTACCAGGTTAGTCCTCGTCCGCGGTACCACCAGGAGGTCCGTCTGTTTTCCTCGGCGGCAGACCCGTTGATAGAGGAGGCCCCCTTTTACGAGGAAGTACGAGGTGGGGAGCCTCAGGTCGGGGTTCTGGGTGACCCCCTCAGTCGTCCTCCTTCTGCTCCCAGCCGAACTTCCCTTCTCGGACCACCTGTTGAAACACAGAGGACACCGGATTAGTCAATAGAGGGGACTCACCTTCGGTTTCGGTGTCTCCGGCGTCTTGGGCCAGGCAGACTGCCCGGCGTCGGGTCCTCTGGGTCCCTTCGCGACCGCTTCTTTGCCTCGGTAGCAGGGCCCGTCGGGAAGCCCGGCCAGTCTCTTCCTAGGAGTAACGGCACCGGAAGGGTGGGGATCACGCCCACATGGAGGGGCCAGGTCCCGGCTGTACTCCGAATCCGCACCTCGACTGCCGGGATCTCTCGGGTCTCCCCATGGATGCAGGTGACGGCGAGTACTCCCTCTGATTGAAGCGCCTTGGGGAGAACAGTTGGTCGGGCGAGCGTCACCGTACTCCCGGTGTCCAGTAGGGCGGTGACTGGTCTTCCTTCCACCCACACCATCTGGGTGGGGCCCTCGGGTGGCTGTTGGAGGTGGAGCGCGCACCCAGCTAGCCATGGTTTCTGGATCGGCCGACCAGGCTCTATCTCCGGATCTTTTAGTCGGAATCTTTCAGTCTGCGCGTCGGGTGTCGGTCCACTGCAACAATATATATATATGTATGTGTGTATATATATATATAATTTTATGTATATATAATTTTATACAGTGGTGCTGGAAAGTTTGTGAACCCTTTAGAATTTTCTACATTTCAGCATAAATATGACCTAAAACATCATCAGATTTTCACACAGACCCTGGAAGTAGATAACGAGAACCCTATTAAACAAATGAGACAAATGTTATCCTTGATCTTAATTTATTTATTGAGGAACATGATCCAATATTTGTTTAGGATTCTTTAAGTTGTAATTCATGCAATTTCTACATTTAACACTTTAGTTTTCTCCAGTCAGGTCTTCTATCATTAATCACTATTTGTTTCCTGCTCATGTAGTTTGGTTCAGGATCTGTTCAGAGTAGTGTTGGATATCAGACATGTTAAAAAGATAAATGTGAGCAACTTGACGAAAATATCAGACATGGGCAGTAAATCGGAATTGAGTACGAGCATCACACACACTGATGTTTTCTGTGTTGCAGACAGAGTGTGGTTGTCAGTTCACCTCTAAACTGGAAGGCATGTTCAGGGACATGAGCATCTCTAACACCACCATGGACGAGTTCCGGCAGCACCTGCAGTCCACTGGGGTAAAAGACCACCACAATCAGCTCACAACCGCTAACTTTCTATTTTATAATGAACATAGATTACCAAGCATCACATTATCACCAGATAATTTTAAATGAAATATTGATAATTAATTGATATTGAATAAAATTTTTTTTGAAATCATATAAATAAGAATCACCAAATTGGTCACAATACCCAGCCCTAATATTTAGAGTTCGATGCAGTTTGTTTTGTGGAATAATTGACTTCGGTCCGTTGAATTATTATAAAATAATTGATGAGCTTCATAGCATTATCTCTGTGTCTCAGTTCTGAAGGTCTCTCTAGTTTGTTTCATGATGTACCGGAACCAAATTGTTTTGTGTTTATGGAATGTGTTGTTTAGAGCAGCGGTCCCCAACCTTTTTTGCGGCCTTTAAGGTGTGACGGATAAATACAACAAAATAAAATGATAGGACCGGCATAAAAACTGGGGTATTTTTAAAATATAATAATAAACGTGAATCCAATGTGAAATCGCAACTTTATTAGCAGCGTCCTCGTAACATCCTCTCTCCCCCTAACGCTCTCTGGTCTCTATGGTAAGGTTTCAACGGTCACTTGACCGAGACAAGCGTCTTGACATGCGTCAAGAGTAAGTCGTAGAAGGATGTAACAGAGAGAATCCGGTCATTTTTCAGATCCAGATAATAAATAAAACTGAAATAATGTAAGTTATTTATTCTTTCTGTGCGGCCCGGTACCAAATGACTGGGGGTTGGAGACCGCTGGTTTAGAGCATTCCTTAATCACGCCGACCTTCCCCTCTCTCTCTCTCTCTCTCTCCGTTTTTCTTCTTCCTCTTATTATTATCTGGTAGACTAGACATCTTTAGTTCTTATATCAATCGAACGTACGTAATAGATGTTTAAATAGACCTCCAATTGACATTTATCATTCTTTATCAATATTTCTTGTGTGTGTATAGATATTATGCTTTGTGTATCATTAAACGAAGAAGCTTTCACTGAACGTTGGTGTCAGTGTGACTTATTCCTGAGCTCGGATGAGAGGAATAAGCCAGTGCAGGGTCCAAATTGTGGTTCTGTGACGGGTATTGGACAAGAACTTAACAATAATGCACACCCCGATGCGGGTGTGCGTTATTTTCTAATAATTCGACTGCATGTCATCAATTATTCCTTACATAAGCAAGTTGGGTGTCAGGGTACAGTTTTCCTTGAGCTTCAGAGATGCTCTAATAACAGTTCAATGAAAAGAAACGCAAACACTATGCAATACCAAAACAGAATGCAAATCAAGATGAAATCCAACAACTACAAACTCCTACACCGGTTTATTAGATTATTATTCAACAATAGGAATTGGACAGGGAGTCCAGCTGGGTCTGAAAAATAATGAGCAACACTGTTCTAGTACTGCGAAAGGAACACTTCTCTGATGTGTTCTCACACTGACTTCACATTTTTTCCTGTGCTACGATTGTCTGTCCTTAACTTATAGTGATTACCCATTGAACTGTGCGCACACACATACACGCACGCACATATACACACACACACATAAACACATACACGTGCACGCACACAAAAATTCTAATCTGTGACAGCAGTAGGGATGGCCAATATCTTATTGTTTGCGATATACTGGTAGAAATTCTCCCATCAATAAGAATTATTCTTCCCGTGATATTAAAGATAAAGCCTAGTTGATGACGTATTTCTGTGTGTGACGGTCTGCAACCCATTCGCAGCTCACGTGCAGGGCGAAAACAAGTATGGCGGAAGGCAGACGTGAAGCTGAGGAGGAGTTTATCACTAAACAATCTGGAACTGGTTTGGTTACAGAAAATCAGTTTTACTTTTAGATCAATGTTTGTGTTTCTGAGGCTCTCAAGACTGCATGCAGCTGTCACTTGTAGCCAAAAACAGTGGTGAATAATACTGTATTTATATCGTCAGTGATATCGTTATCGCAGTAAATACCAGAAAATATCGTGATCTAGTTTCATGTCTATATCGCCCATCTATAGGCAGCCCTGTGCAAATTGTTGTCCGAGCAGTAATTATGGTGTGTATGTGGTCTCTTTTTGTCTCAGCTATCTCTAGGTGGTGTTGATCTAACAGTCAGAGTCCTGACTACAGGTTACTGGCCAACACAGTCAGCTACGCCCAAATGTAACATCCCTCACTCCCCACGGCATGCCTTTGAGGTCTTTAGAAGGTACGATATATGCTTTCGCGTGCATCACAACAATGACAAGCTGCCACAAAATCACAACCACAGACTTCAGTGCAATCATTATGTTCCTTTATAATCATCATTTTCCTTTGTGCTATGATGGAAATGTGGTGGCAGGTAGACATAATAAGCGCCTGTAACAGTTCTCTTCAGTTCGGTGGGAAATGAGGAGACGGGGAGGCAGGATTGGGACAACTCAAATGGGATTTTTTATTTGTCGTATTTGTAATTTTTTTTTACTTTCGCCTTACAGCAGTTTTATCTCACACGCACAGCTCTGTGCTGCTCAGCTCTCTCTCATGCCTGTTACGGTACAGGTGAAACCCATAGCACGTTACCTACTGGTTCGACCCACCTCCTGTCCTGACGTTCGACCACACCCCCGCCACCACTACACCATTACCCCCCAAACATGGAGCATAAGCTGATGCTGGAACTTGGATGTACTTCACAGCTTGGGGTTTTTTCTGCTCTAAATAACTGAACTCATCAGTTACGCAACAAGCCTATCAAGTATCATACTATTGAATCGAGTGTATAAGAACAAAGAACACATTATTTCCCTTTGCAGGATGGGATATAAAGGGATCAAAGCTTGTGTGTGAGCTGTGTGAACTGTGTTACAGATTTTACTTGGCCAAGCACAGTGGACGGCAGCTCACACTGCAGCACCACATGGGCTCAGCAGACCTCAATGCCACCTTCTATGGGCCTGTGAAAAAGGTAACACACTTACTTTGACACTAGCACGATGGATTATAAAGTGTGTAGTACCGCTGCATGATACGGACGAAAATGGGATACGAGACAATGTTGCCTGATAATGCAGATCAAGGACAACAAAATGTACAAAGGCTTAGAAAATATAGAACTTAAATTTATTTCTTTTTGTTCAGAAATATATAACCATGAACAGAGTTTCTCCCTGTTAGATTTCCACTCATCTCAGGAATCTCGGCCTTATGTCTTCAGATCTCCGTCATGCTTTCTTTAGCCTATTCTACAATTATTTACTTCATTAACTTTTAGTTCTGTGCTGCTATGAGCTAGAAAGTGTGGTTTTCCTCAGAACGTTTCAGATATCTGGGGAGCCCAAGTGAACAAACTGACACATGCATGCTCACAGAGACGTCCGATTTATTCATTCAAAACAGGAGTATTTATACACATTGTACACATTGATAACAGCAGTGGGTGGACGATTTCTACTGGTCCAGGTGTCAGACAGATTTAGACAAAACACATAGCACATAGTCATGATACAGAATAAGTCCCATGTCATGTTGACATGGAAATACATCATAATATAATCGAGGATAGCAGTTGATCAGCTTATTCAAAGAAGTAATTAAATGAATACAAGGTAATTAAATTAATACATTCATCATAGATATTTGATAGCAGCTTATAATATAAAAGAGTACATGATAAAAGAGAATTTCCATTCACTCCCCTTAATGACTATTGTGCGGCGGACAAAATAAAAACCAGGAAAAAAGAAGAATCAACACAAATGGCGCAGACTTCCTACTAACCACTCTTAACCGTGCACTGTTTACAAATGTGACTATGAGTGTGTTATTTAACAAAATAATATATACATATATACACAAGGGTATCACGAATTGTAACTGGGCAGAGCATAAAAAAGTCAAATCAGGCATAGGGTCATACACAGGCGAAATAGTCACGCACAGGCAAAAGTCATACACGGGCGAAAAGCACTTGCCTCTATACACAACGGAATGGCAGTGATCTGCCCTGGGGTGGAGACTGACGAGGCTTACGTACACTTCCGGAAATGTACAGGCAACCAATCCTTTTGCACAAGGCCGGGGCAGGCGTGGACAAGACGTGATCATCCATTAGCAATCCGGAACTTGACGCATGCAGTAAGCGGGGCCTAGTGAAGGGGGAGGAGACAAAGGAAACCCATTCCACCACCGACATAGACACACAAATGGCACATAGAGCAAACAGAAATACATTGTATAATGTAACAGTTATATCTCTATATCTAATACACATGAATTTAAAATTAAGGTGTCAGTTATTTAGTGGTGTTTTGTAAACCTGCCTGGTACAGGAAGCCCTCTTCCTAAAATATCTTTTGAGATCAGTATGTTTTGGTTGTAATTCCAGCTGTGTGCCCCATATTTTCTATTCTGTTCTATATCTCTGTAGGAGGATGGGTCCGAGTTAGGCGTAGGAGGTGCACAGGTAACAGGCTCCAACACAAGGAAGCACATACTGCAGGTTTCCACCTTCCAGATGACCATCCTCATGCTCTTCAACAACAGAGAAAAGTGCACTTTTGAGGTACAGTAGTATGTCACTCTTGCGGTCTTAATTCTCCACAAATTTTTATTATTATTATTATTATTAGTAGTAGTAGTAGTGGTGGTGATGGTTAGTGGTTGACCAATGGTGGATTTTACCGATAACTAAGTAGGGCAGTACCTACCGATAACCCATTAATCTGACCCATTAACTGATAGTTTTTAAAATTACTGACACTGAATTAAGATACTGAATGGAAATAATAAAATATTGCTGAGCTTTATTACAAAAATAAACAGTACTGACGCTACTATGAAAATGTACTGTACTTTTTTTATGAAATAAATGAATATATATTAACTATGAATAAATATGAAAGCAAATCCAATATATAAATTCAAACTGAACCAAAAAGTAGCAATCTAAATAACAAATAAAAATAGACATCCAAAATGAATAAAAAAAAAACATTTCAAATAACACAGCAAAATTTTTCAGTGATATCTTTTCATTTCGCCTCTAGAGGCCGCTCTCGTACTGTGTAATGTATAATTTACTAGCGCAACGGACGCATCCGGGAAAAACCTATACTGTGGTTTTTGCCAATTAGTTGGCAAAACTGATAAATTGGTCAACCACAAGTAGTAGTGGTGGTGTTATTAGTAGTAAGAAAAATAGTAATTACATCTATTACAGGCTAATAATTTAATGCGTATTAGTGGTAGCAATATAAACTGATACTTTATCGTAGGAGGTCCAGCAAGAGACTGATATTCCGGAGCGAGAGCTGGTACGAGCGTTGCAGTCTCTGGCGTGTGGAAAGCCCACGCAGCGAGTGCTTACCAAGGAGCCAAAGAGCAAAGAGATTGAGAATGGACACATGTTTACAGTCAACGACCAGTTTACCTCCAAACTGCACAGAGTCAAAATCCAGACAGGTAGCGCCATTACACACTTCTATCACTGCTGGAGGAAAGAGGAAGCTGAAGAGGTGATGGACAAAGACTGTTTTCACATTGAAAGCCTTATACATCATTCATCAAGCTCATTTCTCATCGGTCTGTTTATGGTTATAATTCATGTTTATTAGTAAGTCTGATCTGCCATAACTCACTAGTGCACATTTCAAATAAATAAATAAAATCAACAATAACCTGGCACATTTGCCAGACAGTCTGTTGTTGGCGTAGCGATAGAATGAGTGAGGGAGCAGCCCAGGTGTTCATTATTAAAAGTGATTCAGACATGTTAGCTTCAGTATTTGTGATTAGGGCAAGGGGAAGAAAAAGGCCCCTATTACTGACGGTTGTGTAAGAGATTTGAATGGGGAGTGTAATGTAAGGAAATATAAAGCACACATTATAATTTGGCACTCCAGATTACAGATACATGTTCACATGTTGGATCTGTCTCATCACAGAGGAACATGACACACATCTAATCTGAAAATATTTACATACATTTGCACACAATGTTTACATAGCTTTATCAGATCGGAGTCACATTTAGATTGATGTATGCTACCTTGATGTGAATGTAGTCAGAGAGTCTCATTGTAGTGATCGTAGAGGCCTGTCACAGATTTATTTTTTTTCGGTTCTGAACACACCTGAGACACACAATCAGCACTGTGAATCAGATAGGCCTGTTGTGATAACTACTTTTGTTGGACGATATATTGTCCCAGAATAAATGGCAGTGTCATTTTAAGACCATTTTATGATATAATGATAATATAATAGTATAATAATACAAGGACATCTTTTCAAAGAGTAATGAACTTTTAATTCTTAAGAATATCCAGACATTGGAATTAGAAGGTCAGAAAATAGTTTTTGTCTTCTGATGAAAACATGATGAAAAAGCAACTAGATTTAAACAATGTCATATTTTATTCATTTTAGTCAATTTTACAAAGTAAAAAGGCAGTAAATATCATTCAACAGCATTTTATTTTATGAGAAAATGCACAAATTATACTAAATATTCACACATTTTCTATATTAACTTCAACAGGTATTAAATAAATGTGAAAACCTGATCTCCTAAAAGAATATTACAATGACTACACTACTGTAATACAGCATTGTGAATTCTTTATGCTTTAGTTCATCAACGTGACTTACTCGTCATACCTAGCACCTTACTTTAATTCAATTTCACTTGTGCATTCGTGTCATTTAGTGCAGAAGCGAGTTGTAATATTGGGTTTATGTTGTGTGATTAGTCTCATATGCGTATAGGATGCGAAAGGCTAAAATGTTGGTGAAATTCATTCTTATATAAACAAACGCGCATGTAAACACAACGGCCAATATTGAGGTCATGTCCATATATAGTATGATAAGTCAATAACACAATTATCATGACAGGCCTAACTTCAAGCATTCTGTCATCTAATATAGGGGTTAAAAAAAAACCTTGTTAAACATCAGTCTTTGAGTTTGTTCTTTTATTATAATGCCATGCTGTATGGTTCTGTTTAGCACAATTGTAATAAAGTGTTGTGCTTCAGTCGCTGCTAAACAGGGGGAGACAGACCCAGAGAGGAAGGAGACACGACAGAAAGTGGACGATGACCGGAAACACGAAATCGAGGCAGCCATAGTACGCATCATGAAATCGAGAAAGAAGATGCAGCACAATGTACTTGTAGCAGAGGTGTGTATTTTAATAAGTATACATCTTTTATTCCATGTCTTATTCCAGTCAGTTCCAATTAGCTCAGTTAGTCAACTCTATAAATCTTAATTCTCATCAGTGGCAAATCCAGCCTGAATAACTGTGATCGTGTAGAGAAGTTGTAATGTTTAACTTTTTTGTATTGCTGTTTTATTTTTATAGCCTTCTAACTGTCGGATTTGTGGCTTTGTCCGTCAGGTGGCTCAGCAGTTACGGGCGCGGTTCCTCCCCAGCCCAGTGGTCATCAAAAAGAGAATTGAAGGACTTATAGAAAGAGAATATTTGGCACGAACACCAGAGGATCGCAAAGTGTACACTTATGTGGCATGAGTGTATGAGGGGGGAAACAAAAGGGGGGGCTGTTCATATAGACTGGAAAATTAATTTTAACAGGTGAATTTTGGAAGCTGACCTTTTCCTCCTGAACAAAAGCAACTCAAAACAAACACAAAAGATCAGGAATGAACAGCAAAAAGAATTGAAACAATCCATTATAAGTGTTGTAGATGTTTTGATTAGGCCGCCATTTGCACTCCTGTACGGATCTCAGCCGTGGATGGATCCAGCTTCAAGCTCATCACTGGTTTATCTGTGTACAAACTGCTGTTCAAAGGAAAAGGAAAAGAATCCCTTGGGAAAATGTGAATGCACCACACATTTTTTTTTGTTTTCCTTATTGTAAAAAAACAAGAAAATAAATAACTAAAAAATAATAATAAAATTAAACAGCAAAAATGTGGTTTGCTGGAAAAAAATAAAATAAAAAGGTTAATATTGAAACACCTGCTGTGTTCTTGAGGTTTCAGTAGTAACTCTGGTATCTAGACGCTGGCATAATTTCATCTGCAGTTCCAGATACAGCGTTTTTAAAGGAAATGGCAGCATGAATTGACTGACTGTATCACTGCCTTTCTCTCAGTACCAACTTTCTAGATATTATTTCGTAGTCTGTGTTTATTACTGGAGATGGAACACATCCTTGTTTGTGCAGTGCTACACAGCAGAGGTTCACAGTTGCAGCAAAGCCATAAATGCTCGAGGAAAAATTCTGCACTGGCTCTTACTTGTGGTGTAATTGTTTTGTCGTGCATTTTGTCCTGGGGAGCAGGGGACTCTTTAGAGGTAACAAAGGAAGTAAGAGAAAAAAAGGTACATCGTTGTTGCATGTGGCGCACAAGGCTGTTATTAAAGCACACGGTTCAAATGGTACGCTATCTCTTTATTATTCCACGTTACCAGAAATGGTAACGTAACATGGTGTCAGAAGTGGGATAGCGTATCCAGGGGAAAACAAAGCACCGTGTAGAAGTTTGGTCGAAAGAAAAAGTTAAGTGGGTGCAAGCTAGCAAATGGAAAGGCAGCTAATGGAGGGAGCAGGTGAGCCGGCAGCCGAAGGGAGAGGACTCGGCCCTGGGTCGACTGCCACGTTCAGCATCCAGCCACCGGAGCCTTTTGACTTCACCAAACCCCAAGAATGGGAAAAATGGATTAGGAGGTTTGAGCGCTTTTTGCAAGCCAGCAATCTTCATACAACCATGGATTGAAACCAGGTTAACACCCTCGTGTACTGTATGGGGGACGAAGAGGATGATGTACTTAAAGGACTGAACTTATCCGACACCCAGAAATAGCAGTATGCCGCGGTAAGAGACAGATTTCACAGCTTCTTCATCGTTAAGAAAAACTTGATATACGAAAGAGTTCGTTTTAACATGAGAATGCAAGGAGAAAATTAAACTGACGACTCGTTTGTGACTGCTTTACACACCCTGGCTGTACACTGTAACTATGGGGCACTGCATGATGAGTTAATCAGAGACCGGTTAGTAGTAGGACTAGCTAACCTGTGCCTGTCGGAGCGCATGCAGCTAGACAAAGACCTCATGCTAGAGAAAGCGATCGAGATGGCAAGACAGCCTGAAGCAGTTAAACGACAGAAAACCAGCCTGCGTGGTGAAATGTTGGGCAAAAGAGAAATGTGCTCTGTGGATAGAATAATGAGCAATGGTAAACAGTTCCAGAAAAAGAAGAAATACCCACAGAGGGACAAATCAAGCCAAGGGTGCACGGAGAATAAGCGACAATCTAAATGCTTCAAATGTGGGAAAAACTCAGTGTCTGGCAAATGAAGTCATGTGTCATGCATGTGGGGGGAAAAAGGACACAACAAACATGTGTATATGTCATCAAAGACAGCGCATGAGATACAAGGAGATGACAGCATTTTTCTAGGTACAGTAACCACCCACAATGACCCATGGACCATGGATCTAAAGCTGAAGGACAGAAAGGTCGCATTTAAAATTGACACTGGTGCAGATGTAACTGTTATACCAGAGTCTGTGTTAAACAGTGTATCAAAGCGAGAAGCCAATGCTTGAGAGAGCAAAGAAATATATTCTGGGACCAGGACGTACCCCATTAGACATGCTGGGGTTCACAAAGGTGATGCTACACAAAATAGACAAACAGATAGAAGAGGAGATCTATGTGATCAGAGGTTTACATTAATCACTACTCAGCTGACCTGCTAGTACAAAACTAGGGCTCGTAGCTCGAGTGGACAGCATTGACATCGAGACAGTGAAAAAAAAAAAAAAAAGATATCCAAAGGTCTCTAACGGTCTTGGTCTAATGCAGTAGCCATACACGATCAAACTGAAACCTGATGCAGTGCCTTTTCCCCCTCAAGACTCGACGGGGGGTGCCCCTACCGTTAATGCCCAAAGTTAAAAGAGAACTGGAGAGGATTGGGGTCATCAACAGAGTGGAAGAGCCTATGGATTAGTGCTCAGGAATAGTGGTGGTGCCTAAAAAGATAGCTGACCCTTGCATCTGTGTCGACCTCACCAAGCTCAACGATTCAGTATGTCGGGAGAAATAGATACTCCCTTCCGTAGAACAGACTCACTGGGTGGGGCTCATATCTTCAGCAAGCTTGATTGCAATATGGGCTTTTGGCAAATCCCACTGGCAGAGGAGTGTGCCAGTTTATCACACCGTTTGGATGTTTTCACTTCAATCGGCTGCCCTTCGGGATAGCTTCTGCACCCGAACACTTCCAGAACAGGATGGCTACAGTGGTTACTGAGGGCCTGGAGGGAGTTATCTGCCTTTGGATGATGTGTTGATCTGGGGGTGCTCACAGGAAGAGCATGACTCCCGTTTGCATGCAGTCCTCACAAATATTGAAAAGCAGGCATAACCCTCAATGTGGAGAAATGTGAGTTGTCACAATAAGAGGTCAAATACCTAGGCCGTATTATCTCAGAAATTGGAGTCAAGTCAGATCCAGCGAAAACAGCAGCTATCAGAGAAATGGCAGTGTCTACTAACATAAGTGAGTTACGTAGCTTCCTGGGAATGATGAACCAACTAGGAAAGTTTATCCTGATGCTTGCAGAGAAAGACAAACCCTTAAGAGATCTGCTTTCCAAAAAGAACCACTGGTACTTGGGAGCGGACCAAGATAAACTTTCAACAGCCTGAAGGAGGAGCTTTCACGCACACCTGTGCTAGCCCTGTATAATGCAAACAAAGACATTAAAGTGTCAGCAGACGCATCTTCTTATGGGCTAGGTGCAGCCCTGCTGCAAAAATGGAGTGGAGACTGGAGATCCCGTTGCTTACGCTTCACGCTCTCTCTCAACTGTGGAACAGAGATATGCCCAGGTGGAGATGGAGGCTCTAGGGCTCACTTGGGCTTGTGAAGGATTCAGAGACTTTCTCATAGGCCAACACTTCGAACTGGAGACAGACCATAAGCCACTATTACGTCTCCTAGGGGCCCAAGCTTTAGACACCTTACCCCCACGTATTCAGCATTTCAGGATGAGACTCATAAGATACTCTTACACCATCTCACATGCCCCTGGAAAGAACCTGTAGACAGCAGACACATTGTCCCAAGCACCACTACAGGCCGACACGTCACACAGAGACAAAGAGCTCATGGAGAGCACAAATATCTATGTGGATAGCATCATGGAAAACATGCCAATGAGTGCTTCCTACATAGACAATCTGAGGCAGCATATTAAAGTAGACAGCGTGTGCTCCAAGGTCATGGACATGTGTCAGGATGGGTGGCCAGAGATCAGCTCATGTGGGGACACCTTAAAGCTGTACTGGGCAGAGTGAGCCTTCCTGACAGTTCAAGACGAGCTTTTGTTAAAAGGGACCAAGCCGGTCATCCCAGCAGCCCTAAGAAATTACATCCTCAGCAAGTTGCACGAGGTAAAATGGTAAAATGTAGAGCTCATGCACGGCAGAGTGTGTGGTGGCCAGGTTTGAGCCAGCAACTGAACGAACTTGTTTTGAACTGTAGAACATGCATTAAAGTACGTACTAACCACACAGAGCCACTGATTCAAACAGACCTCCCAGAGAGACCCTGCCAGAAACGGGGGCGGATCTGTTCACACTAAAAGGGAAAACCTATCTGCTGGTTTGCACGTCATGGGGTTCCTGAGATTCTAATGACTGGTAATGGGCCGCAGAACTCATGGAGTAGCATGTCAGCTTCCACTGTATCATACGGATTTAAACATATAACCAGCAGTCCACGTTACCCCCAAAGCAATGGCGAAGCAGAGCGGGCAGTACAAACTGTCAAAAACCTTCTCAAAAAGGCTACAGACCCGTATCTAGCCTTGTTGGCATATTATGTGATTTATGGAATAAGAGCGGAGTTTAGTGCTATGTTTATCATCATTGTTTGAAAATTTAAAAGGGGGAGATGTGGTGTAACTGTTTTGTCGTGCATTTTGACCTGGGGAGCAGGAGACTCTTTAGAGGTAACACAGGAAGTAAGAGAAAAAAGGTGCATATTTGTTGCATGTGTTGCACGAGGTTGTTATTAAAGCTCACGGTTCAAATGGTAAGCTATCTCTTTATTATTCCATGTTATCAGAAACGGTAACACGACATTACTGTACTGTAAAGTGGGGTTTTAGATAAAGTCAACTGGTAAGAAAGCTCTTTTTGCCTGTTTATTACTTTAGCACTAACATGAAAATAATGTTTAATGAAGCGCCTTCATATCATTCACATATATTAAATATTCATTTAACAATAGAAGTTTTTACGTTTCTATTTAAGTATTCCTAATAATTTGTATGTTTTGTATTAGATTAACGGCACACGTCATTACCTCACCGCGTCACGCCGTCCAACATTCCCTCCATAATTTCACGTATCAACATACAGTTCGTCTTCGTTATGATACTGTATACAGTTTTGGGTGTTTTTATTTATTTTATTTTTTTACGAACGCTTTAAGTGCAGTTAATTATTTTTCATGCTATACATCCTAATAGACAACTGCTTGAAGCCGTGGGCTGCATCTCATTCCATGTTCTTACAGTCTAGACGAGATACATGTATTATTCCTCACTACAGGCCTATAGTAGGAAAGTATGCGGTTTGGGACGCAGCCAAACTCTCTTGTTTGCCGTAAAACTGCCATGTGTGACGGTGTCCTGTCTCAAAATTCGGTGAAAACTCACACAGCGTTCATAATGTGATTAAGGTGTTTACATGTCTGTAACAGAATACCACTTCATGACGTTGTGATATAGCCTAACCTCTCGTCAGTTGAGCAGGTAGTCGGAAGAGGAGCAATGTCAGCAATTTGGAGATATTTAAGATAAGTGATGATGATAAACGTAGAGCAGACTGCAATCTATACTCTGCTAAACTGTCAAGAGGAAGGGTAAAAAATAGCTCATTTATCACAAGCAATTTGATTAAACACGTAAAGAACAAACATAATGCCAAGTTCAAAGAGATTGCTAATGCCAGTAGCGGGAAACAGCAACAACTAACTTTGCAGCAAACGCTGGAGAATAAAGAGAAAATGTCCAGAGACAACCCACAGGCAGTAAAAATAACAGAGCCTCTTACCCAGTTCATTGTTCTTGATGACCAACTGTTGTTGTAGACAATACAGGATTTCATCGACGACTTGGTGTACTTGAGCTGAAGTATGAGATTCCCAGCCGTCACCACATTACAGATACCGCATTACCAAAGCTGCATGACTTGGTAAAAAAGCACATCAGGAACCTGTTGCAGGATATTTCAGCCTTCAGCTTCACCACTGATATTTGGACTAGCAGTGTCAGCCCAATGTCTCTTATAAGTTTAACAGCACAGTGGATTGATGAGGCTTTTACTCCCCAGAGAGTTGTTGTACTTGGTCTGAAAAATAGTGGTATCGTGGCATCCCTACTTATTAGTCTTTCTGATCCAACATGAAACTGCAGTGAAAAGGCATGAGGGGAGGCAGCCAGTACCTCTCTGAAGGGGGCATGTGTGAGCATACGGGCTTGTTCTGCTATTGTCCTTCTTATACATACATACATACATACATACACACACATACATATACACACACACACACATACATATATATATATATATATATACACACACATACAGTGGTGTGAAAAAGTGTTTGCCCCCTTCCTTATTTCCTGTTCCTTTGCATGTTTGTCACACTTAAGTGTTTCAGAACATCAAACCAATTTAAACAATAGTCAAGGACAACACAAGTAAACACAAAATGCAATTTGTAAATGAAGGTGTTTATTATTAAAGGGTAAAAAAAATCCAAACCATCATGGCCCTGTGTGAAAAAGTGATTGCCCCTTAAACCTAATAACTGGTTGGGCCACCCTTAGCAGCAACAACTGCAACCAAGCCGTTTGATGTAGCACGCAATGAGGCTTTTACAGCGTCCTGGAGGTATTTTGGCCCACTCATCTTTGCAAAATTGTCCTAATTCAGTTACATTAGAGGGTTTTCGAGCGGCAACGGCCTTTTTAAGGTCATACCACAACATCTCAATAGGATTCAGGTCAGGACTTTGGCGTAGCCACTCCAAAGTCTTCATTTTGTTTTTCTTCAGCCATTCGGTGGTGGACTTGCTGGTGTGTTTAGGATCATTGTCCTGCTGCAGAACCCAAGTTCGTTTCAGCTTGAGTAACACAACAGATGGTCGGACATTCTCCTTCAGGATCTCTTGGTAGACAGCAGAATTCATAGTTCCTTTTATCACGGCAAGTCTTCCAGGTCCTGAAGCAGCAAAACAGCCCCAGACCATCACACTACCACCACCATATTTTACTGTTGGTATAATGTTCTTTTTATGAAATGCAGTGTTCCTTCTACGCCAGATATACTTGGACACACACCTTCCAAAGAGTTCCACTTTTGTCTCATCGGTCCACAGAGGTCCACAGACGTCCACAGACGAGCTTTGATGTTCTTTTTGCTCAGCAGTGGTTTTCTCCTTGGAACTCTGCCATGCAGGCCATTTTTGCCCAGTCTTTTCCTGATGGTGGAGGAATGAACGCTGACCTTAACTGAGGCAAGTGAGGCCTGCAGTTCTTTGGACGTTGTTGTTGGTCTTTTGTGACCTCTTGGATGAGTTGTCGCTGCGCTCTTGGGGTAATTTTGGGCGGCCGGCCACTCCTGGGAAGGTTCACCACTGTTCCATGTCTTCGCCATTTGTGGATAATGGCTCTCACTGTGGTTCGCTGGATTCGCAAAGCTTTGGAAATGGCTTTATAACCCTTTCCAGACTGATAGATCTCAATTACTTTCTTTCTCAATTGTTCCTGAATTTCTTTGGGTCTCGGCATGATGTGTAGCTTTTAAGGATCTTCTGGTGGACCTTACTGTGTCAAGCAGCTCATATTTAAGTGATGCCTTGATTGTGAACAGGTGTGGCAATAATCAGGCCTGGGTGTGGCTAGAGAAATTGAACTCAGGTGTGGACAACCACAGTTATAGTATGTTTTAACAAGGGGGGCAATCACTTTTTCACACAGGGCCATGATGGTTTGGATTTTTTTTCACCTTTAATAATAAACACCTTCATTTACAAATTGCATTTTGTGTTTACTTGTGTTGCCCTTGACTATTGTTTAAATTGGTTTGATGTTCCAAAACACTTAAGTGTGACAAATATGCAAAGGAACAGGAAATGAGGAAGGGGGCAAACACTTTTTCACACCACTGTAGTTGATCACAGAGCAGTCCAAAAGCACCCACTGAATAGTTAATGAAATGTTGCTGGTTGTACCACATGTGATTTTCCAAGCCTCATTGCAATTAACCTGGATGCCTTAAAGCCTGAAATAATATAATCTGAAATCTTAAAGCCGGAAACAGAATAGATGCCACACCACTACCTATGGCCTCCATTGCTTTGTAGCAAGCGGGGACACTGACGGGGGTCCCCCCAAAGTCTAGATGGACCGTCTCATCAACAGCCCAGTCAGAATAGTTCGATGTGTCGGAATAACGGACATATTGAATCCACAGGGCAGCATCCCTGCGAGAACGGGAGCGGCTAGATGAAGGCTGGTCAGCCACCACCAAAACACGAGTTTTACTGTCCAACCTAACCGGGGCGCAGCACCCTTGCCATTCTGCAGGCAAAGACTGGCGAGAACACGCTGGCCCCCGCAGAAACAAAAAACATCAGCAAGGGGCATGGTACCCGCACTAAGGGCCGGGAGGGGAAGTGTTACAATTACGGGGTCAGTGCACAGAGAAGAGTCACAGACAGAGAGGGTATTAACCCGCAGGTCATCAGCGAGCAGGGAAACATTACAGTGGACGGACAAATTTCCCACAGGATATACACCAAAAAGAGAGCAGAGGCATACAGGAACAGAGGTAGAGATGGTCAAACCGGGATAAAAGTTGACACTCGAGTAGACATGGGTTGAAACAGGCACAAGGTGCTTGCATTATGCATCCACGTTGGGCCAAAATCAACAGAGAGGGCCCCAAAGAGGCAAACTGTGGGACACAAGAACTCGACAAAGTAGGGGTCAGTGAGGCACTCAGACAGATTCCCCATGGGTAGCATAAGATGGGGAGCGATCATGACATACGAGACACGAACAATCCATCACAGATTTGGCGTTATGGAACATCCATGCCAGATACATATTACTTTGCTCGCGGACAAGGGAGGTGTTATCGGTCGAAACTGAATAGCGTTGCAATTTCATTATACCTCGGGCGACAGAAGATGACAGCAAGGGCAGAAAGAAGGTGGCATGGTACACTGGATGCACCCCGAGCCAACGCACACATCGAGCTGCAAACACCCACATCTGAATTGGGGGGAGACCAGGACAGAGCACGCCAAACTCTGGGAAAGGGGGTAGAATGGGAGTGAGCAACCAAACGGGGTTGGAGCTTTTGCGTGAGAGAAAGGAAAAAGAACGCTACTAGGCCTGCCACAAAAATAATCCCCACGCCAATAACCCTCCCCCATGCATGCTATTACTTGGCAGAACAGCCATTTTTCCCTTCTGGAGTTGGCAGCGGGGGAGTGTGCAGGGAGTCAGGCAAAGGCTGGAGCTCAGTAGGTACGCTCAGACGGCCTCAAGGGACTGGAGTATATCAAAGTCTTACCCAGGGGCAAGGTGATGGGGTCGGCGGGATCCTGAAAGAGATGGGCAAGCATGGACACAATATCACCAGTCGGGGGTACACGGTCCTCCGAGCCGGAAGCTCCATCACCCGTCACTTCTGTCCGGGGCAAGGGTGCCGGGTCAGAATCAGACTTTGGCGAGGTGTCGAGCAGAGAGCTGGGTGGGCTACTACTGTCATCAGACTGAGACTGTTTTTCCAATTTTGCAACAGCCCGTCGTTTAGTCTGGGCTTGAGTGCCCTGGGCAGGGCTCAATGACACATCTGAATCACGGTCACTATCGGTCGATAACACTGCCTCAGTAGGACCCGAGGGCCACTTTAAACTGTCTTGGCCAGAGGTTGATGGTTGTTCATTAGTTGTGGCTCGCAGTAGTGGCCCTTCCAGTGATACCAGTGGTCCCCCCTTCAACTTTAACAGGTGTGGGGGTGGCAGCAGCCACGGTGAAGGCTCCTTCTCGGCATCCCTCGAGCTGGCTCTTCCTCTTGAATTTGCAAATGTACACTTGGTCGCCGGGTTCCACTAGTCGCACGTCCTCCCGTACCTCGTCCTCTCCATGGACCGCCTCACGAATCTGTGAATACAAATGTCTATGGATTTGGGTGAGGGTTCACGGCATAGGAATTTAGCAGCGGATCTAGCATCCTCCTTGGAAGTCGCAGTTGCCTCCACCCACTCCACATCTGTTATTACTAGAATGTAGCGATTCCTTTCTTTTTTGTTGTCTGCTCTCATGTCTACATAATCCATCATTATATGCCGGAAGGGTCCAGTCGGCGGGGGTATATGACCTAAGAAAATAAAGTTCTTCTGCACATTGTTCCTGATGTACATATCACACCGTTTTAGAGCATGGTCCACCATACTGGCCAGGTATGGGGACCACCATCCCTGACTGATTTTTCAGATAGTTTCAGCCTTGTGGATATGGTCCAAGCCATGGGCTTCTTAGATAAAAAGTGGGAGGAAGCTGGCTGAGGCTATGCACAAGCCGCCCACCCTGCGCCACAAGCCAGTACCTGCTTCTTTTTTCGCCCCCTTTTTATCCACGCAGTTATTTCATTTTGCAGCTTCACTACATGGGCCACATTGTCTTCCTGTGAATGTCGCGTCTGACTCTCCCCAGGATGTGTTAGAGCCATCATTTGAGTAGCCCCTACTGCAGCTTTCTTCGCTGCCTCATCTGCAAGCACATTCCCTTTAGTGATAAAAGAATCATCAGTCTTATGTGTCTTGCATTTCACTACAGCGAGCTTTGAGGGTAATGACATAGCATATAGTAAATCTGAAATCACTTCACTGTGGGTCACAGTGGACCCATCTGCCCGTTGGAACCCCTTCTGGGCCCAGATCGGTCCAAACACATGGCAGACACCATGAGCGAAGTCCGAATCTGTATACACTGTACAGCTTTCATTGCTACCCAATTTACACGCTGCTGTCAAAGCCCGTATTCCGCCAATTGGGCTGAGCAGGGTTGGGGAAGGGGAACACTCATTACCACCACGGTTTGCTTTTACTACGGCGTACCCAGCTTTATTGAAAACAGGAGCCGTCCACAAAAAACGTGTACTTGGCATTATCTATAAGGCAGTTCTCCAGATCGGGATGTGCTTTCAGGAATTTTTCTGATTCCACAACGCATTCATGGGGCATGCCACTGAGCGGGGTTACCATCTTATCAGCTGGATTCACCGTGGTTCACCGCTCTATAGTGAGCTCTGGGGCTGACAGAATAGAGTCATACCCCGTGCAAATAAAATAAAGTAAAACCTGCAAAACCTGTGAAGCATGTTTACAATAAAAACCCAAAGGCAAATATAAAATGAACATAAAATGAGGCATCCTTGCCCACTTTTCCCAGCATAGGCTCTGCATCCATGGTGACCCTGACCAGGATAACTCACTGAGTCTGAGGCCCTGCTTACCATAGCGCGTTTTCGTTTTAAAATGAAACCGATCCTCGTCCACATGACACGATACAGTTAAATACAGAATTTAACTGCACAATGGCTGCTAAGAATGACAACAAAGCCAGACTTGCGGTTAAGAGTCTGTGTTGTTGTGTATATGATCAAGGTAGCGTAATGGTCATATTGGATGGAGATCGTTTCTGAAACACCGGAAATGCCAGTGTGGACGAGGATCTGTTTCATTTTAAAACAAAAGCACACTAGTGTAAACAGGGCCTTAAGCTTGGTGTCTGTTGGGTACTCAGAGGTGCGAGCACTCTCTCCCGCTGCTGTTGTTGCTACAGTGTTACAGTTCACACGTCTTTGATGGTCAAGGTAACAGCTTAGCTGGCCGATCAAAGGGTGTGGGGTCCAGACTGTCCTCTTCTATTGTTGTGTTGAATTTACTTAGCACTTATCTTTTTTTGGTTTGTAAGGTGGTTGTTTTTTTTTCAATTTCTTTTACTTTAATTTTTCTTCAAATTTGTTCTTGCAAATGTACTTTGTGAGAATAAGAGTTCTTATTTGCGTCCAAGGTTGAAGGCCTCTGTTGAGATTTGCCTTGAATCCAGTTATTTATTTCTGTCCTGATTCTATTTTGTTGTTTATTTCTGATGTTGTTTGGTCAGTTATCTGTTTTTATTTATTTTTTCCCCATCCAAAGCATTAATCTGTTTTGTTGTGCTAGGAAATATTTGATGTAGTTTCCTGTTGTTTCTCTGGTTTCTCTCTCTTTCTCTCTCTCTCTTTCTCTCTATCTCTCATCGTCTCTTGTCTGCTCCAGTGTTAGGATCCACTCCAGTGTGCAGAAAGTTCTTAAGTGCTGTTTTCCTTTAGTTTTCTTTGTTCCTCAAAACTGGTTTAACCAAATGTCTTCGCTATTTATAGTGAACTTGTGTTCACCATGACATTTTGGAGAAATGTGGTGTTTTTTTTTTCCTGAGGTTTATCTCATTTTAAATGCAAAAAAACTCAAGAGGGTTCAACAGCTCATGTTGTACATGACCTCTCTCTCTCTCTCTCTCTCTCTCTCTCTCTCTCACACTCTCTCTCTCTCTCTTAGTGAGATGAACAAATCTTTAATGTGACTCTGAAACAATGAGTTGTCTCCGAGTGGTTCGTTAATTTTTGATCGCACATGTGCTGTAACATCCCCATAGGCTCTGCACAGGAAACAGAAATGATTGGTTCGAGTCATTCATTCTTCAGGTGACTCCTGCATAGGCAATGCACCATGCAGTACCAGAAACGGGATGAATGAACGACTCGAACCTGAAGACTCGAGTCGAGACATGAACTAATCATTTCTGTTTCCGGGGAACAAAAAAGATTTTGCTGAATGAGATTCAAAGATCAGAGTCAGTAAAATGATCCGAACGTCCCATTGCTACTCTCTCCATTAAAAACCTCGAGCTTTGTGTTGTGAAGCAATTTTGCATACAGCCGCTTAACCATGTCGAGGTACCATAAGGAAATGTTTAACTTAGCTAGTGCCGTTAAGTTAACTCGCCTCGTTGTGAGGATGTTATGAAAATAAACTAATAAAAGTTTTGGCACACCCTAGCTTAAGCGAGTTTAGCTTCAATCCACTTTAATGGGATTGGGGCGAGGTAATTACGCAGTGTGTTTCATCCTCATTGTACAATTCTCATGCAGGTTTGGACTTATACACTCATGTCTTTGTGGAATGTATCGTGGAATTGGACAACACTCACAGACTTGTCCTCTGAAGGTAAAAAGGTTTATTACAGAAAGATGGTTAATGCAGGATAGAATAATGAGAGCGCTCTGAAGCCCTTGTACTAAACCACTACTATATATATGAAACGAAGAGCATGACATAATTCTGTGTACAGATAAGAAGCAGTTCCAGGCAGTTGGACAGATGAACCTTGAACAGAAGAACATGTTTGTGTCTCTGTAAGCAGATAAACATTCTGTACTGATCTCACTGACATGACATGGACTTCTTATGCGTTATCCTCAGATGAACATGAACAAGAACAAACTTATTGCAAAGCAAAAATGAGTAATTTCCCTCACATTTCCCCCATTTTAATCATTACAAAATATGATAACTAAAATTAACAGAGAAATTACTGTGCTGTGAATACATCAGAACTTCAGAATCCTTTCATGGTTCAACTGAATTCATCATAATACAGACATAATGAAGGCACTAAGGGTTTTTTTCGGATATAAAGTATCCTGTAGTCAAGCAAGCTATATATATATCCTAAGAGTACCGTTTCCGTGTCAACATTTTCTCCAAAAACTACATGTCCGTGATTTCGCAGGCTTTTAGATACCACTTAAGACCATCTATCGTGGAGTCGCATGGGTTTGGTGTGTTGATGTATCAGGTTGTAGTGTGTATTGTGTGTGTATATGCAGGTTGTTGCTTGTGAGCGTAGGTCCTCCTAGAGGCCTCTTGATAGAGAATTATGGTTGAATTCTCCTATTGCAGTCCCATCTTCTCCAGCTCAGTGCTCGGCTCTGGCACCCTCCTGCAGTGGTTCGCATGCATCCACATGGCTCTCTGGCTGGCCTTTACCATGGAGTGAGTGATGAAAAGGATCTAGAATGGCCTAGACCACCGTGGCTTATTCCACCTGGTCGTGCGGAAGTCCTTGATCACAATCCACTCTCCGGTCTTCAGATCATGCAGCTGAACTGTAGCTAGAGCTGGAAATGCCGCTTTTACCTGCTTGTGTATAGTGTGCAGAGCAGAGGACAATGTTGCACAGTAATTTAACATTGCATCATCACATGCTGCAGCATCAGGAAGAGGAGCTGTCACAGGTGTGGAGGTCTCCCAAACATTATCCCAAAGCTCTCAAGTCTTATAATGTCTCCTATAATGCCTGATGTGTTTGGAGAATATATTGCAAGGGATGAGAGACAATTCCTCCATACAGAATCTCTCCAGATCCTTAAAATTTCGAGATCCGTGCTGGTGGATTCTCCTCTTCAGCTCACCCCACAGGTTTTCTATGGGTTTCATGTTAGGGGACTGGGAAGACCATGACAGGATCTTGATTTTGTGGTCAGTAATGCATTTTAGTGTTGATTTTGATGTATGTTTTGGATCATTGTCCTTCTGGAAGATCCAACCACGGCCCATTTTAAGCTTTCTGGCAGAGACAGACAGGTTTTCATTCAATATCTGTTGATATTTGATCGAGTCGATGATGCCATGTATCCTAACAAAATGTCCAGGTCCTCTGGCAGAAAAACAACCACTACCATATTTAAATGTGGGCATGAGGTAAGTTTCCATGTGCACACTACCTCTCTGTGTGCACCAAAACCACCTCTAGTGTTTATAACCAAAACACTCTTATGTGGTTTCATCTGACCATAGTATCCGATTCCATTTGAAGTTCCAGTAGTGTCTGGCAAAGTGAATATGCTTGAGTTTGTTTTTGGATGAGAGTAGAGACTTTTTTCTTAAAACCCTTTCAAAATATTTGTGGTGACATAGTGTATATTAGTGGAGGGCACTGTACAATATAACACATTTAAGGTAAAAAGTGCATACTATCTTTTTTTATTGCTGAGCTACCATGTTTCTTTGATGTCACTTGCTGAACTCCTGAGCAGGAATTCAGAGTTAAGGGGATGAACCCCAGAGATTGCTATAAACACATCAGCTGACAGGATGTAAACAACTGAACAACCAAACTCTCTCAACAAGTAATGTGGGTCTACTAACCACTAACCGGTCGATGTCTAGGCAGTTCCTTAACAATTTTTTTTTTGAAGAACCAGGAGTACAAGTGTTATATTAGTTTATACTAGCAGCCTCAACAAAAACTACCATGTACCTTTTTACATTATGACAATGTTAATGTCAGCTGTCAAATAAAAGAACAGTCCTTTGTTGAGAAAGAGATTAAATGTTGCATATAGGCAGTTTCTGTGTCAAGTACATGTTAGGTCTTGAGTTTAATTTTTCATAATTTTACTTCAGAAACCGTGACTTGGCCATGACTGAAAGAGCTCAGAAAGGACAGGAACATCTATTTACATTTACTTCAATAATTGGATCTACAGCAAAAGTTGTAAATGTTTGGAGTGACGTGAAGGAATCAGGACAACATCCAGTCAGTGAGGTTTCAGAAAAGGCAAATATTCAGAAAAAGGTGGAACATAAGAAGGTGGTCAAACTGAATTATTAACTGAGCCACACAAGCTCAATACTATGTTTACTAATGGGCAAAAGTTATTTATTTTACTTATTTGTTTTGTCCTAATTCCTTGGTGAACTAATAGGTTTGATAACCAGAAAAAATCTAAAAATCTATAATAATAATAATAATAATGAACTTTATTTTAGTGCCTTTAAAGCAGCTTCTCAAAGCGCTGTACATAAAATCCCAAATCACAGAAAAATAAAAAATACAAGTTAATTAAAACAAATACAACAACATTAATAATAAAAAATAATTATAAAACAATCTAAAAAGAAATATCAGGAGTCGAATGTAAGTTTAAAAAAGTGTGTCTTTAGAAGAGCTTTAAAAATGCCAAAGGTCTGGGCTTCCCTGTGTTCAGGGGGATGAGAGTTCCAATGTGATGGAGCGTAGGCAGAAAAAGCCCTGTCACCCATAGATTTAAGGTGGGTTAGTGGAAGAGTTAATAGATTACCCTGTGAGGAGCGCAGTCTGCGATGTGGGGTGTAAGGGATTAATAAGTCAGTTAAGTAGTGTGGAGCCAATCCATGTAATGCCTTGTATGTCAACATCATGATCTTAAAATTGACACGGACTTCAAAACAGGAGTAATATAGTCATATTTCCTGCTTCCCGTCAGGATCCGGGCGGCAGAGTTCTGAACATACTGCAATTTGTTTATTGTGGCTTTAGAAACTCCAGCTAAAACGGCATTACAGTAATCCAACTGCGTGACAACAAATGAATTGATCAGTTTTTCAGCGACAGATAAGTTTAGCATTGGTCGTAATCTGGCTATATTTCTGAGGTGAAAAAAGGAAGCCTTCACAGTGCTCTGAACAAAAAATTCAAAAGTGAGGCTAGTGTCAAAAATTACACCAAGGTTCCTCATCTTACTTTGGGTCTCTAGAACAGAGCCATCAACAAACAGAGACAGTGGAGCCGCTTTGCAAATTTGGTAACGGGAACCTATATGCATGACCTCAGTTTTCCCGCTGTTCAGGCACATAAAGTTATTATCCATGTTTTTATCTCAGAAATACAGTCAGAAAGATAACAAACATCAATGCTTTCACCAGATCTTGAGTGAATGTAGATTTGGGTATCGTCAGCATAAAAGTGATAATGGAGGCCAAGCGATCGCTGCAGATGCCCAAGTGAAGATAGATAAATATTGAAGAGTAGAGGGCCTAGAACTGAACCCTGAGGAACACCAGTGAGCACCGAGCAAGTGTCAGACCTAAAGCCACACATAGAAATAAACTGGGAACAGTCAGTAAAATAGGATTTAAACCAGTTTAAAACTTTCCCGGACACACCAAAAACACTTTCAAGGCGGGTAAGTGAAAGACCATGATCCACAGTATAGAAGGCGGCTCTAAGGTCAAGAAGAATAAGAAGAGAGGTAGCTCCAGAATCAGAGGCCATCAACAAGTCATTGGCCGTTTCAGTGCTGTGAAATTTACAAAAACCTGATTGGAGGGGTTCAAAGAGGTTATTGGTTGTCAGATGAGTACAGAGTTGAGAGGCAACAACACGCTCAAGTATTTTTGCCAGAAACGAAAGATTTGAAATGGGGCGAAAATTGTTAAAATCATCCACAGAAACATTTTCTCTCTTTGGTACAGGTGTAACAGCAGCAGTCTTCAGCACTGCGGGAACGACCCCAGTCTCCAGTGATTCATTTATAATGCTGAGGATAGTACGGCACCGCACAGCGAAGCAGGATTTAAACAGATTCGTAGGAATTGGATCCAGCAGGCAAGTGGTGGATTTCATGCTGGATACCTCCCTTTTGAAAGCCTCAGAATCAAGCAGTGAGAAATGAGTAAAAGAAACATCAGTGAACCCAGATGGATGAAGGAGTGAAGTAGCACAGTCAGGGTTAACAGAAATTTATTTGCGAACATTGACAATCTTAGAATTAAAAAACTGTAGAAAGGAATCACAGAGTTGCTGAGAAACAGGCAAAGTGGTAAAAGTATTAACTTGAAGCAATCTGTTTATGGTTTGGAACAAGTGTCTGGGATTATTTTGATTATTTACAATAGCGTGAGCGAAGTAAGAGGATCTTTCAGTCTCCAGTAGTGCACGATAATCCCCCAGAAGATCCTTCCACGCTTGATAGTAGACACTCAGTCCGGTAAGGCACCATTTCCGCTCCATTTTCCGACATACAGCCTTTCTAGAGCGCAGGTTGTCATTATACCGGGGAGGAGAGCGGGCGAATGTGACCTTACGTGACCTTAGAGGAGCAAAAGTGTAAAAATTAGCAGCAAGAGTGGTATTTAGCTGCAGAACTTTCTCCTCCAGTGATGAGGGATGAAGATCGCTTAGCATGGAAACCACAGAATTGGAGAAAGTTATCTGATCGATGGACTTCCACTTCCGGAAGGTTACTGTTCGGATGGGAGGCTCACTTGAATGAAACAGTTTGAGGTTAAAAAAGACAGCTGAATGATCAGACAGTCCAATGTCAGTAGATGAAAAATCAGATACAAATGAGCCATTAGCAATCACAAGATTATGACCCTTGTTATGAGTTGGGTCAGTTACAAACTGAGTGAAGTTAAATCGTTCAATTAGTGACAGAAATTCCTTAGTCGCCACAGAGTCACTACAGTCCACATGAATGTTGAAGTTTCCCACAATTAGAATTCTGTCAAACTTCATACCCAACATAGACAGGAAGTCCGCAAACTTAGACCTAAAAGCTGCATGTGCCTTAGCCTTAGGTGGTTTATAGACTGTAGCGATGATGGTGGATACAGGAGCGGAAATACTCAAGACCAAGCATTCAAATTATGAAAACTGGGGAACAGCTTGTGTTGAACTTCAGGTTCTAAACCACAATAATGCCTCAGCATCTGCCAGATAACCTCGGGAGATCTAAAACTCCAAAGCCCACTGGAGTGATCTGGTTCAACAGGAGCCCATCATTTTCTTTATGCCAGGTTTCATTTAAGAAGAGAATGTCATTTAGTGAGAATGTTCCAGAAGCAGCCATGCAAGCCCAAACCATGACACCACCTCCACCATGCTTCACAGATGAGCTTGTATGTTTTGGATCATGAACAGGTCTGTTCTTTCTCCACACTTTGGTCTTTTCATAACGTTGGTAGAGGTTAATCTTGGTTCCAGAACCTTTGTGGATCCTCTTTGTATTTCTTTGTGAATTCCAATCTGGCTTTTATGATTTTTACTGCTGATGAGTGGTTTACATATTGTGGTATAACCTCTAAATTTCTGCTCTTGAAGTCTTCTTTGAATGGTGGATTGTGGATTGTGATCCACCCCTGCCCTGTGGAGGTTGTTGGTGATGCCACTGATTGTTATCTGACTGTTGCTTTTGGGTTTTTCTTCACAGCTCTTGTTTCTGTCCTCAACAGCTGTTGTTTTCTTTGGCCGTCCAGTCTCATGTCTGGGTGTTAATACACCAGTGGTTTCTTTCTTTTTCAGGACATTCCATATTGTTGTATTCCACATTGCTGTAACTACCCGATGCTTGTGCAATGGCTCTGATTGATTTTTCCCTCTTCGCTCAGCTGCAAAATGACTTTTCTCCCATTGACAGCTCTCTCATCTAGGCCTATCACGATAACTACTTTTTTGTTGGATGATACGTTCGCCTCACACCTCCAGGGTCCGGGGTTCGATTCCCGCTGGGGCCATTTGTGTGCGGAGTTTGCATGTTCTCCCCGTTCTGCTCCGGTTACTCCGGTTTCCTCCCCCAATCCAAAGACATGCATGGTAGGTTGATTGGTAGGTTGGTAAATTGTCCATAGTGTATGAATGGGTGTGTGAGTGTGTATGTGATTGTGCCCTGCGATGGACTGGCACCCTGTCCAGGGTGTACCCCGCCTTGTGCCCGATGCTTCCTGGGATAGGCCCCGCGACCCTGAAGGAGGAACAAGCGGTTATGGATGGATGGATATATTGTCATTTAAAGACCATTTTATTCCACTGATATAATGATAATGATCATTTTCACGTAAATATTTCCAAAATTCTAATTATATTCGAATTCAGACATTATTTCAGTTAAAGAAAAATACTAGCGAACACCAGGTTTTTAAATCAGCAGACCACAGGGAGTGCACAACAAATAAATACAAACCAAACAGGGAAAGAACAAACCTGGCTGTTAAGAAAATGCATTATTAATTTATAAACAAAATTTATTAAAAGAACTGAAAATTATAAAAGCAAAAGCCTAAGCTAGCCACTCAGGCCAGTTCCAGTGTTAATTTTCACACTGGTTTTAGTCATTGTTTTTTCTCTTCTGATGAATATATCCTTTCAGTTTATTCAGTATTTTCTCATCATATTTATTCATTTTAGTCAATTTTACTAAAGGAAGTGAAAATCAATCAACAGCATTTTAGTTGACAAGAAAATGCAAAAATTAAACCCAATATTCGCACATTTTCCTTATTAACTTCTTTAATAATGACTACACTATTGTAATTAATGACTACACTACTGTAATACAGCATTGTGAATTCTTTATGCTTTACTTCGCCAACGGGACTTACCCATCATACCTAGCACCTTACTTTAATTCAATTTCACTTGTGTCATTTAGTGCAGAAGCGAGTTGTTATATTGGGTTCATGTTGTGTGTAAATGCCTTATTAATCTCGTATGTGTATAAGATGTGTTTCGGTGAGTTAATTTACCTGCTAGTAAAGTGCTACAGTTTACCGCTGTTCATTCACTGTTCAGCGTCAGCTCACGCAGCTCAATCCCAGACATTATTGACTATGACTGGATCATTTCAAACACTCGAACTATTCTTTCTATATTTTTCTTCTAAATATTATAATATACAAAATATTATTAGTGCATCGTTAATAGCGTTGAGTCATTTTTTTCAACAGTATGCTTTAATTCAAGTCAGTGCAAGTGTAGCCCACTAGAAAATGTATATAAATAAATATTTTAAACCGAATTTAAAACAATATAGATTAATTACAAATAAAGCAGAATGTAAACCACTATACTTTCAAATACGTTATATGAACCAGTTAAAATGTTTCATGTGGATAATTTCGACCAATTAACACCATTCTACATGTAGATCCCGCCTTGATTGACAGGTGACAGTGCGAGAGTTATTTTACTGCGCAGACGCACACACCCCCAAAGCAAGAAGAGATGAGAGACATAAATAAATAAATAAATAAATAAATAAATAGAAAAAACCTTAATTATAATTATATATTATAAATAACCGTTTGAAAGAGTGATCCCAAAGGTCGAAACAGTACTACTGCCAGTTGAAGTGCTGAGCTGCAACTTCAGTGTGCAGTTTTATCCGATGTGAAACTTGGTGAGTTTAGTTTAGAGTTAATTAGGTGCGGAGTGCTATGCTAAGCTAATACAGCTATGATGCAGCATGTTGCATTACTTGGTTATTTTCTTCTCTTTCATTCAGCCATGTAAATAATGTCAATTCGAGTTTAATTCCAAAAGTGTTTTGAGTCACATTACTTCTGAGTTATTAAATTTTTAAATTGCATTTTATAAATGTGAGTTATATTCAGTTATGTCAAGTGTTAGTTGTTAGCATGTTTCAATGCACATCGCTTTTGTTTGAGTTGTGTAAAAATCAGACAGACGTTAAATACAAAAAGTATTTAAAATAAGTTACAGCTGAGTAATTTTTTTCAACAGTATTCTTTAATTCAAAGTGGGGCCAGTGCTTGCTACACATCTTAAGTGTGAATGCACAGGTTTTATGTTCAATTGTGCATTTTTATCTTAAATTCAACAAATATGACAGCCCTAGAGCAGCTGAGAGGACCGAAGCAGCGCGAATGGCTAAAATATTGGTAACGTTCATTCTTATGTAAACAAACACACATTGGGCGATATCGAGGTCAATAAAAATTATCGAGGTCATTCCATATATCGTACGATAAGCTGATTAATCTAATTATCGTGACAGGCCTACTCTGGTCATCATGTTGGTTTTTACTTTTTCACAACAAATGCCATCTTCACAGATGAAACCAGGGCACAATACAAGAGTAAACATTCAGAGCTATCCATCCATCCTCTACCTAGCTTACTCCTTTTCAGGGTCACGGGAAACCTGGAGCCTATCCCAGGAAGCATCAGGCACAAGGCAGGGTACACCCTGGACAGGGTGCCAGTCCATCGCAGAGCACAAGCACATACACACTCACATACACTATGGACACTTTAGACACGCCAATCAGCCTACCATGCATGTCTTTGTACTGGGGGAGGAAACAGGAGTACCCGGAGGAAACCCCCGCAGCACGGGGAGAACATGCAAACTCCGGACGCACATGGCCCCAGCAGGTCTCGAACCCCGAATCCTGGATGTGTGAGGCAAACGTGCTAACCACGAAGCCCATTGTTCAGAGCTTTTAATTGTTTAAATGATCAGTCTAGCAGGGCACATCCGGACAAGAAAGTCCAGAGGAAAGCCTTCCCAGAAGAGTGGAGTGGAGACCAACTCCATATTAAATCCCTTTATTTTTGAATGGGATTTTTAGCAAGCACATATGGCTGTGATGGTGAGGGGTCCCCATGCTTATTGGCATGCAGTAGTTTTGTTTTTTATTTTTATTTTATGCTGTGCTGCCTCCTCAAGTTGAAAGCTTAAATAAATAACCAAGACTGAACGATCTGAGTGATAAACGTCAGCTCTGTAGCCTACCGTTCATCTGCACTGAGCATGAGCAATAACGGCCTCAAGGCCATTCACAGTCTGTCGCCAGGTAACGTTGTTCTACTTTTTAGTTAAAGTGGAGGAAAAATAAGTTCTTAGTTAGAACACTAGGTGTTGCTGTCACATAATGTCAGACAGATCTGTGTTTAATCTCCTTCCATTTAGCCACTTCATAATGTTATTGATTTTAAATTCTACAGGCCTGCGTTAATGTTTCGAAACTTTTGAGTATGCACCAAAAAAAAAGTGAATCTGTGAGATTTAATGGAATCTTGCTGAGTTCAAAAGAAAGCTTGTCTGTTTATTTTTGCCAGGAATCAGTTTGTGGAACGAAGATGTAAAACTAGTGTAATTGCCACAGCACTGTTCTGACATACAGCAGAAAGGGTTTTTATTTATATGTTTGTTTGTTTTTACTCCTATGCCGGTCATCCATCAGCCTGGGTGGAGATATTAAAACAGAAGTCAGAGTGGAATGTGTGTGGAAATATAATAATAATAATAATAATAATAATAATAATAATAATAATAATAATAATAATAATAAATAATAAGAGGAAGAAGAAGAAGAAGAAGCAGAACTCTAATGCTGGAAGTTTTTCAGGTCATGTCAGCTAGTTTTGCTAGATTGTGTGTTATTAGTGTACACATTGCAGGACCTCGACCTGCAGAATCTGATATAAAGTGTGATGGTGTTGCAAAGCATATACCAATAATTGCCTGGATGTCTGATCTGATGCTTATAAAGGCTCTGTTTCTGGTTGCGCTAACAAAAATCTCCACCCCGCACAGCGCCCCCCACCCCCACACTTGTTTTCCCTGACCAGACCAGTGGTGATTTGGTTTATGGGTTATGATGCACTACAGAGAGTGGCAGTGACGGGACGTTTGAGTCTGTGTGCACCTGCTTTATTGTTCATGGCCTTTCTCTAATTTACTCTGGCATCTGTTTCTAAACAAGGCAAGAATGGATGAAATGTTGCCAACAGTTCAGCAGGCCAGCCACAGAGTTAATTGGTGGAATACATCAGCCAGCTTTGCTTATATGTCTTATTATTATATATTTGACCAGGAAAAAAACTAACTGCAGAGAGCTTTACAGCAGTTATGAGTGTCACACCACAGTACTAGCTGCCATGTGAGGGAACACCCATTTCAGGTGTATCTGTCTAAGAAACCTTCATTTTCATAATTTACATTTTGATCTTTTAAATAGATCTTCCTCTTGTTGTACATACTGTAATTTGGAGAGACTGGCTTTATGGCCTTCTTAAGCAAGATGCTACAACAATTTAATGGTGTCAGTTTCACACTGTGCCCTGGAGAAAGTGGTAGAGGTGCTAAGCTGTCCTTTAGCATTTGGTTGTATATCGTTAGTGACTCACAATACCCTTAACACAAGTGAGTTTAATGAGACGTTGGGCGCCGATTCTGGAACAAAAAATACATGCAATTGCGTGTCACTCAGTTTGATTGAACATGACCAAAATTTGTCACACAAATATAGGTACATCACTTTCTGGGATATCCATAAACCATTCTTTCTCAAAATTAAAATCTCTTCCTTCCTCTAATTGTGTTGTGCAATGTAGGTCAAAGGAACACAGGCTCTAGGCTTGTTATGCATGGACCATTGATAAACACAGAGCTCCCAAAGATCATCAGTAATCCCTGAGGTGGGGACATCAAATTTAAGTGTAAAACACACCATTAAGTCTCTGTCCAGTAGATTGACTGGACATGAAGACAAAATTAGGAATTGGTGGGTTACTCTTTTCCCATTTTCACATTCACAAACTAGCGGTTCAGAGAAACGCTCTAATACTGAATGTCCGGTCACACCCATGGAGTGCAGTGACTGTGAACTCGTTTTCGGGGAATCTTTTAATTTGCAGTGTTTTATTACTGAATAATTAACGTGAATTAACGTGAAACCTTGACCCAGTCCGTGCCAAGTTTTGCCACGAGCAGTCGTAGTTCAGGAGTCGTGGGTCTGAATTCTCTGCAGAATATCTGAAGTTCATCCCCAAACTTTGGTCGTCCTACTTCGCGGATTGCCAGCAGATGCATCATGCTGCTCCTGATGTCTTCCAATGTCCAGGGTCTATGAACTAACATAGGGCCTCCTTCTCTGGCCACTTCTAGCATTGGGGCATTTAACACGGCGTGCACTGTCCCTTCTCTGTCGGATTTTGTTGGTCTGAAGCCCTCAGGCAGCAATGATGTTGGTCCCTTCACTTGTGATTTCATGTGGAACGCCACCCGTGAAGATAGGATGGCTGGAGCATAGTTCGGTGGGTGGTTGGTGGCTCAGTTCTGACGGGTTCGGATAGAGTGGCGTAGGCTGGGCCGCTTCATCGTGAGGAGGTGCCTCTGAAACTGAAGGTTCCTCCCTCCTTACTGGCTGTGGGTGTCGCAGTGGGGCGGAGTCCAGGTCGGGATCAGATTTCAGCAATTTAGCACACTGAGAAACAGATTAGGACCCTGCCTGACATTTTTTTCTCTCTATGTGTCTCGCTCTGCCATTCAGCAAATGCCTTCCAGTCAGCTAAAAACTGCACTTCGCTCTATGTTTTAGGGGTTTCTCTCTCTCTCATTTGTTTCTACATTAAGTTTCAGTTGTTTTTTAAGTTTTAACTGTCTGAGGCTAAAACTACCTTTTTCAGGGAAAGCACATTCTTCAACCCATACATTATATTGATTCAAACATCCTTCCCCATAATTCACACGCATAAATATATTAGGATCAATATATATATAGACCTATATAGACATAATTCTGTGTACCGATATGTCAGCTCACAACCTCTAACTTTCTATTTTATAATGAACATAGATTACCAAGCATCACATTATCACCAGAATCACTACGCGCATCACAAATATTTCACTTTATACCACATCACTGTTGAATTTTCGATTCGGATTGGCTGACAGACATTTTGAGGCGTGCAATTATTTTATCATGCTGGAAACAACATTTGAGATGGTACTCACTTTTGTTTCCAGCGGTTTAGACATTAATGGCTGTGTGTTGAGTTATTTTGAGGGGGAAGCAAACTGTTACACTGTTTACACTGTTACACAAGCTGTACACTCACTACTTTATATTGTAGCAAAGTGTCATTTCTTCAGTGTTGTCACATGAAAAGATATAATCAAATATTTACACAAATGTGAGGAGTGTAATCACTTTTGTGAGATACTGTATGTTATGCTTTGTGTATCATTAAACGAAGAAGCTTTCACTGAACGTTGGTGTCAGTGTGACTTATTCCTAAGGTCGGATGAGAGGAATAAGCCAGTGCAGGGTCCAAATTGTGGTTCTGTGACTGGTAACGGACAAGAACTTAACAATATTCTAATAATTCAACGGCATAATACATAAACAAGTTGGGTGTCAGGGTACAGTTTTCCTTGAGCTTCAGAGATGCTCTAATAACAGTTCAATGAACAGAAACACAAACACTATGCAATACCAAAACAGAATTCAAATCAAGATGAAATCCAACAACTACAAACTCCTACACCGGTTTATTAGATTATTATTCAACAATAGGAATTGGACAGGGAGTCCAGCTGGGTCTGAAAAATAATGAGCAACACTGTTCTAGTACTGTGAAAGGAATACTTCTCTGATGTGTTCTCACACTGACTTCACATTTTTTCCTGTGCTACGATTGTCTGTCCTTAACTTATAGTGATTACCCATTGAACTGTGCGCACACGCACACATACACGCACGCACATAACCCGTAATGCGTTACCTGCTGGTTCGACCCACCTCCTGTCCTGACGTTCGTCCACACCCCCGCCACGGCGCGTAAGTTAATGCTTGAACTTGGATGTACTGCTTGCTTTTTTCTGCTCTAAATAACTGAACTCATCAGTTACGCAACAAGCCTATCAAGTATCAAACTATTGAATCGAGTGTATAAGAACAAAGAACACATTATTTCCCTTTGCAGGATGGGGTATAAAGGGATCAAAGCTTGTGTGTGAGCTGTGTGAACTGTGTTACAGATTTTACTTGGCCAAGCACAGTGGACGGCAGCTCACACTGCAGCACCACATGGGCTCAGCAGACCTCAATGCCACCTTCTATGGGCCTGTGAAAAAGGTAACACACTTACTTTGACACTAGCACGATGGATTATAAAGTGTGTAGTACCGCTGCATGATACGGACGAAAATGGGATACGAGACAATGTTGCCTGATAATGCAGATCAAGGACAACAAAATCTACAAAGGCTTAGAAAATATAGAACTTGAATTTATTTATTTATTAGGGACGGCTGCGCAACGACCTCGGCCGAACGGGACGGCAGAGTGACATCCAGAAGAGGGGAGGGAGGGCGGGATTCGGTCTCATCTCCGAGCATATGCTCCAACCCGTGTAACTTGGCATATTCTACAATGAACACCGAGTGTGGTATGGTGCATGCACTGTACCGCGATGGTATTCTGACTATGCGGCTACTCTGAGCCATCAGTACCCTTGACCTTCTTCCCTGCTCCGTGATCTTGAGATACCACTCCGCATAGTTGTTGTACCAGGCGTCCATCGGAAAAAAAAAATCTGCTGCTTCTTAGTCACGGTCTTTCGTTCTGTCACGTGTGGAGATTGAGGCAGAAGCAGTCGCAGATTTAAAACATTTAATATAAACAAACAGACTACTAAACAAACACTAAGACAATTGGCAAGAGACTATGGCAAGGAACAAAACACACCGACATGAAAGACAGGTGTCTCAGACGACGAAAGACAAGTAGAGAGTGCAGACAAAGACTATATATACACATGAGTGCTCATTAACAAAAACGTGAATCAGGTGCAGTTGTGGTGCATGTGGTCATGTGGTGCAGTGCAGTGGCTGATGGGAAATGGAGTCCAGATTTCCCAGATACGTGACAATAACTAAGTAGGGCAGTACCTACGGATAACCCATTAATCAACCGATAGTTTTTAAATTGACTGACACTGAATTAAGATACTGAATGGAAATAGAACGCTCAAAGTAAAATATTTCTGAGCGTTGCAGTCTCTGGCGTGTGGAAAGCCCACGCAGCGAGTGCTTACCAAGGAGCCGAAGAGCACAAAGATTCAGAATGGACACATGTTTACAGTCAACGACCAGTTTACCTCCAAACTGCACAGAGTCAAAATCCAGACAGGTAGCACCATTACACACTTCTATCACTGCTGGAGGAAAGAAGAAGCAGCAGAAGTGATGGACAAAGACTGTTTTCACATTGAAAGCCTTATTCATCATTCATCAAGCTCATTTCTCATCGGTCTGTTTATGGTTATAATTCATGTTTATTAGTAAGTCTGATCTGTCATAACTCACTGGTGCATATTTCAAATAAATAAATAAAATCAACAATAACCTGGCACATTTGCCAGACAGTCTGTTGCTGGCGTAGCGATAGAATGAGTGAGGGAGCAGCCCAGGTGTTCATTATTAAAAGTGATTCAGACATGTTAGCTTCAGTATTTGTGATTAGGGCAAGGGGAAGAAAAAGGCCCCTATTACTGACGGTTGTGTAAGAGATTTGAATGGGGAGTGTAATTTAAGGAAATATAAAGCACACATTATAATTTGGCACTCCAGATTACAGATACATGTTCACATGTTGGATCTGTCTCATCACAGAGGAACATGACACACATCTAATCTGAAAATATTTACATACATTTGCACACAATGTTTACATAGCTTTATCAGATCGGAGTCACATTTAGATTGATGCATGCTACCTTGATGTGAATGTAGTCAGAGAGTCTCATTGTAGTGATCGTAGAGGCCTTTCACAGATTTATTTTTTTTCGGTTCTGAACACACCTGAGACACACAATCAGCACTGTGAATCAGGTAGGCCTGTCACGACAACTATTTTTGTTGGACGATATATTGCACAACCAAACACAATCTCTAAACACCAACATATGTAACCACCTCCAACATCCCACCCCATTCTCACTCCTCTTCCTCTTTAAATATGGGTTAGGGTTAGTTTTAGGATTGGTTGCCTGCACGTTTCCGGAAGTGTACTTAAGCCTCACCAGTTTCCATCCCAGATGGCAGATCATTGCTATTGCGTTGTGTATAGATAGAAGTGTTTTTTGCCTGTACTTCGCCTGTGTGTGATTATTTCGCCTGTGTATGACCCTATGCCTGATTTGACTTTGTATATGCTCTGCCCTGTTACGATTCATGTGATACTCTTGTGTATAAATGTATATATTATTTTGTTAAATAACACACTAATAGTCACCTCTGTAAGCAGTGCATGGTTAAGAGTGGTTTGTAGGAAGTTGGAGCCATTTGTGTTGATTCTTCTTTTCTCCTGGTTTTGGGTTAGCTAGGGAGTGAGGGAAGACAGTGTATATTTGTTTTCTTTTCTTGCAGTTTAGTTAGTTTTCTTTGGTAAAGTTAGAGGGTATTTTTGTTTATTATTTTGGCCTGGCCGGCTTCTGAAGAGTAAAACCACTGTGTGTATAAAAGGTGCTCCGTTTGGAGAATAAAAACAAAACAAACACAATCTTGGTCTCCCAACCCTTTTCTTTCTTTTTTATTGTATGTTGCGGTCCGAACTAGACCTAGTGATAACGAGTTGTGCTTCAGTCGCTGCTAAACAGGGACAAAGAGAGGAAGGAGACACAACAGAAAGTGGATGATGACCTTCATGAAATTGAGAAAGAGGATGCAGCACAATGTACTTGTAGCAGAGGTGTGTATTTTAATAAGCATACAATTTTTATTCCAGTCAGTTCCAGTTTATTCTAGTCAGTTCAAATTAGCTCAGTTAGTCAACTCTATAAATCTTAATCATCATCTTAATCTTAATCATCAGTGGCAAATCCAGCCTGAATAACTGTGATCGTGTAGAGAAGTTGTAATGTTTAACTTTTTTGTATTGCTGTTTTATTTTTATACCCTTCTAACTGTCGGATTTGTGGCTTTGTCCGTCAGGTGGCTCAGAAATTACGGGCGTGGTTCCTCCCCAGCCCAGTGGTCATCAAAAAGAGAATTGAAGTTCTTCTAGAAAGAGAATATTTGACACGAACAACAGAGGATCGCAAAGT
Organism: Ameiurus melas; assembly: GCA_012411365.1. Classification (NCBI taxonomy): domain Eukaryota; kingdom Metazoa; phylum Chordata; class Actinopteri; order Siluriformes; family Ictaluridae; genus Ameiurus; species Ameiurus melas. The sequence continues at coordinate 11,801,357 of CM022770.1, read as the reverse complement.
GTATACTTATGTGGCATAGACCTGGACACGGAGGAGTGTATGGGGGGGGACAACAAAAGGGAAAAACTGTTCATATAGACTAGAAAGTTCATTTTAACAGGTGAATTTTGGCAGCTGACCTTTTTCCCTCCTGAACAAAAGCAACTCAAAACAAAAACAAAATATCAGAAATGAACAGCAAAAATAATTGAAACAATCCATAATAAGTGTTGTAGATGTTTTGATTAGGCCGCCATTTGCACTCCTGTACGGATCTCAGCCGTGGATGGATCCAGCTTCAAGCTCATCACTGGTTTATCTGTGTACAAACTGCTGTTCAAAGGAAAAGGAAAAGAATCCCTTGGGAAAATGTGAATGCAACACATTATTTTTTCATTTTTATAAAAAAAAACAAGAAAATAGAATAACTTGCTGGAAAAAAATAAATAAAAAGGTTAATATTGAAACACCTGCTGTGTTCTTGAGGTTTCAGTAGTAACTCTGGTATCTAGACGCTGGCATAATTTCATCTGCAGTTCCAGATACAGCGTTTTTAAAGGAAATGGCAGCATGAATTGACTGACTGTATCACTGCCTTTCTCTCAGTACCAACTTTCTAGATATTATTTCGTAGTCTGTGTTTATTACTGGAGATGGAACACATGCTTGTTTGTGCAGTGCTACACAGCAGAGGTTCACAGTTGCAGCAAAGCCATAAATGCTCGAGGACATTAATGACTGTGTTGAGTTTTTTTTTATTTTGAGGGAACAGCAAATTTACACTGTTACACAAGCTGTACACTCACTACTTTACATTGTAGCAAAGTGTCATTTCTTCAGTGTTGTCACATGAAAAGATATAATCCAATATTTACAAAAATGTTAGGGGTGTACTCACTTTTGTGAGATACTGTATATAAATGAATAAAGAATGAATAAAGTCTCTCACAGCACTAAGAAAACTGTCTAAGCAGAATGCACATAAACCTTACTCTTGCAGAATATGCTAGATTAAATGATGAAATGAGAGCCTGTTACGGTATAAGCAAAATGCTTTCATGCAAGATTTAAAAAAAAAAAAATTAAAAGCAGCAAAGATTATTTGATTAAACTGTTTATTATTTGCTTATTAGTCATGAACAGTACAGCCTTCCATCAATGAACACCAACCATTTTTAAATGAATTTTCTTTCATTTAAGAGCATTATATGTATTCATTTTGTCTTCTTTTCCCCCAAGAGTGTATCAGATCCCAGTGAACCACCAGGAGCTAATCGTGGCCTATTGTTGATCACTACAGTGCACACAAAAAAGACTTCGTAGTGAATCCACCATCTTAATGACTGGCTGTGGTTGATGAGAGAGTGGCACTGCCATCCTTTCCTCATGGAGACAATAGCCGGTGTAAGTGCACAGGTGATGCGGGAAAAGAAGCAGATTGTTCCTTATGCATCATTTATCACACCCATTTAAATCCGCAAATCCACTGAATGAAAACAGTTGAGTGCCAGTACAGCACATCCGACTAAGCATTAATTGTGATTATATTAATCATTTATTTTCTATGAAGAGATCTATTCGTGGGAACAATTTAGTATAATGCCAGCCTAGATGATTTCAAAAGTCGTGTCTCACTATGACAATGAGCACGTGCTGATAATTGAAGCATTCAACCTTTATGCTCTATTCCTTACAATGAGTGTCGTAAAAAGCATAGAGGTCAAAAGACAACAGAACATGCCGGATTTCCTCAAGTTAAATCCTAAATTACCTCCACATCCTGTATAATTTGACTTTTACATTTAATTTTAATTGGCTGTATAGCAGTTGCCCAAATTTCCTGTAGACACCGGCCATATTTATAAAGTAATTTTTGTTTTAGTTGTGTTTTTCTGTGTGCAGTGGGTTAGAAGTGGTGACATTTCAGTCACATATGCAGTGTTTCCAAGAATACTTACACATTGTTTAAAATAATAATTAAAATAATATGAATACATGCAATACATAAAATATGATATGTAACATTTATTACAGTTGTCACAACTTCCCCTTTAAACAACGTGCTGCAGAGCATGGTGCACGAGTCCACCATAGTCCACGCTGGTTTCTCCCCCCCAGTCTCTCGCGATTGTTTATGTTTTCATGTTTTGTATATCGACCGTGACATAGTTTCCTGCCTTGCCCCGTGTATGCCTGTTTGCCGATCGCCTGACCCCTTGCATGTTTGTGGATTACGATTTGGATTACGTTTTGGATTTACCTGCCTGTGTCTCTCATAAATAAAACGTGACAACAGTCTGATATTTTGTTATATTATGGAATATGAAAAAAATTTATAATTAATACCATGACTACATGACTCCTGACTATGTAGTAGTACTGCTATCACAATGAGATGTGTGCAAGTTGTACAGTATGCTTTACACGTACAGTATATTGCCTACAGCAGTGCTTTTCAGTTCCACTCCTACAAGGCCATCATTGTGTAAATCCACAACTTTTTTTGAATTACAGGTGTCTGAGCCTGGGCAGGTGAGTTGACACTGCTCTCCAATTTGTAACACATAATGTGAATAACATGAAATTTTCTCAATTTCCTTGAAGCTGCAGTATGGAACTTTTGCCTCTCTGTCAGCATCTCTGTTTGAAACATAAAAATTGCAATTTATTTGCAGAATGATTTTATTATTTTTTTTTGTATGAGGATTGTGCTTCGCTGCTGCTCCTCTGTGCAGGTGAATCTGATGGTTTGAGGTGTTCGTATGTGTTGAATATTCACTCCAATACTTGACAACAGAGGTAGAGGCGGTTACAGTTTTCTTGGGTTAGAGGTGAGTTGCACTCATAGCTAGCAGAAAATAAATGCAATTTACCACACTGTCCACAGCACAACAAACAATAAAAACAACATAAGAAACACGAAACCTAGCTTAATCTAGCAAACAAGTGTGTTAGTTAGCTACCTATTGAGACACTGAAATATCTTCTCTGTTCAGCAGAAAAAAAGCCATCTCTGTGTCAGTCTTCAATCCCTTCAGATCTCAAAGTTGTCACCACCTATCCAAAGCCTTGCCTATATTTATACTTATTCTCATATTAGCATGGACTCTGTCGCTTTCCCTTTTTGACTGCAGGCTCTCCACAGTTCAAGGTTTCTTTATTTTGACAACAGCTGATGCCACATATGTCAACTATGATTGCGTTTAGAACTATCCAGATTAAAAGCAGCCATCAATATGACAAGTTTAAATTCTAAGCAAATTTTGTAAGAACAAGCTACAAACACTCCACCATCCTCAGCCCACATACACACGATATAGCTGTTTACGGATGTGACGTAACCACACTGAGGCAAATGAAGTTGAACTGAAGTTGAACTGAAGTTTCTGAAATCCGATCCAACAGCTCAAATTATAAATTATTATTATAAGCTAAGCGTTGTGAATCGCAGTAAGGTAAGGACATGGTGAATGTTTTTTTGTGTGTGTACTTGCTAAACAATTGATTTTTGTACATTTTTAACCAAAACAGTTTGATACTGCAGCTTTAATGGACATGGGAATTCTATATAAATTTGAAAAAGTTATCAAAATTCAAATTCGTAAAAAAAAAAAAAAAATACATTGAGGACATTTTTTGAGGACATGCTGATATTTCAAACAGCCTGGAGGGAGAGTCTACTGAAATACAGAAAATCTCTTAGTGAAGCTAGAAAAATCTATTTTTCCACCTTAATAGGAGATAACAAAAACAATTCTAGATTCCTTTTCAACACGGTAGCAAAATTAACTAGGAATTAAACCACTACAGGGAGAAACACTCAATCATTACATAGCAGTAAAGATTTCATGAAATTTTTCATTAATAAGGTTGAAAATGTTAGACATGAAATACATGCCATTAAATTAAAACCGGACAGTACTGTAACAAACCCATTACATGACAACATAGCAATATCAGATCAATGTTTACAGTGTTTTGCTCCACTTAGAGAGACCGAACTAGCTACTTTAATCTCTTCAGCCAATTCATCAAGTTGCATACTAGATCCCGTACCTACATGTTTGTTTGAACAGATTTATCCAGGAGTAATTGAACCACTTTTAAATATAATCAATTCTTCACTAAGCACTGGCTATGTCCCTAAATCACTTAAATTAGCAGTTATTGATTAAAAAACCTGACCTTGACCCATCTCAACTATAGCTTTATCCAGCTATAGACCTATATCAAATCTCCCCTTCATCTCTAAGGTTTTAGAAAAGGTTGTAGCAAAGCAGTTATGCTCATACTTAGATAGGAATAACATTCATGAAATGTATCAGTCAGGATTTAGACCTCTTCATAGCACACAGACAGCGTTAGTTAAAGTAGTAAATGACCTTCTACTGACCTCTGATCAGGGTTGTGTCTCGCTGCTTGTGTTACTCGACCTTAGTGCAGCTTTTGATACTATAGATCACACTATTCTCCTTGATAGATTAGAAAATGTTGTTGGTATTAAGGGAACAGTCCTCTCTTGGCTCAGGTCTTATCTGACTGATCATTATCAATTCGTAGATGTAAATGGTGATTTCTCCATGCGTACTGAGGTTACTTTTGGAGTTTCACAAGGTTCTAGACCCACTGCTTTTTACTTTATATATGCTACCCCTAGGACAAATTGTTCATAAACATGGAATTAGCTTCCACTGTTATGCTGATGATACACAGTTGTATGTTCTGTATGTCTGGATGTTCCAGTAGGAATATAAATAAGCTCAAGTTAGTCCAGAATGCTGCTGCTAGAGTCCGAACTACAACTAGAAAATACGACCATATCATACCAATATTATCAATACTGCATTGGCTCCCAGTAAAATCTGGCATTAACTATAAAGTACTCTTGTTAACCTATAAAGCACTAATCGTTCTTGTGGCACAATATCTAAGCAACCTTCTGGTTTTCTAGGATCCGCCACGCCTACTTAGATCAAAAGATGCAGGCTATTTGACAGTACCCCGAATAGTGAAGGCTACAGCAGGGGGAAGAGCCTTCGCTTCCTATTAGTGTTCGGGACTCAGACACAGTCTCAGTGTTTAAGTCTAGGCTTAAAGCGTATTTGTTTACTCAATCCTACCCTGACTAGATTGTATTTTTACTACTTTGCAGTCATAATAAGCTTTTTTTCTCCCTCTCTCCTTTTGCCGAGCCCCACACAAATTTATGGAGATACTAGAGATCCAGATCATTTCAGCCTCTGGATGGAGCTCAAATCTCAAATCTTATCCAATTCCAGACTACTGGGACTACGGCTGCTCCGAAGGCCATACAGACTTCATGTACATCCATACTGTACTTTTTCACACTGTCTGTTGTTACCCAGATGAGGATGGGTTCCCTTCTGAGTCTGGTTCCTCTCAAGGTTTCTTCCTTTAAACATCTTAGGGAGTTTTTCCTTGCCACCGTCACCACTCAGTGGCTTGCTCAGTTGGGATAAATTCACACCTTTAATATCTGTATACTGTGTTTATATTTCTGTAAAGCTGCTTTGAGACGATGTCTGTTGTAAAATGCGCTATACAAATCAAATTGAATTTAATTAATTGAATTTTGACCTGTGTAACATGGTGAAAACCCCTCAAATCTTTGTAAATATGAAAGAGATTATTTTAGAGTCACATGACTTCCATCAGTGATTTGACTCATCCCCCATCAGGGAATCAATACATGATACATCACAGGAAACCACACACACTCATTCACACCCAGGGCTATTTAGATTATGCAGTCCACCTAGCGGCATGTTTTTAGGGTATGAAATGAGAAAGGAGAACACACTAGCAAGAGGAACTCAAAATTTGAACCCACCACTCACTGCTTCACCATTGTCCCATCCAAGGTGCATTCTGACTTCACACTCACTGTTTGTTGAATGGGCTCTGGATCTAATGTGAGCCTGACTAGGATGAAGCACTTACTGAAGATAAATGAAACAAGATGTCCTTGGTTGGGGTTCGAATTGGGTGTTCGATGGAGTAAGACGTGAAGTTTGAGTCTCCTGCTGATTTCGATCAAAAATTGTAATTAATTACCACTTTCTTTTGTAACATAATATTTATATATATAATTTATATATAAAATATTATATATAGTATATTTTGACTTATTCTACTTTGTTTCCTTATTTGTACTTTTAACTCGGTGGTTCGTTAAAGATGTCGTGGAAAAACTCGAAAACCGGTGGTAGCATTCAGACAAAATTGAGGTCTGGAGGACGCACCGCGAGCGCGTCTCCTTCTCCTCAGGAATCCGTAACCGCGCTTCCTTCCCCCTGTGAACCCACGGTCGCTCTGCGTCCCCGAGTGGTGGCTCTGACCTCGCCGCATTCAAGCTTGAGTTGCTGGCTGATTTTAGGAATGAGTTCCGGGAGCACCAGAAGAATCTTCAGAAGACTCTCAGTGATGTGCTGTCTACTATCCAGCTCGACCAGCAGGTCATGAAAACACAGCAGGCTAGCGATAAAGTCGCTTCCGATGCCACCAAATCAACACTGAAAGGTACTGTTGGGGAAATGGGGCACACTCTCTCCGGTTATACCGATGATATAGTTCACATGAAGACTACTATTGAGTCTCTCACTGCGACCGTGACTCAATTAGAGAATAAATGTGAGGATTTGGAGTCGAGGTCACGGCACAATAACGTTAGGATAGTTGGAGTTCCAGAGGGCCCTGACACCTGTACAACCGCTGCAGTAGCGGCCTTGTTAAAGGAGGCGTTTGGTCTGGAGAAGAAGCCGATTTTGGACCGGTTCCACCGGACCCTTCAGCCGAAGCCGAAGTCTGGTGAACGACCACGAGCTATTGTGTGCAGATTCCATTACTACGGTGACTGTATTGATATTTTACGCCGTGCGAGAGAGCGCTAGCAGATTAAAGTGAGGGATCTGACCATCTCCGTGTTTCCTGACTACACAGTCAAGACAGCCCGGGCCGCGTTTAACGAAGTTCGGCGTCAACTTCGTGATATTGAGGGAGTCCAGAAGGACTTTATTTCAGCAGAGGAAGCAGCAGAATATGTTAAACTCTTAAAACCGGGGTGAACTGCATCATCTACACAGTGTAGTATTCTTTCTTTCTTTCTTTCTTTATTTATTTGTTTATTTAGTATTTATTTTATTTATTATTATTATAATTTTTTAATTATTATTATTATTATTTTAATTTTTATTTATTTATTTATTTATTTATTTATTTTCTTTGATAATATTCTTTATTCTAATTTGCACTCGGCCATCCAGCTCTATAGAATTCGAATTCTTATTGTGGATATTGTGCATTACTTCGTTCAGAATTTGTTTTATTTATTTATTTATTTACTTTCTTATTTATATTTATTTTTTTATCATCTTGTTATTCTCTTCTTTTATTTTATTTTAATATGCTACACTGTGTAATATTATTAGGTATAAGTCTTTAAAAGGTATGGACTGTCAGGTATCTGGGAAACCGGGACTCCATTTCCCATCAGCCACTGCACTACACCACATGACCACATGCGCCACTTCATGCACCTGATTCACGTTTCTGTTAATGAGCACTATTTATAGTCCTTGTCTGCACTTTCTCCTTGTCTTTTGTTGTCTTAGACCCACGTTGTTTATGTCAGTGTCTTTGTCTCATGCCACAGCGTTTTTGCCAAGTGTCTTGTTTTGTAGTCTGTTTGTGCGTTATTAAATATTTAAAATCTGCGATTGCTTCTGCCTCAACCTTCCAACCTCCCACCCTGACAGAACGAAAGACCGCGAATGAGAAGCAGCAGATTTAATTATTATTTTTTTTCATTCACAATGGATGCCTGGTACAACAACTACGCGGAGTGGTATCTCCGGCTCACGGAGCAGGGAAGAAGGTCGAGGGCACTGATGGTTCAGACCAGCCGCAGTCTCAATTTACCATCGCGGTACAGCGCATGCACCACTCCACACCCGGAGTTCGTGGTAGAATATGCCAAGCTACACGGGTTGGAGTGGATGCTCGAAGATGAGACCGAATCCCGCCCTCCCTCCCCTCTTCTGGATATCGCTCTTCTGTCCCGTTCAGCTGAGGTCGTCACGCAGCCGTCCCGTCCAGCTGAGGTCATCACGCAGCTGTCCTGTTCAGCTGAGGTCGTCACGCAGCCTTCCTCTTCAGCTGAGGTCGTCGCGCAGCCTTCCTGTTTGGCTGTGGACGCCGCTCAGCATCCCTCCTCGGCTGTGGACTTCGCTCAGCCTTCCTGCTCGGCGGTGGACGTCGCTCTGCCTTCCTGCTCGGCGGTGGACGTCGCCCTGCCTTCCTGCTCGGCGGTGGACGTCGCCCTGCCTTCCTGCTCGGCGGTGGACGTCGCCCTGCCTTCCTGCTCTGCGGTGGACGTCGCCCTGCCTTCCTGCTCGGCGGTGGACGTCGCTCGGCCTTCCTGCTCGGCTAAGGTCGTCGCTCGGCCTTCCTGCTTGGCTAAGGTCGTCTCTCTGCCATCCTGCTTCGCTGAGGACGTCACTCTGCCTCCATGCTCTGCTGAAGACGTCGCTCCTTTACTTCACTGCGCTCAGTGTGTCGCTCCCCCTTCCTGCTCCACGGAGGACGCCGTTCCCCCCTCATGCTCCTTGGAGAGCGTCGTTCCTCCCTTACGCCTCGCGGAGAACCTCGCTCCTCTCCCTGGCCTCGCGGAGAACCTTGCTCCCCCCGTGTGCCTCGCGGAGAACCTCGCTCCCACCGTGTGCCTCGCGGAGAACCTCGCTCCCCCCGTGTGCCTCGTGGAGAACCTGGCTCCCCCCGGGAGCCTCACGGAGACCCCCGCTCCCCCTCTGAGCCTCGTGGGGGACCTCGCGTTCCTCTTCTGCCCCAGGAAGGAGCTCGCCCCGCTTCCATGCCCCGCCCAGGACGTCCTTTTGCCTCCCTGTGCCGTTGTGGGAGCCGCTTGGTCTACTGGCTTTGTTGAGGACCTTTTGCCCGGGGGTCCGGGGCCGCCGGTGGGGGGGGGCGTGTCGGTTTTATTTCAATTCTCAATGAAATATTTGGGGAAGGGAGGGGAGAAAAGGTAAATGAATCACATGAAAATGAATTACATGTAAATGAATTACATGTAAATGAATCACATGAAAATGTATCATATGTAAATGATTCACATGAAAATGAATTACATGTAAATGAATCACATGCATGAATATGAATTACATGAAAATGAATCATATGTAAATGAATCACATGAAAATGAATCACATGCATGAATATGAATCACATGAAAATGAATCATATGTAAATGAATCACATGTAAATGAATCATATGAAAATGAATAAATAAACAAAGGCAAAAAAAATGTCCTTGGTTAATCGAACACACCTGCTGATGTGTAGTAAGGGTAAATTATCAAAACCTGGATGTGGGATCATAAGATTGGTGTGAGCTACAAAAGACCATTCGCAAAAGTGAGTGCTACACTGACCTGTGACTCAGCATAAATAGCGGTTCAAAAAGATGAGACTGTCTGGCTTCACATGTCTTAGAGGAAGCATGTGATAGCCTTCACTTTCCTTAGCTGTTAGCTCTATGGCAGAGGAGAACTGGCTGGTGTGTGTGAATTAACAGGTGAACATGTTAAATAAATAAACAAGTGTAAAGATCAAATGGGGACACAGTGGCTTATTGGTTGGCATGTTTGGGGGCTTGATTCCTGCCTCTGCCCTCTCTGAGGAGTTTGCATGTTCTCCCTTTGCTTCGGGGGTTTCCTCCAGGTACTCCAGTTTCCTCCCCCAGTCCAAAGACGTGTTGTAAGCTGACTAGAGATGCCAAATTGAGTTGGCACCCCATCCAGTGTGTCTCACGCCTTGTGCCCCGAGTCCCCTGGGATAGGCTACAGGTTCCCTGTGACCCTGTGTAGGATAAGCTGTACAGAAAATGGATGGGTGGTTGTATAAAATCAGAAAAACTAATTTTGACAATCAAAATAACAATTAATTTGAAGAGAAATAAGTGATTTTTTTTACCTAATTTAATTTAATTTACCTTCTGGGAGGAATATATTTCAAAATGGGTAAGAATTTTGAGATGATGTCAATATCTTGTGATATTTCTAGATTAAAACACACTTGAAAGACGTCTGCTGGCTGTAGATTTGGCCCTGTGTGATCCTGCGAATCCTCAGCCTGTCCCGCATCATCAGGTAGAACAGGCACTTCTGCTGCAGCCGCGGAACCAAACCCACCAAGTCAGTGTGTGCAAGTGCACAGTCAGACTGGTGTCATGAAGCTTATGATTAAGATTTATAAATGGTGTGAGTGATTTGAGCTTATTGATCTAAGTATTTTGGAACTGAAGTTTAATGAGGGTTTTGTAATTAAATCTACTGCTTGCATTTGTCAGCAGTGTTGCATGGACCGAGGCATTATCTCTGGTGTTTATTGACCCTACATGGCTGTGGCTTCAATAAGCAGTTTTGAATCAAATATTTAATTTCATAGATAAACCTTAAGGCAAGTCAAAAATAGAAATCTTATATGAACAAGTCAAGGATTAGGCCACGGTATTACTCAAGCAAATGTTCGTCATTCTAACGAAGTATAATTTGGATGCCATCATTACTGCCAGAACTGGGGAGACTGCTGTGCCACTTAGGAAAACATAAGTAGTACTCCTTAACATTTCATGTATGGAAATCTTAAATACAGGTAAAATGTTGTACATGAATAAAGAAACCTACATTTTTCATTCATTTATTAACCAATTACATATGTATTAAGAGAATGATATTAATACATCATTATAACTTCATCTTTTCCTGGTGTATCTATTCAGCCAGGGTGCATTGTGGAGAAATGGATTCTGGGATGCATTTAACCCAGGCATCAGTCATCACCACTTGCTGCCTCTAAAGATGGGAAACACATACGTCCACAGACGCTGTGAACGTTCAGCTTTCACAGAGAAAGGTTGAGAGCGAGTGTTTGGATAAAGGTCATCATCATTACTCTGTGATATCCAGCAGTCACCCTGTGGCTCTCTGGACCACCTGTTGCTTGGCAACTGCCTGGAGCAGAACAGAAGCTGTTCTCTTTCGCATTTAGCACATCCAACTGTGCAGCGGGGCTTTTTTGCCTCATTAAAGTGATTGATAGAAAGTAAAAGTATAATACAATTCTTTTCATCTTAATGCTTCCTGCCCTATGAACATTGAGATGGGAGACAAAAGCAGTCTTTTATTTATTTATTTATTCTTTTTTAATTTAAGGTGTTGCTATTAGGAAATATGGGGCCTATTTGCATCCCTTGACTAATTTTATACATAATGCATTACTCACATACACAACTTCTATTTTAAGATGCATAAGACATATGCTAAAGTACTTCATGTAAGATGGGGTTCAGTAACTTACTGTATCTGAGCTTATATGTTGTAGAGAAACTGTAGGGAAACTGACTCGGAAATAAATGCTTTTCTATTAAAAATATCATTTAATGTTTAATACATATATCTAATATTAACAGATTTCCTCCTATAGCCTCAATGGTACTTAGTTGGCACAGATACTGAGAGCCTACTGAAGCTTCCTGTTTCTCTGGAGATTTTGTGTACTGTGCTAATTGTTTACTACCTCTACAATTATTACTAATTACAGATTATTATTTATGGTCTGCTTACTAAGTGCACCATGGAAATTGTTGTCTTTTTGGACATATTTGAACAAGCAAACCTTTGATCCTCTTTGATAGAGAGCCTATTAGTAAAAAAATATATGCTTGAACAAAACCACAAGGAAAATTATATTTTTCAATAATTTATTCAACAGAAATATAAATAGATGTGATATCCTTCTATGGAAAAATTAAGTACAACTTTGGCCTCAGAAGCTAGTATTGACCCCCTTTAGCAGCAATAATTTCTTGGAGGTGTTTTGCATAATTGACCACCAGTCTCTGGCATCAGCTTGCAGGAATTTCTGACCACTCCTCCATGCAATATTCTTTCAGCTGCAAGATGTTTGTGGTTTTTCTGGCATGTACTGCCTTTTTCAAATCCCCCAGAACAATTCAATGGGATTCAAATCTTTGATTAGGCCATTCCATTATCCTCCATTTCTTATTTTTGAGCCATTCCTTAGTGGATTTGCTAGTGTACTTAGATCATTATCCTGTTGAAAGGTCCACTTTCGCTTTAGTTTCAACTTTCAGACAGATGGCCTTAAATTATTTTAATGCAGAATTCATAATTGAATCAATGAATGCAAGCTGTCCGGTCCCTGAAGCAGTGAAGCAACCCCAAACCATAACATTTCCACCACCGTGCTTCACAGTTGGTATGAGGTGCTTCTCCTGAAAAGCTGTCTTTGGTCTGCACCAAACATGTCTGTTGTCACTGTGGCCAAACAAGTCTATATTTGATTTATCTGTCCAGAGCACATTATTCCTAAAAGGCCTAGTGTTCGCTTATATGGTCTTTGACAAACTGTAGTCTTGCAAATCCCTTGCCAGTCTCATAGGCCTCCACAGCCTCTTTTTCTGAAGGTCTTACAGAACTCTTTAAATCTTGACATGATGACACCACACACCTCAATAACAATAGGAACACCAGACACTATATGCGTGAGGTATAAATAAGACCGGTTCCACTAGCACTTCCTAAGCAGGTTCTAATCACTGGCATGCAATCTTGAACCACCTGATTCTAATTTGATTTGAAGGTGTGGTAAATGTAGGGGTGTACTTACTTTTCTCCATGTGACTGATCTGCATTTGTTGATTTAAATTGAGAAAATTACTGCAAAATGTCAGTTTTGTATGTCATTTGATAGTATGTCGACTTTAATAATAGGCACTGTTTCAAAGATATAAAAAAAGTCAAAAAAGCCAACAGTTTTATATATACATTTTGTTATGTTACAACCTTATTCCAAAATGGATTGAATTAATTATTTACCTCAAAATTCTACAAACAATACCCCATAATTACAACATGAAAGAAGTTTGTTTGGAATCTTTGAAAATTTATTAAAAATAAAAAACAAAATAAGCACATTTACATAAGTATTCACAGCCTTTGCCATGACACTCAAAATTGAGCTCAGGTGCATCCTATTTCCACGGATCATCCTTGAGATGTTTCTACAATTTGATTGGAGTCCACCTGTGGTAAATTCAGCTGATTAGACATGATTTGGAAAGGCACACACCTGTCTATATAAGGTCCCACAAACCAAGCCATGAAGTCCAAGGAATTGTCTGTAGACCTCCGAGTCAGGATTGTATCAAGGCACAGATATGGGGAAGGGTACAGAAACATTTCTGCAGCATTGAAGGTCCCAATCAGCACAGTGGCCTCCATCATCCGTAAATGGAAGAAGTCTGGAACCAGCAGGACACTTCCTAGAGCTGGCCGCCCGGACAAACTGAGCGATCGGGGGAGAAGGTCTTAGTCGGGAAGTGACCAAAAAACAGATGGTCACTCTAACAGAGCTCCACCATGTCTCTGTGGAGAGAGGAGAACCTTCCAGAAGAACAACCATCTCTGCAGAACTCCATCAATCAGGCCTGAATGGTAGAGTGGCCAGATGGAAGCCACTCCTCAGTAAAAGGCACATGACAGCCCACCTGGAGTTTGCCAAAAGGCATCTGAAGGACTCTCAGACCAAAGATTGAACAAAGATTGAACTCTTTGGCCAGGCACCAGTCATCACCTGGCCAATACCATCCCTACAGTGGAGCATGGTGGTGGCAGCATCATGCTGTGGGTATGTTTTTCAGCAGCAGGAACTGGGAGACTAGTTAGGATCGAGGAAAAGATGAATGCAGCAATGTACAGAGACATCCTCGATGAAAACCTGCTCCAGAGCGCTCTGGACCTCAGACTGGGGTGAAGGTTCATCTTCCAACAGGATAACAACCCTAAGCACACAGCCAAGATAACAAAGGAGTGGCTACAGGATAACTCTGTGAATGTCTTTGAGTGGCCCAGCCAGAGCCCAGACTTGAACCTGATTGAACATCTCTGGAGAGATCTGAAAATGGCTGTGCACCGACGCTCCCCATCCAACCTGATGGAGCTTGAGAGGTCCTGCAAAGAAGAATGGGAGAAACTGCCCAAAAAATAGGTGTGCCAAACTTGTAGCATCATACTCAAAAAGACTTGAGGCTGTAATTGGTGCCAAAGGTGTTTCAACAAAGTAATGAGCAAAGGCTTTGAATACTTATGGAAATGTGCTTATTTAGTTTTTTATTTGTATTAAATTTGCAAAGATTTCAAACAAACTTTTTTCATATTGTCATTCTGGGGTATTGTTTGTAGAATTTTGAGGAAAATAATGAATTTAATCCATTTTGGAATAAGGCTGTAACATAAAATGTAGGAAAAGTGAAGCGTTGTGAATACTTTACGGATGCACTGTGTGTGTGTGTGTATACACACACACACACACACACACACACACACACACACACACACACACACACACACACACACACATATATATACAGTGCCTTGCGAAAGTATTCGGCCCCCTTGAACTTTTCAACCTTTTGCCACATTTCAGGCTTCAAACATAAAGATATAAAATTTAAATTTTTTGTGAAGAATCACCAACATGGGACACAATTGTGAAGTGGAACGAAATCTATTGGATATTTTAAACTTTTTTAGCAAATAAAAAACTGAAAAGTGGGGCGTGCAAAATTATTTGGCCCCTTTACTTTCAGTGCAGCAAACTCACTCCAGAAGTTCAGCGAGGATCTCTGAATGATCCAATGTTGTCCTAAATGACTGATGGTGATAAATAGAATCCACCTGTGTGTAATCAAGTCTCTGTATAAATGCACCTGCTCTGTGATAGTCTCAGGGTTCTGTTGAAAGCGCAGAGAGCATCATGAAGACCAAGGAACACACCAGGCAGGTCCGTAATACTGTTGTGGAGAAGTTTAAAGCCGGATTTGGATACAAAAAGATTTCCCAAGCTTTAAACATTCCAAGGAGCACTGTGCAAGCGATCATTTTGAAATGGAAGGAGAATCAGACCACTACAAATCTACCAAGACCTGGCCGTCCCTCTAAACTTTCAGCTCAGACAAGGAGAAGACTGATCAGAGATGCAGCCAAGAGGCCCATGATCACTCTGGATGAACTGCAGAGAACTACAGCTGAGGTGGGAGAGTCTGTCCATAGGTCAACAATCAGTCGTACACTGCACAAATCTGGCCTTTATGGAAGAGTGGCAAGAAGAAAGCCATTTCTCAAAGATATCCATAAAAAGTCTCGTCTAAAGTTTGCCACAAGCCACCTGGGAGACACACCAAACATGTGGAAGAAGGTGCTCTGGTCAGAGGAAACCAAAATCGAACTTTTTGCCCACAATGCAAAATGATATGTTTGGCGTAAAAGCAACACAGCTCATCACCCTCAACACACCATCCCCACTGTCAAACATGGTGGTGGCAGCATCATGGTTTGGGCCTGCTTTTCTTCAGCAGGGACAGGGAAGATGGTTAAAATTGAGGGGAAGATGGATGCAGCCAAATACAGGACCATTCTGGATGAAAACCTGTTGGAGTCTGCAAAAGACCTGAAACTGGGACGGAGATTTATCTTCTAACAAGACAATGATCCCAAACATACAGCAAAATCTACAAAGGAATGGTTCACAAATAAACGTATCCAGGTGTTAGAATGGCCAAGTCAAAGTCCAGACCTGAATCCAATCGAGAATCTGTGGAAAGAGCTGAAAACTGCTGTTCACAAACGCTCTCCATCCAACCTCACTGAGCTCGAGCTGTTTTGCAAGGAAGAATGGGCAAGAATTTCAGTCTCTCGATGTGCAAAACTGATAGAGACATACCCCAAGCGACTTGCAGCTGTAATCGCAGCAAAAGTTGGCTCTACAAAGTATTAACGCAAGGGGGCCGAATAATTTTGAAAAAAAATCCAATAGATTTCGTTCCACTTCACAATTGTGTCCCACTTGTTGGTGATTCTTCACAAAAAATAAAAAATTTATATCTTTATGTTTGAAGCCTGAAATGTGGCAAAAGGTTGAAAAGTTCAAGGGGGCCGAATACTTTCGCAAGGCACTGTATATGTGTGTGTGTGTGTGTGTGTGTGCTGAGTGGGTTTCCTCTGTGTACTCCGGTTTCCTCCCCCAGTCCAAAGACATGTATGGTAGGTAAATTGGCGTGTCTAAATTGTCCATAATGTGTGTGTGTGTAGTGTACGTGATTGTGCCCTGCGATGGACTGGCACCCTGGGGTACCCGCCTTGTGCCCGATGCCTCCTGGGATAGGCTCCAGGTTGCCCGCGACCCTGAAGAAGGAATAAGCAGTTGAAGGTGGATGGATATATATGTATATGCATTTATGTTTGTGGGAGGTGAGACGGGTGAAGGTCAATTTCTTTATTAGAACTTTAAATCAATAAACAAGGAAACGCGGTCTAGACAGGAACAGTAGATCAAGCTTTAAATATGAAAACTGGATACAAGGGATGGAACAGAAACCGGACACAAAAACAAGACCGCTTAGCACACGTAATGCATTCACTGAGTCAATTTAAATATTGCACGAACTGCGCAGCCACAATAGGGGTTTAAATAACAAACCTAATCAGACTGAAACATAGACACCTGGATTAAATCAAGACACACCCTCAAAAACACAAACAAACAAAAGGCACGTGTCCATATATAAGAATTTCGTGCAGCAGCAGTCTTTGCAATTCAACGCCGCAGCGTCATCTGCTGGCGGGAGCATAACAGTGTGTGTGTGTGTGTGTGTGTGTGTGTGATCTAAAACAACAGATTATCAAACAAGTCTTCAAGTAGATAAAGACAACCTTTTTAAACAAATGAGACAAAAATATTATACTTGATCATTTATTTATTGAGGAAAATTATGCAATATTACATATTTGTGAGTGGGAAAAGTAGTAGAACATTTGCTTTTAATATCTGGTGTGACCCCTCTGTGCAGCAATAACTGCAACTAAATGATTCCAGTAACTGTTGATCTCTATCTTATCTATCTATTTCTGTGCATACATCAGTGTAGCATCAAACTCGTCCTCTCCATCTACATTTCTGCTGTGTTAAGTTTCTGCGCCAACATGCTTCCTGAAGGAACAGTGCTCTGGAACACAAAACATGTATTTCAATTAAATATTATTAATATTAATGAATATAATATAAATATTATTTTCAGTACTGTTTAATGTATATATGGAATAACATTTAGATATAATAAATTATTAGTAATTTTGTATATTTAAGTTTTATTCTGCATATAAATGACCTGGGTAAGTATTGGAATGGCAAGGCCAATTCTTTTGTTTTTGTTATACACTAAAGACATGAAGTTATTATTTTTTTTTAAATAAAGTATTTTAAAGTATAAAAACAAATTGTCTTAAAGTAAATACTGACTGATATCAAACTGTTGCTTTCTTCTTTTGTGATTCTTTTCCAGGCTTGTGGTACAATTTCTGACTTACTAACTGACTGACTCACTCAATTGATCCTGGGGAAATCAAAATTTGGATTATCATAATGGAAAAGCTATGATTTTAGTATGACTAAGCCATTACTCACCATTCTGGGCTCTATGCTATGAATTAAACACATCGAGAGGATATTAACAACTGAGAAAAGAAGAAGAGATCATTTAACACACACCTGGAGAAAGGGAACAGATCCAAGTTATTTGATGTACCATATTATCTGATTGTTATGGAATGGCTTTGGACAGTTTTTTTGTACAGGTGAAGCTCTAAGGTCATGCATAGAGCTACACTTTAATAAGCCATTACTTACAACTAGCAAAAATTTACATAACCATATATAAATTCTTATTCCAAATGATGGCATATGTCAAAATTGCTTTGTGACAGATGCCATATTTTTGTCTAATGGCTGCTTCCAGCATGATAATGCACAATGTCACAAAGCAAAACTCATCTCAAACTGAAATCAGTTGTTCAGTGGCCTTCCCAAATCAGTTGTTCAGTGGCCTTCCCAGTCATCAGATCCGAATCCAATAGAGCACTTTGGGATGTGGTAGAACGAGAGATCCGCAACATGAAAGTGCACCTGAAACATCTACAGGAAGTGCGAGATGCAATTATGTCGACATGGACAAGAATCTCAAAAGAATGTTTTCAACATCTTTTTAAATCTCTGCCTTGAGGAACTGAAGCTGTTTTGAGGGCAAAAGGAGGCCCTATCCAGTATTAGCATAGTGTTCCTAATTAAGTATTAAATAATTTCAGAATAACGATAGTTAAAAAGGCTTTACTATGTAACTGTTACAGTTGCAATCAAAAATGATTTAACCCCCATTGAAATCAGGTTTATTGTCAAAATTTACAGACTTTCAACTGTTTTCAATGAACAAATGAAACAAAAGTAATTGAAATAGTTCAACACAACGAATGCGTCAAGTTTTCAACTGAAAATGCAGCTTATAATGACCTCTCCAGTCTCAAAATTATTCAATCTTTTCATGGCAAGCTTCTTTAGTACTTAGTAGAGCACCCTTTTGCTCCCAGGATTTCCTGATACTTCAATGAATCCATCTGGCCTTCCACACACTGCAGGTTTCCAGTGCCAGTGGATGAAAAGCAGCCCCAGAGCATCACAGAGCCACCACCATACTGAACTGTAGACAGTGTGTTCTTTCTCCATTCTTCTTTCTCCAGACATACCGCTGATCCATCATGAAGAAAAGTTCCAATTTTGTTTCATCGCTTGACAGAACAGAATCCCAAAACTTCTGTGGCTTATTTATATGATTTTGAGTGACTTTTCTTGTGCTTTTAGGTCAGTATTGGTGTACGTCTTGGAGTTCTGGCATGGAAACCTTCTGTGTTTAGTACACGCTTTACTGTGCTCACTGAAACCTCAGTGCCTGTTTCCACCAAGTCTTGATGCAGGTCTTTTGCAGTCATTCGAGCGTTTTTCACAACCAGCCTTCTCAGAAATCTGGTTTCATTCATTGATGGCTTCCTTTTTCTGCCCCTTCCAGGTATTTCATAATTTTGAAGCCCTTGCTTAGTTGCATCAGTTATGCTTGAGATAACATCTGTTTTGCATATTTGTGTTGGAGAGGTCATTAGAAGTTGCATTTTCAGGTCTGAGATGGGTGAGGGGGCCATCCTGTCTTAGAGGTTTGAGGACAGACCCAAGCTGCACCCCATGGCCTTCTTCTCGCGAAAACTGTCTCCGGCAGAGCGTAATTATGATGTGGGGAACCGGGAGCTCCTGGCTGTCAAATTGGCCTTTTGAGGAGTGGAGACACTGGTTGGAGGGTGCCGACCACCCATTCATGATCTACACTGATCACAAGAACCTTGAGTACCAGAGGATGGCTAAGTGGCTCACACCCCGCCAAGCACGCTGGTCTTTGTTTTTCTCCTGGTTCCAATTCACCTTGTCATACAGGCTAGGGACTAAGAACAAGAAGGCTGATGCTCTGTCCCACATCCACTCTCCCGAAGCCCTGGCAGATCAGGAGAAGTACATCGTATCCCCCTCCTCCATTGTGGGCGCCATCGAGTGGGCCCTGGGCCAAGCCCTAGCTCGCCTTCCCAGGTCACAAATCCCAGCAGCCTGTCCCACAGGGAAGCAATTCGTGCCAGAACGTTACTGGGTGTAGCTTGTCACCTGGGCTCACACGACCCGAGCAACTGGAAACCCAGGGGCCCAATTCACTTAAAAACTGTTAGCTGAAAAATATTGGTGGCCCCACAATACCAGGGAGGTACAGCGTATCGTGTCTTCCTGCTCCACTTGTGCCCGCTCAAAGACCCCGTACCTTACCCGTCGGGAAATTGGTACCACTTCCAATACCAGCACGTCCGTAGTCCCATCTGGCCCTGGACTTCCTAACGGTCTTGCCGGAATCACAAGGCAACACGGCAATACTAGTGGTCCTGGACCGATTTTCTAAGTCCCTGCGCCTGATTCCACTATTCCTTTCCCTCTGCCTTTGCCGTGGCCAACCTGTTGTTCCAGCACATGTTCCACTACTTCAGCATCCCAGAAGAAATCATGAGCAACAGGGGCCCCCAGTTCACGTCTCGAGTCTGGGCCAGCTTCTTGGAGAAGCTGGTGGTCTCCGTTAACCTCACCTCCAGCTACCACCCACAAGCCAACGGACAGGCAGAGAGGGCCAATCAGGAGATCCTCCGGTTCCTCCGAACCTTCTGCGCCACCAGCCTGGAGGACTGGAGTCACTTCCTCCCATGGGCAGAGTACGGCCAGAACTCGCTGCAGCATTCCGGCACCGAGCTAACCCCGTTCCAGTGCGTCTTGGGTTATCAGCCGCTGCTATTCCCCTGGAATGCCGCCACCACTGACTCCTCAGCAGTGGACGAGTGGTTTCACCGCAGTGAACGACCTGTGAACGCGCCCTTCAACAGCTGGTATGGGCCTCCCGCCCGCGGAGTACTAAGTGCCAACACCTCTCCGCCACCCAAGGTTACTTAAGACCTTGTAAACGGCAGCGCAGCGCGAAGTAACGCCCAGTTTTCCTCAAACTCAAGTAAGTTACCAAGCTTCCTACTACGCTTCGGACTTTCTTGGTCTAAGGATTCGACTTACGATTCCCGGATTTTGTCTTGGATTCTTTCGATTGCTTCGGACTGTGTGCTTTGAGTTTCGCACTTCCCACGCCTTTCTGTCTCTGCTTGCCCCGCGCTTGCCACCCACCTGGTAACATAACAATACTGTTAATGAAATAAAGAAGTTCATGAACAATATGGTGGCTCTCTGGTAGTCCTAGAATTTGAACTCACAAACTCCTTAATTTTAATCACCTTCTTCCCCAAAATTACTGAACTACCACTGCACATAAATTCATCCAGAAAATATATGTCTGTCCACCATTAAGTGTATGTTCTGTACAACAGCACTTCTCTCAAATGCAATATGAGTAATTTACTGTAAAAATAACCTGCAAACCAGGTGCTAATGAAGTGAATCTGAGATGTTTATCACAATCGTATGGACATTTAACCAGAGTTGGGAAAAATAAGGAGGAAAGAAATTCAGTGGACAAGTTACTTTCTTTAGTTGAGATGTAAATTGTGTGCATTGTGACAAAATGTAGTGTATATGCTAAAGAGAGTCTATTTTCAGAAGAAATTTCAGAACTGCTGTTAAACTGACAAAAAATTCTACAAGTACATGTACATGATCTTATTATGATTTTCACCAGTGATGTAAATGATAATGCGAGTGTGACCCAGTTATTTGCTTTTCATAACTTCAGTTTAAAACCTCAAAAATATTCATTCATTAATTTTTATTTTCCTGTAGGATTGTTTTAACTTCCAAAACAGCTCATTACTGTTGATAGTGATTATAAGACAATAGTAAGTTTATAATTCAGTAAGCATACATTACCACTCTCTCTGATGAGCTCCTTTCTCACTGCCTCAGCTCTGTTTTTATCACAGAGTTTAATGGGGAATGATCTAAACCCCTGTTTAGATCATTCCCCCTGGAAAAAAATCATGCATAATAATAGTCAGGGCCCAGTTTCTCAAAAGCATCGTAAAGTGCCCGATGCTACCTGGGATCGGCTCCAGGTTCCCCCATGACCCTGAAAAGGAGTAAGCGGTAGAAGATGGATAGATGGATGGTAGTGTGTTATGTGGCTGTTTGAGAATTTTTACATTCTGCAAAGTTTCTAAAACCAAAGCGCATGACAGTTATTGACTCCCAAATGAAGGAAGCGATTCTGAACAGCTGAAACGAGTTGTTTGTGATTCCAGACTTACTTCCTGTACTAACATATGTAGGTTTGTCATAAAAGAAAACCCCGCCTCTGGTCTTCATTGGCTGCTCGTGAACAGATGGAGCTGAAACTTGTTATGGTAGTGGGCGTTTCCTTGTCAACAGATGCTGACAGCAATAGACCAGTCACAACAGACTGGGACATCTGACCAATCAGAGCAGAGTATACTCTCTGAATGGAGAAATTTAGGATGAATCCTTTAGAATGGATCATTTAATGAGTCGTTTCTGACACTAGGGAGAAAAAAGTAATGCTGCAGTTTAAATTATGAGCCCATTAAAGTGTTTTTTGACCTTGGATGCATGTAAATCTATTGTATGAGACCTTTAAAACAAAATTAGGCATGTTTCAGAAACCGCAATAGATGCGCTTTAATCCCTATCCACAATCCAGAAAATGAATCTCAGAAATGGAGGAAATTATTCAGCCGTGTGATTGTAGGACCAGGATTCCAGGTTTGTTTTACCTTCTGTTTCAGCAAAGCATGCAATCACCTCTTAATGTATAGTAAATACCAGTGGTCAAATGAATATCTTCATCAAATATTCTTTCTCAAGCTTAATCTGGTGTGTTCAAACAGGGAAATCGTAAACCAAATCTGCTCTGATATAATTAAATACCCGTTAATAAACAACAAACAAACAAAAATATTTCTTTGCTATGGCCATGGCTGCTGCTGTTCTGATACTGCTGTTGGCTCCAGTGATCATAAAGTGTTAACCCACCACTGACACCTCCAGATCTTTTGCTATTAGGTTATTAGGGGCCTCTTCAGACATAATGAATTAATGAGCTGAGGCATTAGAAAACATGATAAGAGAAAGCATGTCACACTCTTTAAGCTGCTCTGTTTTACCCTGAATTAACATACCTAATTTAATTCAAGAAGGTGGAAAGGTCTATTCATGTCTGATCCTTCAGACTAATTAACACACACACACACACACACACACACACACACACACACACACACAGACAAACACAGAGAGAGACTGAGAGAGAGAGCTGTACTCTCTGAGACATCACTACAGGAGTGCACATGAAAAAGTATATAGTAACAAACTTTGTATTTAATCTGTCTCTGTACTTTATTCAGATCACTGTAGTAATTTAATTCAACAATTCAGTGGTGCATCAAATCAAGTGCTGTGTTAATAAATGTGCATGAGCGCAGTGCGGGAGTTCTGCTGGATTGGGAAGGCAATCTATAGTTTTTCTAGAAAAAAAAGTTACCTTTATTTTACTCAGCTGTGATACATCTTAGATTTTATACTATTTGAACTTATAATGGTGTAATATTGATATTGTGAAATTACATCACAGTACTCTTCCACAAGTGTATCATTTTTTTTTTCCTGTCACAATTACAAAATTTTGGCTGATCAACAATGTGACTTTTTGTGTACTTGGTTTTCTTTATCATTATTCAGGGAAGACTTGCAAGAATTATGACTTAGCCTATGTAGCCTATGTATAGAACCTATTAGTGAAATGCACAAAAAGATTACTGGACAATAACCAATATACTCTGGCAAAACTGTGTAATTAAGCTGTGTACTATTATTATAGGATTTTGTATCATGACACGCCTAACGTACTTGCCATATCTCCTACTATGTACAATTTATCCATCCATCCATCTTCTACCACTTACTCCTTCTTCAGGGTTGCAGGGAACCTGGATCCAGGTTTGGTGTGGTACACCCTGAACAGGGTGCCAGTCCACAATCACATACAGACTCCCATTCATACACTATGGACAATTTAGAAAACGCCAATCAGCCTACCATGCATGTCGGAGTACCCGGAGGAAACCCCCGCAGCACGGGGAGAACATGCAAACTCTGCACACCGGGACTCGAACCCCAGAACATGCAAACTCCGGTGCTAACCACGTGCTAACCACTAAGCCACCGTACACCCTGTACAATTTGTCTATTGATAAAAAAATACAGAGTAATTTCATACCATAAAGATCCTTGTTAGCCTACTTTCTATGGTCCATATAAAGTGATCAAAACAGTTTATTTAATTAAATCCCACAAGTCACTGCTGGTGTACAGGGGTGCAGTAAGCACTCATTTGTAAACTCTCACCAGACCACACACGATTTCCGGAGGCTGCTTATTTGTACTAAGATGACAAGGCACTTCAGAGAATAAGATAACTATCAATAGTTTCCATTGTACTGAAAACAGGTCTTACGTCAAGGAAGTGAACAAGGAGATAGAAATGTCTCAAAAGGAGCCAAACAATAAATTATATTACTGTATTATATTACACAAGAGAAAGCAATGTTTATATTGCTTGGGCAAATACTGAGTGGGCACAGAGTAAATAGAAAAAATAATAAAAAATTATAAAAAGAAAAAATAATAAAAAAAGAAAAAATAATAAAAAATTACATATTACAATTACAATTATTATTAATATATACAATTATTACAATTTCTATGTAACTTACTCTAAGCTGGACTAGACAACTATTATCTCAATGCAACCTTACCATTTATATAGTGCAAAAGGCTATAATACCACCACCACCTGGTCTGCTCTCGCAGTCCTTTGATGAACCACATGATGTTCTGGCACAGAGACATGAGCTCAGCTGCTCTCTTCACTGCCTGGTCTAATCTTCCAGGGTCTAATTTTGAATCTACAAGTGTCCACTGGAGTTCTGTCTGATGCCCTCTAGCGGCCAGACCTTGGCAGTTACTTCAATTACAGGCTGATATTCAGGTAGTGAGGACGGACGTGTTGAAAAAAATAAAAAATAATAAAAATCATCGTGAAGTGGCACAGTGCAAAAGCAGTATTACGGTTACCATCCTGGCCCAATCAGATTCATGGATTAAATTTTTCGCGAATCTGATTGGTCAGAGGCTATTGATTTATTTTCTGTATACTACAGTGGAACTGTATTTTCCAATTGGTAGTCAGTTAAATGAAAATACAAAAAGTTGTTAACATGGCACTTAAACTTTTAATCAACATATTCTATTTATTTATTGTGATTTAGTACACAGTCTTGTACTACCCATTTTATGTCTTACTGTTTTTAATTATTTTAAGACATTATGACTGTGTGTCTGTGTAAAAGTCATTTAAATAATTTAAAACACTAGCTATGAAACCACAAGTTAGACACAGGTGTACATCAAAAAGACTTTTGCTTTTATGTTAGCTCAGTCTGCAGATTAACTTTTAAATAGACCCACAACATATACAGTGCCCTCCACTAATATTGTCACCCTTGGTAAATACGAGCAAAGAAGGTGGTGAATTATTATTTTTTTTTGTTTAACCTTTTGATCTTTTGTTTAAAAAAATACTCTGGTATATGGATATCAAACAATTACAAACACAACACAGGTTTATCAAGAAAAAAATATATTCCCATTTGATATTTAAATTAGTTTTTAGTATACCTCATTCATAACAATGGATAAGATTGTTGTTGAGCTTCACATAATGGGAAGTGGCTATAAAAAAAAATTGCAAATGCATTGAAAATGCCCATTTCCACCATCAGGCAATAGTTAAGAAGTTCCAGTCAACTGGAAATGTTATGAATCAATCTGGAATTGGACGCGTGTCTGTATTGTCTCAGCGCACTGTGAAAAGGATGGTTCAAGTGGTTCAAAAAATCTCCAAGGATCACAGCTGGAGAACTGCAGAAGTTAGATATATTTTGGAGTCAGAAAGTCTCCAAAACTACAATCCGAAATCACCTACATCACCACAAGTTGTTTGGAAGGGTTTCAATCAAAAAGCCTCTACTCTCATCCAAACAGACTCAAGCGTCTTCACTTTGCCAGACACTACTGGAACTTCAAATGGGATCGGGTTCTATGGTCAGATGAAACCAAAATAGAGATTTTTGGCAATAAACACCAGAGGTGGTTTTGGTGCACACAGAGAGGTAGCCATATGGAAAAGTTAATTAAAGGCTCTTTAATGTGGGGCTGTTTTTCTGCCAGAGGACCTGGACAGTTTGTTAGGATACATGGCATCATGATCTCTATCAAATATCAACAGATATTAAATGAAAACCTGACTTCCTCTGCCAGAAAGCTTTAAGTGGGCCATGGTTGGATCTTCCAGCAGGACAATGATCCAAAACATACTTCAAAATGATCACAAAAATTGTTTACTGACCACAAAATCAAAGTCCTGACTTGAAACCCATAAACAACCTGTGTGGTGAACTGAAGAGGAGAGTCCACCATCGTGGAGCTGGAAATTTGAAGGATCTGGAGAGATTCTGTATGGAGGAATGGTCTCAGATCCCTTGCCATGTTTTCTCCAACCTCATCAGGTATTATAGGAGAAGATTCAGAGCTGTTATCTCGGTAGCTAAAGTATTGGCT
This sequence comes from Ameiurus melas, assembly GCA_012411365.1. Classification (NCBI taxonomy): domain Eukaryota; kingdom Metazoa; phylum Chordata; class Actinopteri; order Siluriformes; family Ictaluridae; genus Ameiurus; species Ameiurus melas. Next base: position 11,775,224 of record CM022770.1, on the reverse strand, counting down.
AAAAGGGTGCCAATAATTGTTGCACACATATTTTAACCAATATATGTATTTTTAATAAACCTGTGTTATGTTTGCAATAGTTTAATATCCATGACAGCAGAGTATTTTAGTGATTTTTTTTTAACAAAAGATCAAAAGGTTAAACGATAAAGACAATTTTTCACAGCCACAGCCTTCTTTGTTCACATTTACCAAGGGTGTAAATATTAGTGCCCTCCACTAATATTGGCACCCTTGGTAAATGTGAGCAAAGAAGGCTGTAATCTATTGCTCTTTTATTCAGTGCTGAGTCAGTACAGTGTACTCTACTACTGTGTTGTATTGAGTACTGAGTCGGTACAGTGTACTCTACTACTGTGTTGTATTGAGTACTGAGTCGGTACAGTGTACTCTACTACTGTGTTGTATTGAGTACTGAGTCGGTACAGTGTACTCTACTACTGTGTTGTATTGAGTACTGAGTCGGTACAGTGTACTCTACTACTGTGTTGTATTGAGTACTGAGTCGGTACAGTGTACTCTACCGCTCTGTTGTATTCAGTGCTGAGTCAGAAGAAAGGCTTGGTTCATTTTCCACCTGAAGCCCCGCCGTCCTCCACACCCTGGAACAGGTGTACAAAAGCAACGCGGGTTCGCTGACGCAGAAGAAAAAAGGCGTCGTGCTCAAATAACTCCCTCCAATCTACAGACGCGCACTACATAGGCCGTGAAGTACGGGTTTAGACGCCCTATATAGCGCACTGTAGTGTCCGGTAGGTGTTGTTGGGATAACACTCGGGACTCTCGCGCAGAGGAGGAGTTCCGCACTTTCAGTTTGATGCATTCTGGGAGAGACAGCGATGTGTCCGGCTGAGCCGCCTGGGGAGCCGAGAAATTAAACTTTAACTTTAATTAAACCGCACAACTTCACTTTGTTTTTCAAAAATGGTAAGTGACCGAGATGTGTATTTCTTCCACCTTTAAAACGCAAGGTTTTTATTTTTGTTTGTAGTGTTTCACTGGGTGTTTTTCAGGAGACAGCTCGCTAGCCTGCACCTGTTCCTACCTGGTAGCTGTTTACGTTCAACTTCCGTCCTTATTTACACGCAGTTTTTATTTATTTATTTATTTATTTTATTTATCGCGGAAATAAGTAATTTAATATGGAGGCAGGTTAAATAAGCATCAAGTCACAATTCTGAGTTTGTTTTAATTGGCTGACCTTTTGTCATTACCTGCTACTAGTTATTACTAATGCTTCCGTGAAGTCAGCAGTTTCCCAGCTCCAGAAACAGGGTGCCATTACTTACGCCACAGGTCGCAGTTAAGCTTATCTACAGCCTATTTTCTGTGAGTTTGTTCGTTTTAAACACTTTACCTGTTATGGTTCTGTGTTCTTTTATTCTACAGCATTTTAAAGCTGTGTGTGCTTGGAAAGAAGCACACTGTATATAGTCAAAAGTTTGTGGACACCGCGTTGATCATCCCAGTCCAGATGTAGTGCCCCTTTTTCTGCTTTTAATAACCTCCAGTCTTCTGGGAAGGCTTTCCACTAGATTTTGGAGCGTGACTTTGGGGATTTGTGTTCCTTCAACTACAGGAGCGTTCATGAGGAGAGCATCAGTTCATCTCAGTGGGGTTGAGTTCAGGACTCTAGAGGACTTCCACACTAACTTTTGCAGACCATCCGAATATCCCTACTACGATGCTATACAGTCGCCGAAAAGCAGTACGCAAAAGGAGCAGTATGTCTGAGTTTTCAGCATTCATAAAGCCGTAGGCGAGGAGAACCCAGATGACTTAATGCAGTATGGAACCAACACACACAGAGCGCTATCCCATAAGGTATTGGGACTGGCGTGGAAGAGCTGTACGGAAGGCGGCATATCAGCTCTTTTTAAGTTGTAGGTCGCGGTACGATGCCAACATGGATGATGTAGTACGTCCGGGTTGTGTCCATGCTACACACTCGGTCCGTACTGTATCAACCGCTGAGCAGAAGGTATAGTCACAGTACGTGATTTCGAACGCAGCCCACATCCTCATGAAGCCACTGTCATGCTAGAACAGGTTTGGCCTCCTTAGTTCCAGTGAATGGAAATCTTAATGCTAGAGCATGCGAAGCCATTCTAGACAACTGTGTGCTTCTGTGTTTGTAGCTACAGTGAGTTGAAGGCTCACATATACAGTAGCTTAGATGGTCAGGTGTCCACACACTTTTGGCCACATTGTGTAGCATTTGATGTCCGGACTTCATTTTACTGTCAAGACCAATTGGTCACCTCTGGATATTATAAATGGTAAATCTAGGTAATATTATTATTATTATTATTATTATTATTATTTATTAATATTAACTGTTAATCAAACATGATTTATTTTTAAAATCTAGGTTTAACATGCCTCATCATACATTGATGAGCAGTAGTAGGTAAAATGTCATGTTTTTCTAGACAGTTTGCATACTACACGTAACTTAGCTCATCTGGTATCTTTAGGATACTGAAGTACACTGTTGTTACATCCTATATAGTGTGATCAAACCTTCCTGAAGTGTTGTCCGCTTCACACTGTATGAGGTGACCTGATTTTGCGAACGAGTCAAGTGAGTTGAGGACGGCTTCTGATTCACTGCCATCGTGACCAAAGACGGCCGATGACAAAGTTCTGGCAGGGAAATCTCTGCGTGAGTGCTGCTCATCGAAAAGAGACTAATGTGATTAGATACGAGTTACAAATACGGTAGTTGTGTTGGCAAAACAGACTAAGCATGCTAACGAACAGATCATAACATAGTAGAATGTAGGTTTTTTTGTGTGTATGTGTTTTTTTTTCTTTTTTTTTTTTTTTTCTTCTTTTTCTGGATCTTCATAATGTAATCTGACATGGACAACATGTTATCGCACAGTCTGTGCAACATGACAAATAATCAATTTAAGACAGCTCAGATTACAAAATAGGCTTTAGATCCAGCAGTCGTCACTTAGACCTGGCTTCCACTTGTCAAGCAAAGTTAATGTTTGGATAAAAGTCTTAACAAAAGTCTTCTTCAGTAATCCTATGCTCCTTACATTTGCAAAGTAAGTGAAGATGCAGATATTTGTGTGTGTTTATTATAAGCAAAAGAGGAGCGAACGGCATTGTACAGACATGTAAGCAGCATTCCTGAAACAGCAGCCAGCTGTGTGTGTATGTATGTATGTATGTATGTGTGTGTGTGTAATATATATATATATATATATATATATATATATATAAAATGTGTATGTATATGTGTGTGTGTGTGTGTGAGAGAGAGAGAGAACAATAGAGGGAAAATGATCTGAGGACATAACAGTGGAGGAAATTCAGCTCCTAACCCTACCTCCAGTATGAGCCTGACAGTGAAACACATCCTTAAGGTCACACGGAGGAATTTATAAAGCTGTACTCGTCTGTCTGATCTACATAGTCTTATATAACCATTAAGTACACTTGTTATATGCCTGTACATCTTTCAAGCTTTTGTTTGTTTGGTTTTCTTCTCTACCATGAACCAATTTTTTTAAGTTACTTTGTTTACAGACAACACAAACACACCCATTCAAAGCATTCACATGTGGGCCATGGTGCAATTTGTCTATGCTTTTTGTATTCCAAGCCCTTTGTTGTTATGAGAGGGAACGATACGCCAAACTTCTCTTCCAGTGTTTCAGAAATATATTAGTGTCTGGTTATAGCTGTGAGGTCCCATCCCTCTTTTTCTTTTTTCTTTTGAGTGAGACAGCAGTGTTTGTATGTATCCGTGTCTCTACATGCTGTATGAACCCATTCATTACTTTCCTACTTCCTCCTTAGTCCTTTGACTGGGTGTGTGTCACCTTCTCCGTCCGGTTTGCAAACGCTCTGGTATTTTTTTTTATTGATTTACATACTGTTAAACTGCACCAGTGCTGTATCAGGAATCCGTTTAATGGAACGGAGGTTTTTTTTTAGGCACCTTTCATAAAATTTTGGAGTTGAATGTTAGTCTATTTGTGGAATTTTTACAATCTGTTTAGTTAACACATGTTAGGGACTGAATAACCATGGAATGTACCTGTCCTTTTTTTCCCCCACCTCTCAAAGATTAGGTTTCTATCTAATAGAGTAACAAATAATTAACAACTGGACACCCCCTTCCCCCCAATCCCATACACGCACACCTTTGCCCCTGTTCTACAATGTTGTAGGTGAAGTGTAGGGAGGGCTTTGAGACAGTTTGGTAAGTGCATTAAAAGTATGTACTTCACAGGTACAGTCTTCAGGTTTTTTTTCTACTGACAATATGCACTGGATGGGATGTCTGTCCATTGCAGGGCACCATGCACACTCTAGTATAGCCAGTTGACCTACTGACGTCTATTGAAATCCACACTGACATGGGGAGGACATGCTAAACTCTGTACAGACAGGAAAAAAAAAAAGAACAGTCCTGTGTGTGGAGCGTCTGCAGGCCTTGTTGGTGAGAGAGATCAGAGGAGAATGAGCAGACTGGTCCGAGCTGACAGGAAGTCTATAGTAACTCAAATAAGCATACTTTACAACCATGGTGGCACCCACTGAACTGTTGCTCACTCAATGATTTTTGTTTATCACACCATTCTGTGTAAATTTTAGAGACCGCTGTGTTTGAAAATCGCACAAGATCAGCAGTTTATGATATATTCAATCCGACCCTTCTGGTACCAACAATTAGAGTCAAAGAGATCACACGTTTTCTTCATTCTGATGATGATGATGATGATACTATTATTATTATTAAGAAGAAGAATTAATAATAATAATACCTTTTATTTGTAATACACTTTTCTTACACTCAAAGCACTACAAGATTGAATAAACACAACATACAACAGCAGCCACATAAAACTAATCTTAATAAATATTACAAGACTACCTTAAATAAATGAGTCATATAGTGCACTTATTATGGTTTTTCAAATATTACCTTTCATATAGTCTGTTATGTAGCGGTTTTTGAATGTCAAAAGTCTGCGGAGTTTAAAAAAATCAAAGTGCACGACAGGTGTTATTGGAGTTATTGGCTCCCAAAAGAAGGAAGCGATTCTGAACAGCTGAAACGAGTCGTTCGTGATTCCAGACTTACTTCGTGTACTAACTTAAATAGGTTTGTAACCAAAAACCCAGCTGCAGATTAGTCTATGAATGCATTTAAAGTGTTTTTTTGTTTATTTTATTTAGTTTTTAATCTTAGATGCATATCAATCTATTGTATGAGACCTTTAAAACAAAATTAGGCATGTTTCAGAACAATCACAGGTGCAATCAGAGGTGCACATTAAGTAAAAGTTAAAGCTTCTTAAAGCAATCCAAGGTTGGGGTGTTTCTAATAGTAAAAGGAAGAGCATTACATAGTTTAGGGCTTCTGGAAGAGAAAGCTCTTTCCCCCATAGATTTAAGTTTGCAGGACGGCTGCTGAAGTGGAAATGAATTGTCAGAATGAAGAGAATGGGATGGAGTGTAGGGCGCGACAAGACTGCAAAGATGCTCTGGAGCAACACCATGAACTGCTTTATACGTTTAAATGAGAGTTTTAAAACCTATACGAGCATGGATGTGAAGCCAGTCAACTGCAAGAGCATGGGGAGATGTGTAGATGTGGTGCGGTACGTGTAAGAACATGAGCAGAGTTCTGAATATACTGAAGCCTGTTTATGGTTTTTGCTGGTAGGCCAGATAAGAGGGCATTTCAGTAATCCAGCTTAGAGGTAATCAAGGCATGGAGAAGTCTTTCTGCACCAGCCAGTGAGAGCAAGGTCCTGAGTCAGGCAACAGTTCTAAGGTGGTAAAAGGCCGTGTTATAAATATTTTTAATGTGTGCATCAAATGTCAACTGAGCATCAAAGAAGACACCTAGGTTCTGCACTTGAGAGGAGTGAAGCACAATGCTGTTGTCAGCCATCCGTGATGTTTGCTGTGAACACTGGCGCTCTTGATCTGCAGTTGTACAGGTGTTCCTAATAAAGTGGATGGTGAGTGTATGTTACAGATATCCTCTAAAGTGTGTAAGTCTTTGGATGTGATTATACTATAAATTTTTCTGAAGAAGGAAGTGAACCTTTATGATTTTTTTATAAAGTAAGAAGTAAATGCATGGCTGTTTTGCATCCTCTATAGCAGTGCTTACTCAAAGCTTTGTTCTTCAGTGTACCAGATGTTTCCCCGCACTTCATGTCCGTGTTTTATGGGCCAAAATCCTGCATTACCCACAACTCGCCAGATGGTGATGGTGGCTTACACTTGACTATAATAAATCAAATAAATGTGTCCTATATCTTCCTGAATAAATGAATGGATTGATTTGATTTGATTATATATATTCATGCACAGCAACCATCCCACAGGATAAATACACAATAATGCCAAAAATCTGATTTCTGTTCCATTCATACAATATAAGACACAATGACGCTTCATGTGAGGGCAATTTAGCAGCATGCAGCTGAATAACCATCTTTTTAATACTACTTGCAAATTGTTCTTGATTTCAATTTCTTTGATGCGGGGCACAGTGGCTTAGTGGTCATCACGCCTGCCTCCCACCTCCGGGGTTGGGGGTTCAATTCCTGCCTCCACTGTGTTCATAGCGCCTGCATGTTCTCCCCGAGCTTCGGGGGTTTCCTCTGGGTATTCTGGTCTCCTCCCCCAGTCCAAAGACGTGCATTTTAGACTGATTGGTATCTCCAAGTTGTCCATGGTGTGTGAGTGTTTGTGCAATTGTGCCTTGCAATGGGTTGACATTAAATCTGCTGCTTCAGGCGAGTTTGTAATTACATTTAATAAAATAAAAAAAAAGAAGCATATTTTATCGTGATATCAATATTACATCATCGTATCAGCCAGCTCTGGCCAAATTTATTATTCTGATTAAAACTGAGGTTTTGTTTTTTTAAAACATGTTTTTATAACATGCTGTATATAACATTTAAGAATAACTCTCCTTGGATTATCTTTGCTAAGAACATGCATGTCTGGAGATAGTCTCCCATCTTCTATCATGCTCCGTCAACTTTCCTTCTTTTAACATGCTTGTGGTTCTCTAAACCAGAAGTTACGTTTCAGAATTTGGAGTCAACAATTTGTAAATGTTGAGCAGTGTGCACTACAGGCTGGTACAGTATTGTTTTTGTAGTTTTGTGTAGGGTGAATAAAGCAAGGCTGCAGTCCTTTATTTCGGGATCACCAAATGATTATAAGGTGAATTTACTTATACAATGTTGTATTTGTTTAGACAGTTCTTAATAATAATAGTAGTAATAATAATAATAATAATAATAATAATAATAATATATATATGGTCCTCACTGTTCTTATTCTAATAGCTTAATTTTCACTAATACCTTTTTGTTTTCAAGATTTATTTGTTTGTCAATATATTTTGTCTTGTTCTGTAGATGCGTTTTCTGCTGCTCTTCAGTCGCCAAGGGAAGCTAAGGCTGCAGAAGTGGTTCCTGCCACTGGCTGAGAGAGAGAAGAAGAAGATCATACGGGACATGACCACCATGGTGCTGGCTCGAAAACCACGCACGTGTAACTTCCTGCACTGGAGAGATCTCAAGATTGTCTACAAGAGGTGAGGAGGATCCAGCAGGCTCCTGTGATTCCTATACTGGCTTTGCTTTCAAAAGGTCTCTCAATTGATCAAAGAATGGACGTTTCTCATATTTCCGTGTTTATGAATCCGAAAGCATATATAGTAGCGTTTCAGAACTGCTGGTGAGATGTTGAACAATGGCTGCATCTACATGTATTTCCCAGCATTGTGAAATACATGTGAGAAAAAAAAGCATGACTGTGAGAAAGAAATGGCTTTGTGCTATTTGCTGTGATGAGGGAGGGCATTTTAAGAGGCAGCAGGTACACCTGTAGCCGGTATTTAAAAGAACCTGACTACTAAAAAAAACACTGGTAATAGATGCTTTAAACATGGGTCTAGTCCCTCTCGATTTGAATGGACCGGTCAAATATCTCAGAAAAACCAGCAGTTCATGTGGGACCTGATACTGCTGCATATCACAACTATGCAGCTCTTCCTCCTCTAAGTTAGCTAATTGCTATAAATACAGTGGGTATATATATAAAAAAGTCTACTATAAAAAGTCTATTTTTGTGAACCCAAGATAAATCATGTCAGAACTTTTTCCACCTTTAATGTGATTTAGCAACCAACACAGTTCAATTGAACAAAAAAATGCATCCAATAAGCTGGTTGCACAAGTGTGCACACCCTTTTATCAGAATTAACTAATCACATTCATACTCGTATTCAGAAGTAATTATCATACACCTGTCATCAGTGAAGTGATTCTGATTAACCTCAAATAAAGACCAGCTGTTTCTGTAGGATTTTCTTTACATCATCTTGGTTTTATCTGTCTGCTGAAGCCATGGTCCATGAAGAGCTAACAAAGCAGGTATGGGATCTCATTGTTGAAAAGTATCGATCAGGTGAGGGGTACAAAAGAATTTCCTAAACATTAGATGTTCAGTGCTGTGAAAAAGTATATGATTGCTTCTTTTTTGTGTACATCTCATACTAAATTGTTTCAGAAATTAAAACAGTCTAAGGCAAAACAAAGGCAACCTGAGTAAGCACACAGTTATTCAATACCAACTGGGCCTGTGTGAAAATGTTTGCCCCATAGTTACTAAATCCACAAATCTATGAAACTGTATTCATAATGGGGTTCAGCTGGACTAGACACAACCAGGTCTGTTCCATCAAATGAACACTTAAATGGAACTTTTTCAACAGCATGAAGCTGGCTAAAAGGTTTCATCCAGTAACACGCTATGCCAAAATTGAAAGAAATTCCAGAAATGATGAGGAAGAAGGTCATTGAAATACATCACTCTGGGATGGGTTACAAAGCTATTTCAAAGGCTCTGGAACTCCAAAGTGTAGCCGTTATCTCCAAATGGAAAAACTCAGTAATGAACCTTCCCAGAAGTGACCGATCTTCCAAAATTCCTCCAAGAGCACAGCAACTAATCATCCAGGAAGTAACAAAAGAGCCAAGGACAACATCAAAGGACCTACAGGGCTCTCTTGCATCAATGAAGGTCACCGTTCATGACTCCACTATAAGAAAGACACTGGGCAAAAATGGCATCCATGGAAGAGTGGCGAGATGAAAACCACTGCTAACCAAGAAGAACATTAAGGCTCTTCTGAATTTTGCCAAAACACACCTTGATGATCCTCAAACATTTTGGGAGAATGTTCTGTGGATCTGAGTTGAAAATGGAATTGTTTCTTATTGAGAAAATAAGATATACGATGAATGGTTGTACGGACAAGTTTTTTATATATATATATATATATATATATATATATATATAAAAAAGGCATCCCTTTTATTGTATACTTTATGGAGTTACACTTCCCACTTAAATTGTTGTGCCTGTTGTTGGATTTTACAATATGTTTATAACCAGTGACAGTTATTGGGTAGCCATGATGAACTGGGGGGGCGGGTTGTGGGTTTTAGATATTTCAAAGGTTTTCCTTTGTTAGTATAAAAAGGAAAAAAAACATGTGAATGTTTACTGCTGTGGTGCTCAATTTGTTTTCTTCTCAATGGAATATTTGGTTAAGGGAGTGGAGGACAAGAGATTCAAAGGAAAGGTTCAGGAAAAATGTTCAGCGGAAACGTTCTGTAGAAATGATCAGCAGAAATGTAGAAATGTTCAACAGAAATTTTCAGCAAAAATGAAACTGGAAAAAGAAAAGAAAGTGGAGTTGTTTGGAAGGCTGTGGTCCTGTTACATCTGGCATAAACAGAATTCCACAAAAAGAAAATCATAACTACAATCAAGCTGGTGGTGGAAGTGTGATGGTGTGGGGTTACTTTGCTGCTTCAGGGCCTGGGCAACTTGCAATAATTGAGGGAAACATGAATTCTGCTCTCTACCAGAAAATCCTAAAGGAGAATGTCTGGCCTTCCGTCTGTAAGACTGCAGCAAGACAGTGATCCAAAGCACATTATTTTGGCACAAAACCTGCAAAAAACAGCTAAAAAATCAGAAAAAATTCGCCTTCCAGCATGATAAAGATCCAAAGCACAATTCCAATTCAAAAAAGGAATGGCTTCAGAATTAGCTGATGAATGTTTTGGAATGTCCCAAGAGCTCAGATGTAAATCCTATTGAAAATCCTCTCTTATGAAAGGACTTGAAGAGGGATGTGCAAAGCAGATCCCCTCATAATTTGATAGAGCATAGGTGCACACTTGCGCAACCAGGTTATTGTTTTCTCTTTTCTTTTTTTTTTCCCTGAAACATTTGGGTTTGGCTTTTTATTTGAACTTGTTGGTTGTTATATCTCATTAAAGGTGGTAAAAAAATCTGACATTATTTATATGGGTTTAATTTTTTATATCACAAAAACCTGCAATTTTAACAGTGCGGTGTAGACATTAAATCCAGTGTGTGTGTAATATATATATATACACACACACACACACACACACACACTACTGAAACACTGTTTTGTAGTGTTATAATACCTGCGCTTTGACTGCTGGGTTGGTTAATGTTTGTTCATGGCAACTGCCATTGTGCCCTTTAGAGAAGTGTTTAACTTCATGATGTTGCTCAAATGGCTGATGAAAACCACTTTGGGCACAAGCATTTCTCGAAAATGAAAATGGTAACATATCAACTAACACTGAATAGGTGGAGTCATAATCCAGTTAATTTCTAATCCAGTTTGTTGTTTTCCATGAAACCAGTTCAGAAACTTTACACTGATGCCAAAGGCTGACATCATGCTTAGGAAAAAAACAAAACACAGACCACTAAGAATGTTGCTTTTTTCAGAGCTGACAATAATCCCTTCATGTCCCACACAGGCTGCTCTCTACACTATTGTCCTCACCACAGACACGCATTATGACGATCACTGCTCTCACGTATAGCTGTCCCAGGATGAACTTATTATTACTGTTTCTATGTCCTTATTTCAGTGAGTGGTTTTGTATTCTAATGGGTTTGTTTTCCTGTACTGTACAGTTTAATGTTTCCTTGTGTGGTGAAGTCTTGAGTCAGTGTCTCAAAAATGGAAATAATATTAATATGCAGTTCAAATAGTCATCTGTAATGAGGATGGTAGCTGTTTTAATTGTAGGAAGAAGACTTTTATTAAGACTTTTATAAGGTATTATTTTACTTAGTTTTCTAAGTTCCTCTCTACGTTTGTTGCCCGACTTGTTACTTGGAAATACAGTGGTGTGAAAAAGTGTTTGCCCCCTTCCTCATTTCCTGTTCCTTTGCATGTTTGTCACACTTAAGTGTTTCGGAACATCAAACCAATTTAAACAATAGTCAAGGACAACACAAGTAAACACAAAATGCAATTTGTAAATGAAGGTGTTTATTATTAAAGGTGAAAAAAATCCAAACCATCATGGCCCGTGTGTAAAAAAGTGATTGCCCCCTAAACCTAATAACTGGTTGGGGCAACCTTAGCAGCAACAACTGCAACCAAGCTTGCGGTGGATAACGTGCAATGAGGCTTTTACAGCGTCCTGGAGGAATTTTGGCCCACTCATCTTTGCAGAATTGACCTAATTCAGTTACATTAGAGGGTTTTCGAGCATGAACGGCCTTTTTAAGGTCATACCACAACATCTCAATAGGATTCAGGTCAGGACTTTGGCTAGGCCACTCCATTTTGTTTTTCTTCAGCCATTCGGTGGTGGACTTGCTGGTGTGTTTAGGATCATTGTCCTGCTGCAGAACCCAAGTTCGTTTCAGCTTGAGTACACGAACAGATGGTCGGACATTCTCCTTCAGGATCTCTTGGTAGACAGCAGAATTCATAGTTCCTTTTATCACGGCAAGTCTTCCAGGTCCTGAAGCAGCAAAACAGCCCCAGACCATCACTCTACCACCACCATATTTTACTGTTGGTATAATGTTCTTTTTATGAAATGCAGTGTTCCTTCTACGCCAGATATACTTGGACACACACCTTCCAAAGAGTTCCACTTTTGTCTCATCGGTCCACAGAATGTTGTCCCAAAAGTCTTGGGGATCATCAAGATGTGTTGTGGAGAAATTGAGATGAGCTTTGATGTTCTTTTTGCTCAGCAGTGGTTTTCTCCTTGGAACTCTGCCATGCAGGCCATTTTTGCCCAGTCTTTTCCTGATGGTGGAGGCATGAACGCTGACCTTAACTGAGGCAAGTGAGGCCTGCAGTTCTTTGGACGTTGTTGTGGGGTCTTTTGTGACCTCTTGGATGAGTCGTCGCTGCGCTCTTGGGGTAATTTTGGGCGGCCGGCCACTCCTGGGAAGGTTCACCACTGTTCCATGTCTTCGCCATTTGTGGATAATGGCTCTCACTGTGGTTCGCTGGATTCCCAAAGCTTTGGAAATGGCTTTATAACCCTTTCCAGACTGATAGATCTCAATTACTTTCTTTCTCAATTGTTCCTGAATTTCTTTGGGTCTCGGCATGATGTGTAGCTTTTAAGGATCTTCTGGTGGACCTTACTGTGTCAAGCAGCTCCTATTTAAGTGATGCCTTGATTGTGAACAGGTGTGGCAATAATCAGGCCTGGGTGTGGCTAGAGAAATTGAACTCAGGTGTGGACAACCACAGTTATAGTATGTTTTAACAAGGGGGGCAATCACTTTTTCACACAGGGCCATGATGGTTTGGATTTTTTTTCACCTTTAATAATAAACACCTTCATTTACAAATTGCATTTTGTGTTTACTTGTGTTGTCCTTGACTATTGTTTAAATTGGTTTGATGTTCCGAAACACTTAAGTGTGACAAACATGCAAAGGAACAGGAAATGAGGAAGGGGGCAAACACTTTTTCACACCACTGTACATTATTTTCGACCTCTGTGTGTTGAGGTATAAAGTGGGAATGCCTTCATGTTTGTCTTTTGTTGGAGTATATTTTCCTCCACAAAACAATGAACTGTATAGTCAGTGATTTAACAAGCAAATATGTCTTTGTTGATTGATCTAAAGCAAATACTGGTGAATGCAGTATAACTCCTTTAAAGGTAAGAGTCACTTTGTTTACTGCTGATGTTATCAGCCATGTTGATTTGACGTCACTTGCTGGAACTTACTGTGGTTTTTCCTAGTCGACAATGTAAAATGGTTCAAATTATTGTCTCCTTCTTTGTAGTATTAAAAATTCGGATCATGTGGTTGTCACTGACATAGGAAAATTAGATGAAGCATTAGCCATTGTTGCGAACTAGTTTCACTTGTCAATGCTACGACCAAATTAGCAAGGTCCAAGAATCTTTTGTACTAAATGGTACTAAAGAAAGAAAATGCAACTAAAAATCCAATCGCAAAAATAATCTTTCTGAACTTTGCTTGGTGAACTCTATAAATCGAGTTCAATAGGAAAAGACAGTCCGGAAAGTCAACCTGACCAAGAGATAGATGTGATGTTAGTTTAAGTCCAACGTGACATCTGGGTTTCCTATATCTATGGAGATCATAGCCATACTATATACTATATAGATACTGTATACTATATAGATATAGTATATAGATACTGTTGCTCTGGGAAAAACAAACCTTGCAGCTACATTGCTTTTCTGACATGTTTACACCACCAACCCTACAACCTACAAGAGGGCGCACACATGCTTCCTCTGCGACACATGAAGCCAAACAAGTGTGTCTACCCTCTTCAGCATACCTGAGCTCAGATACTGATTGGCTACTATTGCTGTGATTGACAGGGAGGAGAGAGAATATGCCTTCCAGACACTTTTGCTCTCTTGGCTCCCGGCCATGGATTTTGTTTTTGGCATCGTGAGGATCCAAACCAGCCATCTCTGGGTGATTCTTAATTCTTCTTAAATAGTAGAAATTAACAAAAATTCAAAATCCCTTTTATAAGTAAATGTGTCCACATTTTTCAGAGTAGGTGAAACTGCACATAGAGATATAAATGCTGGGGAATCCCAAAGATTTTTCCCATCATTCAGCTAGTCTCCACTACAAAATACCTTTTGATTTTACTCACACGCAAGTGACCCAGGAAGAGTCTCTATTAGAGCCATTGTATATGAGGACACATTGTTCAGAGACATTTCCCCTGGCTGCTCAGAAAACCTGTCCTCGGCTCAGAGCCGGGGAGCTTCAGCTTACGCTGCTATAATCCAGAAATCCTGCTTAATGTTTGGCCGGACCGATGGCCTGATTCATTTATCTAAAGTTAGTGTGGGTGTTATTTTATTTGCACACTGGAAACCTCTCAGGATGTAACTGAGTGACTCGTATGTCTAGGTTAAATCGCATTTAACTTTTGATTGGTACAACAGTCTAAGCTTTCATCTTATGATCAGCAGTCCTGACGATATTGCAGCCCTCTATGACTGGGAGTCTGAGCAGGCATAGTTAGCCCTGCTCTCTGGTGAGGATGGATTTACTTTCCTTTCTCTCCCCTGTCAATCATCACCACAAGATTGAGCAATAGGGCAGAAGTAGCTAATGGAATTTGTAAAATAAATTAGGATAAAGAAATGTATAATTGACTTATTATTGGTTTATGTATTGACGAGGATCTCATGACTCGTCAAGTTTCTTTTGCTTTATGCCAATAGAAAGAAAGAAGTGACCAGTACATACAGAAGCACACAGCTGCCATTCAAGAAAAAAATCATTCTCAGCAGTATATTGATATTAGAAGGAAAGTGTCTTGTTATAATGGGAAAACAAGAAAAGGTCCTTGTCTTGCTGAACCTGTGTGCTGACGCTGCTTGAGGGTTTTTTTCTTTTCTTTTTTCTTTTCTTCTTTCTGTTCACGTTTGCTGTGTTATTCATACGAGAATCTCCAGGATGAATAGCAGCTTCTGTCTGCCATTCACCAGCTTCTTGTCAGACATGCAGCGTATAAATCACCCAATATTCATTCGTTAGCATTCTGCGACTTTTTCTCCTATTCACAGGCAGTACATTACCACGCCCTTGCTGCCACATTTCGAAGGCAATTCTTGCGTCTCAGCTCAACTCCATGAGGATCGGCCATTTTAATAAAAGCCTGACAGTGTTTTGTGTAACAACATACCCAACCTGTAGACATTTAATATGCTGTAATATAAGTTTGATCAGCTAGGAATAAAGCAGTGTCCGTAAACGCTGACATTCAACAATTCTTTGTAACCAAGAATCAAGAGACATTTGCACAGTTCCACTGCGCGCCCTGTGCATTGAAATACTTGTGACGAGGGTCAGATTTAGACCTTGACATTTATTAGACATGAATACTAATGTCACTGTTGCAGTGTAGACAAAATTGTCATTAGAATCTCATCGTAGTTTAAGTCAAATTTAACTAATTCGATCAACTGCGCCATGTCATTTCCTCTTAATAATGTGGTCTTTTTCTCATCATGTTGTACCAAGATGTTTTCAAGTTATACGGATATGTGCTTCTCATAGTAAGATGTTTTCTCATTATAACAAGATGCTGATGGGGATTTGTTTCCTTCGTGGCAGCTCTGCGCTTCTGTAAAGTACAACTATCACTCTATTACACAACACTAGTCTTCAGCTTACGCTATTACTGCTTACCCAGCAACATTTTACATTTTTACTTGCTTTTTCTTATTTTGTCCATATCTTTGCGATTTCCACCAATTGAAGTAAGATCCTTTTACTGACTGAACATTTGCTTTCCTGGTTTTCTGTGGGTTTAAATAATTCGAGTATAAATCTGAACACGTTTCTTGTAAACACTGCTAGTAGTTTGTGCTTTTTTTTCTTCCTTTTTTCTATGCTGAATGTTTTCCCCCATTTTACTTGTTCATACTGTAATCTGATTTAGCTGGCCATCCTCATCTAAACGATTAAATACAAACAAAATACTATTTTACCAGGAACACATGATTTGCTGTTGTGTACACAGGTATGCCAGTCTATATTTCTGCTGTGGTTTGGAGGACCAGGACAACGAGCTGCTGGCTTTGGAAGTGCTGCATCGATATGTCGAACTGCTGGATAAGTACTTTGGCAATGTAAGTGCATGTGAACAATATCACTGTGACCCACCACATCCTCATACAATCATAAGACGTTATTGATCTTATGTGAACATAGACCTGAGGAATTTAAGGCAGCTGTACACATGCTGTTCCTGGATAGTTCCACTGTAGACCTCGATTCCAGACCTGCTTCTACAGATCTAAACTTTCTCAGAATATAATTCCAATTCAAACTCCAGGAAACAGAATAGTTTTCGCAGCACTCCTAATTTAGCTTTCCTGAGAGAGGAAATACTGTAGAAGGTGCAGTTGTATAATGCATTCATAGTAGGTTTTCTTCCTAACATAAATTATGTTTGGAAGACTCTTCTTCCTCAGAGAGAGGCATATCTCAGGGTGATGGTAAAACACACATCTTAATTTTGTATAATTCTGTATAATTTTGATATTGGAGGAGTTGATTTGGCCTGTTACCTCAGGTGTGTGAGCTGGACATCATCTTTAACTTTGAGAAGGCGTATTTCATCTTGGACGAGTTCCTAATGGGGGGAGAGATACAGGAAACATCAAAACAGTCCATTGCTAAATCCATCGAGGCTTCAGACATGCTGCAGGAGGTGAGAGAGGCAGTTCACTGAAGCACAGATCTTGCATAGAATTGTAAAGGTCCTGACATGTTGAAAATGATTCATAATGCCTTGGAAAATGTTCACTGGAATTGTAAGGTTTAACACTAGCCTGAGTTATCCAAACCAGTACATTAATATCAACATAAGTTGAGGCAGCATTGGAAATTCCATTATATTTCACAATTAGAACAAACTTCTGTTTTTGTTATAAACATAAATACACTGAATATGTGAGCAAGGCTGCTTATTTATTTAATAATACTGGCTAAGATCTTTCTGAGCAATTATCACAAATGGTCCACACCCACTGTAGAGTCCTGAAATGGAGAGAACGGATGCAAATGGAAGATTGTAGAAAGGTTATGAATGTACAATTCACTGCATTGTCTCCTTTCCAGACGATGGAAGAGTACATGAGCAAACCGGCGTTTTAGCAGCTTCTTGGAGGGAAGCAGCACTCATCAACGGACCGAAAAGGAAATTTCCCTGTCTCCAACTACAACACTCTGAAACAGACCATGGCTTCTGGTTACACTTTTATAATGGAAGCTATGAAGATATGAAGTTGCTGTTAAAAGTCTGTATGTAAAGGAAATCTGAGTATAGTACAGTACATCTGGTAGAAACTTTTTTTTTTATATATAGTTTTCTAGTTGCAATTTCACATGGAACTTTTTAAACAATAGTTGTCCTTATTTGCATTATTATGTGTTTGTGCAGTGCTTGTCTGATATTTTTTTTTACTACTTTAACACTTCTTTTAACACTGTTTGGCTCCTTTGTTACTTGAATAGGTTGATTTGAAGCAGAAAAAAAATACAGACTTGGGAGAACTTGAGTAAACAACACTGTACAAGTCTCGCAACACTTTGTTTGCTTGAAGACTCCCTTTGCACGGCTCGACAAGACGTTTCACTATAGACGTCCTCTTTTACCCGAAAGCAGATTAATGGGTTGATTTGCAATAATTCTATTGAACCTCACATTAATGTTAAGTGCCTTTCTTAGTGATTGTATGCCTCCTACACATTTTTAATGAGGTACAGTGTATGTCTTATCAAAGAAGTTATTTGAATTTTGAAAACATTTGAAGTGATTTTATGTGTTGAAATGATTACTTCCTATTACGCTATGATGATTAAAATGGTCAAATCTACACTGTTCTTAATGACATTAAAATGTATTTTGATACATATCCGGTCCATTCTTGTTTTTGTTCTTGTTCTTACCGGAACTGTCCAAGTGCTGAAATGACGTCATGCAGTAATGACGAAACCAGCTCTCCATTCAGGATTTCACAGGCGGCGCGGTGCGGAACAGCACACTGGTGTCACATTATAGTATAACATCTGGATTTTCTTTTTTCTTTTTTTATGGTTTGAGTATCTTCATTCCTTTTCAAGTTAAATGTCAACATGTCGATATAAACAGTCTTTTATGACACGGTTTTAACCCGTATTGAACACACTGCTCATGGTTAATAAGTCAACACAATACAGCGAGAGGAAAAAATAATACAGTAATGCTTTATTAATCTTTGAGTCATTTCACACTTCAGAACAGGTACAAAATGACTGAGAAACGAGGATCACATCCACCTTTGTCTAATAATGATATAGCTCATACGATAGGACCATACCAAGCTCCGAAGTGCTCAATATAAGGGCACATCATACTAACGCACGTTGCAAAAATACACTTGAAACACTAATAAACCAAAACAGACAAAATGTCGTTTGCTCTTGCACGTTTGTATACGGTATATTATGTACATCATATAGAATTTCATACTAAAGCACTTAACGTTGGTTAATCTTGAGGAAATAGAGGCATTTGTAAAGGAGAGGGATGTGGACAATGTTGTTCCGTTCTGTTTTTGTTTCCTTACCCACTACATCCCAGCGACCAGTTTAGTATGATGTTCTTTCTCTCCTTCGGTGACCGACTCGGGGATTTGCTGATCAGGCTGCTCCGGTATCGCGATCTCGGTCGGTGTTTTTTGCTGCACTTCCGCTTCCTCCTTCCCCTGCGTGTCTCTTTTGGCCGGCGCGCCCTTCCCCGTGTCCACCTGATCGAAGTAATCTTTCATGGCCTCCTCGTACATTTCGTATGGAAACAGTGCGTTAGAAGAGTCCACGGCTCGTTTGCGGTCTGATGAACTAGTATCGGGGTACTCGGTTAAAAGTTTGGCGGCAAGGAACGTGGCCACTTCGTCTTCATCCACCGCGTCGTCGTAATCATCTTTCCGTTTGCTTGGCGCTCTGTTCAGCTCCGACACCGAGAAACTCCCGCGTCTTCCGCTTGGCGAGAAATATCTTGACACGGGCGTCTTATATGGTCGCGGTTTCACGTAATATTTGGCGTTCTTGTTGGCCAGGTTTCCCAGACCCAGGACCTTTAGGATGTCTTCAGTCTTGACGTCGGCTGGAATGTCGCTTACTGTGACTTCCGGTTGGCGTCCGTTGTAATATTTAATGACGCGGCTCTGGTAGCGAGGCGCGCTGGGTTTTCTGGCCAGCTGCGGTTCGGGGAGACGCTGTTGTTTCCGAGTCTCCTCCATAAACAGCATGCCGACCAAATCCTCAGGCGGGATTTGGAGCTTCATAGACACGGCTGACAGTAGTTGTTTGATCGCCCGCGGGTCGAGGAGAGAGGGCATGTTCAGGAGTCTTCTCCTTCCGCTCTGCGCGTCTGTCAACTCTCGCTTCTGCGCCTGATCGGTCATTTCCAGCACCTTCAGTAAGACGTAGTCCACAAGTTTTGTGTCGTCATCTGCGTTATCGGTGGCTTCAAGCGCAGGAGCGGCTCGTCTCTCGATCACTTCACGCGCCTCATCGCTGTCTTCTAATCCCCTGTCAAACTCTTCATGACTGCCCTTAACCATCTCCTCGGTCTCGACCTGCTCCTCTAACGGCACCCATTCCTCTCCTCCGGCCACGTCTTCATACGCCAGGTTTCTGGGCCTGTACACGTCCTCGTCATCTTCATCGCCCTCCTCCTCCTCGGCGTCGTCTCGCTTCAGGTTCTGTGAGTTAGACAGTTTCCCCAGCTCTTCGAATATGGAGCGCATGTTGGCGAGACTCTGCGGCGTGTACTGCTCGTCCAGGTCCTCCGTGGCTCTCTTGCTGTCCCGGACGTTTTCCTCGTCTTCAAACATAAGTGGATATTTCTTGTGAGGCCTCACCACGGCGCCGTTCTCGGTCGCGGGACTTTGGGCGTCAGTCGCCGGCCGCCTGCTCTTGTGAATGCGGCGCTCGGTTCCCGAAGTCAGTGTGCCGTCTGCGCTTTGCTCGAGTACCCTGAGCAGAGCTCGAACCCATTCCGGTGCTTTATTATCAGGCCAGCTGGCGGCGTCCTCGCGTAGTGGCGCGTCCTCGCGTATTGGCGCGTCCTCGTCCCGAAGTGAAGCGAGCTGCACCAGGAGCCGGAATTTGTCCACTTCGTCGTAGTCTCCGGTTGGACCTTCGGAGTCGTCGGTGCGCCGTTTCAG
>CM022770.1:11502616-11750116 GCA_012411365.1 Ameiurus melas | reverse complement strand
AGCCAGTACAGTCAGCAGAGGAGGTAACAGTGCTGTCATGGTTACACTGCGTGTGGAGTGATCCTTTCTTTACGTGTCAGCACCAGCTTGTTTTCTGAAAAATATATGTAAACATGAAAAAGGTTACAGTGTGAAAGTGGGTGGCATGGTGGCTTAGGGCTTTGCACCCACAGGGTTGGGGATTTAATTCCTGCCTTCGTCGTGTGTGTATGTGTGTGTGTGTGTGTGTGTGTGTATGTGGACTTTATGTGTTCTCCCTGTGCTTTAGGGGTTACCACCCCTAGCCCAAAGACAGACATTTCCAAATTGTGTGAGTGTGCACGATTGTGATGGACTGGCACCCTGTCCAGGGTGTCACCCACCTTGTGCCCTGAGTCCCCTGGGATAGGATAAGCAGTACAGAAAATGGATGGATAGTGTGAATATATGAGCTTAAGTTTATATATATATATATATATATATATATATATATATATATATATATATATATATATATATATATATATATACTCTGTTCCAAAAAAAATAAAGGCAGGACAACTTCACCACATCAAAGGGACGATGGATGGGGCCATGTACCGTCAAATCTTGGGTGAGAACCTCCTTCCCTCAGCCAGGGCATTGAAAATTAAAAAGTAATTACTAAGTCATTACCAAGTACTAAGTCATGTTTTGCAAAGGGGCCAAAAAAATTTCCCTTCAAAAAAAAAAAAAAATTTTTATAAATATTTTTACACGATTTTTTTTTTTTTTTTTGTTGTTATTCTGTCTCATGTTCACTGTTTCAAATTACATAAACTGAATTCTTTATTAGAAATTATAGACTTTTTTGCAAACGTACAAAATCAGCAGGGGATCAAATATTTTTTCGTCCCACTGTATATTGATTTTTGCATCTTATTATTATTATTATTATTATTATTATTATTATTTTATTTTATTTTATTTATTTATTTTATTTTGTTTTATTTTTGTCTCGCTCTCTCCTTTTCTGATATGCTTTTCCTTCCAGAAGTTAGACCGTGAAGAAGGGCTCCATGATGTGGTTCCTATAATGTCAATCAAGCGTAGCCATATATGGCAGTCAACAAATGTCACTGTTTAAACAAAAGCAGCATCCCACAGGTACAGCTAAGCTTCAACCCAATGCTATGTGTATATTCAACAGAGAGAGAGAGGTGGGCGGGGCGGGGAAGGGGGGGTGGTTGGGGGTTTAAAAAAAAATACCATGCAGTGGAGATGACTCATGGCTGCGGGGAGGGCAGAAACATAGTTGGATGAAGGGATGTTTTGTGTGGTTGTGGTACCTGTATTTGTGTGTTAATGAAATATAAATTAACACATCATTATATTCATTATACGCACAGACAGATGATTATGTTCCTGTTCAATCAGCAAAACAGAAACATGCACCTTATCAACACACTGCATCTTTTTTTCCCAGCTCACCCTTTCTGTCCTTCTCACTCTCTTCATGCCTCCCTCTTGGTGCTGTCTCCATGGTGATCCCCATCCTTTCTTCTGTTTTCTATCATCTTTTCGTTCATTGAGAGGTGAACTGAAAGACAGCAGCAGGTGGATTCTAATGAGGAGCATTATTCTTTTCATCTCTCTCTCTTTCTCTCTTTCTATAATTTGTTTTTGTCTCTCTGTTATTCTCTGTACCTCACAATAAACTCTCTATCTCTCTCTCTCGCTCTCTCTCTCTCTCTGTCTCTCTCTCGTGGGAGATAGACAGCACGTAGCTGTCAGACCTGATGCGTCATTTGTGATAATGTAGTGTTAGTTGTTTAGTAAAGTAATCCATCACTCCAGTGAACCACTATTTTTTATGTGAATGTATATTTCTGTTATCTCATTTTCACTTTTCATCTCCATGCATACCTAATTTTTCGATTAAGAGTTCAATGATTAAAAAAAATATTGTAGTTGTTTGTTAAGTGCACACTTTTTTTTCTTTTAATTAAACCCGGTTCCTCACATTCATACCTTCATTCACCCTATCTCTGTCTCTCCATTGCTCTCTCTGACTCATGGGCTGTCTGTGACGCATTGCCTTACGCATGCAAGTGCGAGAGAGAGAGAGAGAGAGACTGGAGAAAGCACGGTCATTCACCCTGAGTAACAGCCTTTCCATCTCTTTAATAAGGAGCAATTAATGATTCTCAGTGACCAGTCCAAAGCAGTCAAAGTTTCCCTTCAATCCTGTTCTAACTTACTACATTATTTAATAGAAAATACTCCAGAATCTTATATATCACATTCTTGCACATTCCAGATGTTTTGAGAACATGGTTGGAGATCTGAAATAGCTCATGAACTATTCACAGCCAGGAGTTAAATTGAGATTTCAGAGGTGCTTTGTTTTTGTCATGGGTGCCAACAATGTTGGACTATGCTGTTATATGGAATTCTCAACATTGATATCATGAGAATGTGCTTAAGACAACACTATTCAACATTTCAGTTTATGTGATTAAGGGCTTATTTAATCGATTATCAGTGAATGGTCTGGAACATGAAAAAAGTCTCAGAAAAGCATTTGCCTTATAGTCTAAAATCGTAGATTGAATCCTGATGATGCCACAGGCGTCCATAGCTAGGAGCCAAGGGAGAAAAATTGGTTGGGCTCTCAGGGTGGTAGGGATGACACAATACCTCTTTTCTGTCAATCACAGCAACACTAGCCAATCATGGATGTCTGTGAGCTCATGTATGCGGAATTTCCTCTGAGTGTGTTATGCTGCTGCCATAAGCCACAGTTAAAAAAAAAAGATGCAGTTGGCTCGCTTCACATGTTTCGGAGGAAGCAAATGGCAGTCTTCACCAGTTTCACAAAGATTTGTCTTTTCTAATATATCTATCATTATAATATCAAACAACAATCTATTTTGGCACAAAACCTGCAGGCCTCTGTTAGACAGCTGAAGATCAGGAAGAAGAGCATGATAACGACCCAAAGCACAAAACCAAAACGACAATGGAATGGCTTCGTAAGAAGAAGAAGACATTTTGGAACAACCCAGTCAGAGCCCAGGTCTAAATCCTATTGAAAATTTGTGTAACAAAGAAGAGAGCTATGCACAGGAGATCCCCTTGCTGTTTGATAGATCCGAAGCATTGTTGCCAGGAAGATTGGAATCAAATTGCCAAACCAAGATGCACTTTTTCATATTTTTTACCCCTAAAATATTTGTTTTTCACTTGCATTTTGTTAGTTGCTACTGTATATCACTATTAAAGGTGGAAAAAAAAATCTGACATAATTTATCTTGCTTTAATTTTTACATCACAAAACCTACAATTTTAACAAGGGTTAAAATGACACAAGATGAATTCTCACTGAGAATGATAAGCATGAGGTTCATTCAGTTATTGCAAGCATGAATGATTTGTTTGGCAAATCTTGTCAAGGTTAACTCCCACTCAGAAATACAGGACCATCTTTATTTTTCCCCACACACAGCTGACACTGCATAGCAATTAAACACCCGTCACAAATGCCAAGGCAGTCCAAATAACACCTAATCAGTAGTGTGTGTGTGTGTGTGTGTGTGTGTGTGTGTGTGTGGGGGGGGGGGTCCTGCATTGTTTTAAAGCTTAAGTTTTCGCACCTTTAATGAGTCCTTTTTCATGGTTATTTCTTGTGGCGTATTGGGAGAGAGATGAGAATGAACTTTGTGTGCCTGGTATTGCACAGAGGGAGATTTTCTGTTCATTAAAATCACCCACATGTCTGTGAGTGTGCTACCACCAACATATTATACTGCAGAGAAAGTTTCTGAATTCTCTCAGAGCATGAGCTAGAAGCAAAATGCCATAATTTGATTAATCATGTATGCTTAATTCTAAATAGGTACATGAAAGGGAAACACAGTGAGGAAGCCTGCAGAGTCCCATTACAGAAAATTTTAAGCATATTCTACTGCCAATCAATAACTCAAACAGTGAATGTGTTTAAATTGCTCTAGGCTCTACAGTAGATCAGCAATGAACTGAGACAAGGCCTCATTTTTCTAATAAATACCTTTGAATGAATATTTCCTCTGTACTACCTTTCCTCAGATACCACCTCGTTTTCATATTATGTACTTGTATAAGTGTGTTTGTGTGTGTGTGTGTGTGTGTGTTTCTATGTGAAGCTATGTGATGACGCTGTTTGGCTCGCCCGTAGAGTTCTTGCCTCCATGCTCCCTCCTTTCCTGAGGAGTGACTATAAATACCTCACACTGATGATTCATCTACCAGACGTAATAATCTCCCCAGTGTCCGTGACACACACACACACACACACACACACACACTCCCCCCCACACACACACACCTACCCATCCTTATGCAGAATCAGATCCACAGTAACTCTCGTTTAGACATCCTTTGTATTGTTTAGTGTTTAGTGTCAGTTGGAGGTTAACATTTTGTTCACAGTCAAAAAAATTTTGAATTCTTCAGTAGATATGAATTATGTCTGAGTTGTAGTCAGGAATCCAGGTTGACATGCATTTGTTTGTGTGTATTGACAGTGAGAGCTATACTGAGAACTGAGGTTCACTATTCAGACCTGGTATTAACATGTGTTGTGCTTAATTGCAAAGGAGCAGTGAATGGGGTCAAAAGTGTATTGTTTTTTTTTCATGTTTCATTTTTATTGAACATTTCTGCTATACATTTCTGCATAACCATTTCCCAAAAATACAAAATTAGCAACAGCAGAAAATATTCACAGATTTTTTTCTTTTTATACAAAGAAAAACAAAATTGAACCCCAACCCACCCCTCCGGCTCATCATGGCTACCCATTAACTGTCGCTGGTTATAGAGATGATATAAAATTCAACATCAGGCGCCAACCTTTAAATGGGTAGTGTCCGTAACTCCATAAAGTAGGCAATAAAGGGATGCCATTTATGAAAAAAACTTATCTGTACATCCATTCATTGTATATCTTATTTTCTCGAGTTTCAGAAAAAACATCACGTCCTTTATCCACTGAGAGATAGATGGGTATTTAGCAGACTTCCAATGTAACAGTAGGGAACGTCTTGCTATAAGGAATGTGAAAGCAATAACATCCTTTTGTATCGAACTCAAAGGAATTGAAGCTTGAGGAATCCCAAATATCGCAATCAATGGACAAGGCTTTAAATCTACCCTGAGAATAGTGGACATGATGGTAAAAAAGCCAGACCAAAAACCATGGAGTTCAGGGCAGAAGAAAAACATATGGCCAAGATGACAGGGAGAGCCATGGCATTTATCACACTTACCCTCTACATCACAGACAATCTCGATTTGGACAGATGGACTCTATTTAAAACTTTGAACTGTATAAGTCCAAGACGAGCACAAGAAGTGGTAGTCTGTACCCTCCCTATAGCATGTTCCCAACACTCCTCACTTATTTGTACTCCTAATTCCGTTTCCCTCGCATTCCTAATTTTATTACTCGACCCACCTTGCGTCAAAATAAAATCATAAATCTTAGAAATCATTCCTCTCTGATGCGGGTTATTTGAAAACAGGTCTTCCCAGGCCTGTTCAGGAGGAGGAGAAGGGAAACCAAGAAAACATCTAGAAACGAAATTCCGTATTTGAAAATACCGAAAGAAATGTGTCAAGGGGAGATCGTAAGTGGATGCCAAATTGGCAAAGCTATCAAACACACTATCAGAATACAACTTCCTAACTTGTTAAATACCCTTGTCATACCACACTGAAAATGAGGAGTCCAAACACTATGGGGGAAATAGATGGTTGTTCACTAAAGGACACAAAGAGGATGCACCTACAAATTTAAAATGTCGTCTAAATTGATACCAAGTCCTAAGTGTGCTGAGGACAACAGGGTTATCAGTATAAAGGGAAAGTTTTGTAGGTAAAGAGGTGTAAAGTAGAGCAGGTAAAGAGGATTCCCTACAAGAAGATAATTCCAATTTAGACCAAGAAGATCCAGGAGATTGAGCCCAGTAACAAAGTTTATGGATGTGTGCAGCCCAGTAATAGAATTGAAAATTGGGTAATGCAAGTCCTCCCATAAGTTTCTGCAATAAAGATTTGCTAACCCTTGGTGGCTTCCCTCCCCAAATAAATGTACTAATTATCCTATCCAATGAATCAAAGAATGATTTTGGGAGAGAAAGAGGCACTTGTTGGAACAAGAAAAGAAACTTCGGTAAAATATTCATTTTGACGGCGTTGATCTTGCCAATTAGGGAAAGTGGTAAGTTACCCCAACTCTGAATGTTAGATTTAACCTCTGAGATAAGTGTATTGTGATCAGATCACTTGCGGATGTGGTTCGGGATGTGTTCTGAAAAAAAAAATACTGACACTATTATGTGTTTAATGTTTGACAGTGTCGGGTTCTCGTGGTAGATTTGGCAACTCTTTATCACAACTGGACACATTCAAGACACATGAAGATACCAAGCGTGAATGGTCATCAGTCTCGACTGTCCATCCAGAGTAGTGTGTTAAATGCAGTCGTGTGCAATCCCAGACAGTTCTGCATGATTCTTGTTTATTGCTGAAAATGTCAGAATGTGACTAGACATTGTTATAACACAAAGGATGTGATCTCTTTAATGCAATTTTGATACAGTTAACTAGAACAATCTCTAACATCTTGGAACATCATTATAAGGCCTCTTATAGTTTTCAAAGCAGATATCTTTTGCATATTTGTTGCTCATTTTTTAATGACATGAGTGCTCTCAGTGCCAGTGAAACAAGACACCACTAAGCTTACAAACCCATCAGAGAGATAGCAGAAACATTAAGTAGGGCCAAATCAACATTTTTTTTTTACTTTCTTAAAAAAAGAGATGCACTAGTGAGCTTGGGGCAAAAAAACCCAAAAAACAAAAAAACCCCAGAAAACAAATATGGTGGATGCCAGAAGAATTATTTCCCTTGTGAAGAGAAACCCTCTCACAGCAGCTGGCCAGAGCAAGACATCCTCCAGGAGGTAGGAGTATCTGTGTCAAAGTCAACAATCAAGAGGAACCTTCACCAGAGTAAGTACAGAGGATTTACCACAAGATGTAAAGCATTGGCAAGCCTCAAAAACTAGAGGACCAGAGTAGTTTGACAAAAAACATCCACAGTAAAAAGCCAATTCCTGTAGTTCTGGAATAACATCCTATAGATAGATGAGACAAATGGCAGCTTGTACCAGACTGAGGGGAAGAAACCAGTATGAGGAAAGAGAGGAACTGATCATGAGCCGAAGCATACCATATGGTATGGAAATGTGTGTCTGGAACTGGTTCCCTTGTCTTTATTGTATTGATGATGTGACTGCTGACAAAAAGAACAGGGTGGATTATCAAGTGATCAATTATCTGCTCAGATTCAGCCAAATGCTTCAAAACTCATTGGACAGTGCAGATGTACCTGTGCAATGACCCAAAAGCATACTTTGAAAGCAGCCCAAGACTTCCTAAATCAAAAAAATTATCATCAAAAACTCAAAAACCACTCAAAATAACTAAGGCACTAAAAGTTTGGAAATTGGAAAAAAGAAGACACTTGATACATTAAAAAAATAAATTGTCTTTGCGCCTTATCCAACTTTTTTTCTTTTCAAAATTGTTTCAAAACTTTATCAATTTGGCATAAAAACTGTGAACCTGACAACCTTGATGTGATTCATAAGGGCTGTGTGTGAAGTCAAAGTTCTCTGTATCTCATATTTAAAAAGAAAATCCTGGTGAGCTCTACACTGGGTGGCTTTATTGTGATTATTTGATCTGTGTGCAAGAGCTGTTAGTACAGAGCTTGAGTGAGACTAGTACAACTGTCTCACATTCAGAGACAGACCGTCATGTGCTATAAGTGGCTGTGTCTCATTCTCTGAAGTTGAAGAACACTTTGGCAGAAAGTGCTGCTAGCTTGACATCAAAGCAGTCTAGAGATTGGAGTGAAAACTGGAGAACAGCACAGCAGAGGGATTGAATGCCCTACAGTCTGTTAACACTACCTTGGCAAAACCGATGTTTCAGCAGTGTGAGGTAAAGCAGCAATGCACACTGGCATGTGCAGAATACAGGTGGAACACAGATCTGCTGGAAATGCTATTTAAATTTTGCGCATGCTCTTCTTCCTGGCCTTAAGTGAAGTGAAACATGTGATAATCCATATATATATATACATATATATATATATATATATATATATATATATATATATATATATATATATATATATATATATATATATATATATATATATATATATATATATATATATATATATATATATATATATATATATATATATATATATATATATATATATACCATGACACATTCCAGAGATATGTGTCTCAGTCTCTCCTGTACAATAGCAGACTACAAAGGATCTTTTTTTTTTTTTTTTTTTAATTTAAAGCAGTTTAGAAGAGGAGCACTCTCCTGAGACACTGGAAAAGTAAGGTGGCACTATATCCACATTTGGAATTAAATATTTTGGAGATGAAATTATTAAAAGATCTCATTAAATGCAGATGAGTGTTGACACAGTGTTTTTTGTTTGTATTCCCACTTTCTCACAACATTGCTAGGCTAATTCTAACTTGTCAATTGTGCAGCTGACACATACGACAGCCAACCAGAGGCCTCTTCCGAGCTCAGGACCTAGGGCTCCACCCTATTACAAGCCAGGTCTGTGTAGCACACATATTTTCTCCTTCAAAGTATTCTCCCAAGTTGAAGGGACTAACCCTTTTAGAAGGGCATTTTAAAATAAATGTTTGGGTTTTTTTTTTTTTTTTTTTTTTAGATCAAAACCACAGTGCTTCTCTGTCTTCAACAAAGGGGGGTGTCCACTTGTGGAGAAGGAGACTGGTTATGGTCACTAAAACAAAATTGGCTACTAACAGTGTTAACAGTAAGTTATGCTTGATCTGGTATAAAAACAGAACATCAAAGAAGCTTTAGAAAAATGATTGCTATAGTACAAAATACTAAGACTAAAAAAAATTAATTGAGCATGAGTACAGTACATGGGATGACAATAGAATAAGACAGGTTAGTGAGACAGACTAGAGACTACAGACTGGTGACAGTAATGTGCATGTGGTGTGAACAAAACAGATCTATAGCTAGAGTGAGACAAAAAGGAGCCAAATACTAATGTTCTGTTCCACTTAATTACATTAATCACAGATGTGCTGATAGTACTGCTTTCCTCCCTCTTCTGTATTTCAATATGTCCAAACATTGCTTTCAGGAACCAGTAGTATAATTCCCATGCCTCACATCAAGGCTGATGTTAATGACATTGTTTGAACACTGACTCAGATACAGTGCAGGCCAAATGGATTTATGCATGAATCATTGTTGAATAAACTTATTACATGGTCTCATACTTTCACTTCCCAGTGTTCCTTTGCTTCTTTCTTCCTTCTTCCTTTAGTGTCCATGCCATTGGCGCATCTTGATATTCTCACCAAAATGCATTTACTGTCAGCATGCAGCTTTCGTTACCATGGACACTGGGACTGGCTGAAAGGAACATCTTGTATGATGGGTGAGAGTTGGGTACAGACTCTCTCTGTCAACCAAGGTCAAAAATGATGTTCAAATATATTCAAAACATTGTCTATTATGGCATTACATAAGCTTACTCTGTGTATAGATTGTATACACTATATTTTACTATATTCTATGTGAACAGAATCTGGGGAATATTTCATAAAGAAAAATTTGATAATCAAAGTAAATAATTTTGTCTAAATACCAAAATTCCAACACCAACTTTTAATTTAAAAATAAATCTATGGTAATTGCTATTTTACAAAATTACGAAATGTGTCATAGTATGGACAGAATTAAGATTCAAACAGTCAAAAAACTATTACATCTCTGCGTTTTTAATATGTTATTACACAGACCCAGACCAATATTAAGGTTAAAACTGATTTGACACTGACACTGAGGATGGAAGGGTGTTTTATTCATGTAGTTTCTAAAAATCTAACAGCACTATTATTAGGATAATAAATGTTGTGTTTATTAAGCTTAGTTTTAAAAAAGATGTGATTTTTATATGCATTTAAATCAATCACTAAACTCTTACTGTATGTTACATCTACTTCTTAGTGATATTTGAAGAACTGCACATGTTGATGGAAATAAAGTAACTAAACTAAATAAAGCATTCACATACAGGTAGGAGGTGGGAAGAAACCTGAGATCTGGGAGGAAACCCACACACACAGTAACCAGAGCGCAAGATCAAACCGAGGACCCTGACACTGTGAGATGGCAATGCTACCTGCTGTGCCACTATGCTGCCTCGTTGGAGTGAGAGTTTAAAAAAATTCTAAAACCAAAAGCAACATCGTCAGTATTTCCTTCCTGCCTCCTATTGTTATCCAGAGTGTGATGACATTAGGGTTATTCCATCTCAAGAGGTCCAATAAATGCAAAGTTATTTGATTGACTGTGTTCTAGAGATCTAGAGATTGTTCCAAGGAGCTAGGCCCATCCTGAGCTGAGATATTGAGGTTTACAGCTGTATAATCAAAATTTGTTGTGTGCCTTGACACAAAGATGACCATCATAGTTAAAACAAGTAAAATTAAAAATTAAATACTTAGTGGTAATCACAAAAAAAAAAATAATAACATTGAGAAGAAAATTTAAAAGTTGAGCAATCTGCATTGGACCACTTCAGATGGAATAACCCAGTGATTACTTTTTCCTGATCTTCTAAAGTCATTCATGCAGCAGATATGGAAATGCAGAATTGACTTATATCCCACAAAAACAAACAATAAAACAAACAAAAAAATCACATTCCCTCAATTATTCCCCCAATCGGACACATTCCTCCAAAATCTCCCACTACTGTTCAATGGAGTTGGGATCTTGTGACTGTGAAGGCTGTAGCATATGATTTAAAACATTTTAAGCAAACCATTCAGTGACCCCATGTGCCCTATAGATGAGGGCTTTGTTATCCTGAAAAAACCCCCAACTTGAATAAGGATGGAAGTGTTTCATCATGGGACAGAGGTGATGAGTCACAATACATTTGTATTCATTTGCAGTGACCCTTAATACACAGCAGTGAAGAGAGTGGGGGAAATCATTGCATTATAATTGCATTGTATGATTGTATTGGTTTAAAAAAAACACACAAAAAAAAAACTAAACAAAACAAAACAAAAAAACTCTAAGTTCTTTGTTGACATGACATAAAACAAAGTCATAAGTCAAAGTCATTCTGGTTGATTGGTTCTGTGGTCATATTCTGCCCTCTACTGACAGTATTAAGAATGTAAAATTTGCAGGATGTGTGTTGGACAGGGTTGGGAGGGCTCCTTTAAAAATGTATTCCGTTACAGTTACAAATTACTTTATAAATATTTTTGGATTACTTCAAGGTCACAGGTTAAAAAAAGTCAAGAAGAAAAGCAATGTGATCTGAAATACTTTTATTTTACATTTTCAATGTTTGGATTTGTTTTAATAAAATAATATAAAACATAAATCACTGTTCCTGATGCGCGTAACATTAGACTACATCAGAAAAGCATTTCAGAGAACAATTTGTGCTCATTTCTACCAAATTAATGCAAAACTGATTTGATGCACCAGTAGGTGGCTCATGACTGGCAAGAGAGAATCAGAGCTATAATCAGTCATCCTGATAATATTCATTTTTATTTATTTATTTTTATAAAAATGTACCTGTAATCTGATTAGTTTGTTTTTTGACGATTACAGTTACCAGTTTTTTGTTTGTTTTTTGTTTGTTTTTTGTATCAAGGTATTTCTGGCCAAATAAAATGTTTACTTCATCATAATGAAAACTAACCTACTGTAGTGTAATGTGTGATCATATTGCAAAACAAAGTTATGCAATGTGTAAAAGAATACAACATTTTAAAACCCAAATAATACAGCTGGGCCTGATACACAAGTATCAACACCACACACATTGCACTCACTATCATGTCACTGCTGTGCTGAGAATGGTCCAATTCTCAAATAATACTTGCTTAGCTGAGGCCCTATGGTGCTCCTTCTCCTCCTGAGGAGGCAGTGGTGGCTCAGGGGCTAAGCCGTTGTCAGATGGTCATAAGTTCAGATCCCGTACTGTCAGATGGTCATAAGTTCAGATCCCAGCACTGCCATGCTGTAGCTGCTGCCACTGCTTGAGCAAGTAGTATAACTAAGAGAGCTAACTTCTATAAAAAGAGCTAACTAAGGTTATCAGCTTAGTTAGTACTAAGCTGCTAACCCTCAGCTGCTCAGTTGTATAAATGAGATGCATTTATTCAGTGGTGGCTCAATGGTTAAAGGCGCTGGATCATTAGGTTAGAGGTTCTGGGTTCCTGGGGTTCAAGCCCCAGCACTGCCAAGCTACCACTTTTGTGCCCTTAGGCAAGGCCCTTAATGCTCAGTTGTATAAATTTGATGAATGTAAGTCACTCTGGATAAGGGTGTCTTCCAAAAATGCCGTAAATGTAAGTTTCTCTGGATAAGGGACATTTACATAAATGTAAGTGTCATAAAGGGGAGCTGAACAATTGTACATACAAACAGATGCATAAGATTTCACTTTGTATGGGTGGAAGTAGATGAAGTCTTCTTTATTATTTTTAGCCAGCAGTAAGAGGATATACATGCAAATAATTCTATGAGTACACCACATAGCTCAAGGCACAAGCAGATACATTAATCCATAACTACCATCAAATCTGGCAGGCAGTGGTCAAATCCAGAACACTTACACACTAGAACTTCATCCATCCATCCATTTTCTACCACTTACACTAGAACTTGATTATGGAAAAACAAGACCAATGACCATGATAACTAGGCAAACAACCACATGAATATAGCAAGGTTCAGAAATGTAACTTTCCAAAAGTTAAAAAAAATGAAGGCTTAAAAAAGGGTTAAATACCAAGCAAAGAATATCTGTACAACAATACAAAAGAAAGGTAATAAAAACTGGGGATAGAGATAGAAAAAGAGTAAGCCAAATATGAGATATATATGAGACTATGCTCCAAGACATTTTTTTATAGACATATTTGAATGTGTCTTATGGCTTATAAGCCTATATGTAAAAATAAGAAGAGTGTTCATGGCTAAAAAGTAACATAAAAGTTCCCAGAAAACAATTAATTGTAATTATAATGATATAGTAATGATACTAAATGAACATCTATTGCTCATTAGCCACAAAAGCTACTCTACAAAAATAGGTAAATGTACTTTCTTGGCAGTCAAATAGACTTGCTAATGTTCTATATGTTCTACATCTCACTCATTCTTCACGGATGCACAGAATCCTTCGATAGTGGCTAGATTTTTCTTCTCCAAAAATTTTCCATTGGAGTCCCATAAGTCTTCCCAATATGTTGAATGTGTTGGCCAAATTTTTTATTAAAAAATGTGTTTTTTTATTTATTATTAATTGAATGTCCTCCTCCTTAGAGCACTCCTACACTTGAGCAGTATGAAGAGAATCTGCCAGTAAGGCATTTGTCCATATTTTGTAGCTAACAACTACCCAACACTCTTTTTGCTCTTTTACAGCTTTTCAAATGGAAGGAAGTGGGACTCTTATCTTCCCAGATGGCAGGTAGATTTGTAAGAAGATGCATCCACTCCAATTCTTACATCTGTCAAATGTTTTAATAATTTTAATAAATGTCACTGTTATGCCACCGCCGACAGAGGGCACTGTGGCGTGGCTTCCTAGTGGACATGCGACTTTGTTTTGTTCGCTCGCTTCCGGATTAGCGATAGCTTTAGCATTGATTGGTCACAGGTGTTTGTGTTTTAAGATAATGACACTTTGTATTTAAACGCCTGGGTTACCAATGCCACGTTTCTTGTTTCCCGATGAAGACCGTGTTTACTTTGAGTTTTGTGTTTATGTTCACCTTGACCTGCACCTGCATCCGCCTCCAGTCTACGTCCCGTAACAACCGCACTTAGCGGATGTTCACCTGGATTTTTTACTTCATAGCAAATAAGCAAATCACAGATCACACAAAACTATTTTTGTTTAATAACTGAACATTCTGACTTCATGAAACATATCTCAAACAAGTTAAATTAAATTATTTTAATTAATGGCATATTTCTTTCCAGATCAAGTAGGGGAAGCATTATGGAATCACTCGATGTTGAGGAAAAAACAATGGAATCTTCTTGTAATTTGCATTTCTAAAGCAAATACCAGGACTTACCAGGAAAGTACTTGGACTTTTTGAAAGGAAACATGGCCCCAAGAAGAGAGTTGTCAGTTGAAACGATGGAGAGGATAATAAAACTCCTTCAAGGAGGAAATCCAACACAGAGTGTGGCAAAAGACGTCGATTGTTCCCAGTCAGCTGTGTCTAAAATTTGGTGTAAGTATAAACAAAATGGGAAAGTTATAAAAGGAAAACATACGGGTAGACCAAAGAAGATGTCAAAGCAGCAGGATAGAAAACTCAAAGCAATATAGAAAATGCAGAACAAGACAGTTGTTTTGAAACAAGAGTCAATGTTTGTGACAGAACTGTAAGAAATCGCCGAATGAAATGGGATTTACATATAGAAAAGCCAAACAAAAACCAGCACTAACACCTGAACAGAAGAAAACAAGGTTACAGTGGGCTAAAGAGAAGCAATCATGGAGTGTGGATGATTGGATGAGAGTGATATTCAGTGATGAATCACAAATCTGCATTGGCCAACAAGATGATGCTGGAACTATTGTTGTGCCGTTGGAATGAAACATATAAAGAAAACTGCGATAAGAATACAATCAAATTTCCCCACTCAATTATGATATGGAGTTGCATGTCAGGTAAAGAACCAGGGGAGATCTCAACAGTCAATGCACAGGTGTATGTTGGAATTTTGGGCACCTATCTAATTCCATGAAATAAATAAATTTGGGGATGATTAAGTCATGTTTCAGGCAGCAAACAGTCTGGATCTCAGTCTGATTCAAAATTTTATGGTGGAAATGAAAATATTGGCCCATGACAAAGCTCCATTCTGCAAAGCTGAGCTATTCAAGAATGTTGCAACCAGCTTGATGGAGAATATTGTTTTTCCTTAGTGAAGTCCATGCTTCAAAGCATTCAGGCCATCATTAAAGCCAGAGGAGCAGCAACAAAGTATTAATTAAGATTTATTTTTCTGATGATTCAATAATTTTTTCCTCAACACTGAGTGAGTCCATAAATTTTTCCTCTACTTGATCTGGAAAAAATGTGCCATTAATTAAAACGATTTAATTTCACTTGCTTTAGGTATGTTTCATGAAGCCAGAACGTTTGGCCATTAAACCAAAATTGTTTTGTGACATATCTTTGATTTGTTTATTTAAAACCTGGGTGAGAATACTCTAAATGTGATGATTCCATCATTTTGCCAGGGGTTGTAGAAGCATTTAGCTACAATTAATTATGGCACTTTACAGGCTTGTGAAACGTAAGCAGGCAATTTTTGTTTGTCTGTTTTTTCACATCTATGATATTGATTTAGATTGAAAAACTAAATTATTCTTTTGGTTTTGGACTTAATTTGTTCTTTGTATGCTTTGATTGAGCTTTGGGTTATTCTTAGTGAGCACATTTCATTTTTGAATAGTTTCTGATTGAATTCACGACCTATTCATGACCTATTCAGGACCTATTCACCAACTATTCACCAACTATTCCGCCACTATTTTACTGGTTTTACCATCATCCAAATTCATGACCTGAAATAATATTATGTCAATATTGTGTCCATATAAAAGCTGCACAAACATCTTTGTAGCATAGGTATTTTTACTTTGATACTTTGATATTAAGGCCATATGACTTAAGGACAGTATTTAATGAAAGACTTTAAAGTAGATCAGCAAAAGTGAATAAATATATCCATGGGGGAGAAAGAACTGAGTTGTTGTTGTTGTTGGTTTATTTTATAAAGTTGTTAAAAAAAAACACACAACATACACCACCATGTTCTCTGACATTAATTAGGCAAATATCAATAAACAAATTCATTCAAAGCTACCATAATGGCCCAACACTTTAAATAACAATTAAGCAAATAACAACACAACACAACCCTACAGTGTATGCACTATATGTGTGTGTTGAATACACAGGCAAAGATATTAAAATTTTTTTAATTGCTGCAATTTATATAGAGTTTAAACCATATGTGTAAAGAAAATGAGCAAAGACCACAAAAAATATTTTGGCTTATTTTGATGTTGTGAGTAATTTTGAAAAATAATTTGCTTTAGTGAATAGTATTGAGTAATATTTTACTATAATGACTAGTATTAGAAACATGTTCGCTTTAAGACTGTATTTGGCGAGTCCTAACGTTATGTCAATATTTACACATTGAAAGAGTATTCAGACATTACTCAGGTACTTATTATCTGAGTTCTCCTTTCAGATTATGATAATTACATGTGTGTAGTTCATGCCTCCATAAGTCCTTTCACAGCTTACGTGGAAATACAACCCCCCCCCAAATATAAAAAATAAATCATTGTCTGGAGCTGTGCAATTGTCTTGTATGCTTATAGTTTTGTCAAGAACAAATACTTTGTATTTCTGACAGATTTTGTCACACAGCAAAATCACCAGTGTTGATTTAACAAAACAGTGTTGAATTCACACCCTACAGTGTTTACATAAGCCCATTGGACTCATATAAACACTCTGAGTGTTAATTCAACACTAGTGATTTTACCATGTGTACAGTAATACCTCTATAATTGTCTGTTATTGGACATTTAGCACTATTAAAATGATCATAGTCTACATTAGCTGTGGTGATCTCTGGCTGTATGATGAGGAGCCGAACAGGTAATGTGTGGAAAATAATCCCTTCAGTGACTTAATTACATTATTGATTCATTATTGAATTGTATTGTTAAATTCAGAACAGTAGTCAAAACTGAGCACACTCACACTAAAAAGGACTAGTATGTAGTAAGTACAAAAATTTGAAATACAAATTCATTCAAAGTGTGTTTCCCACTTGAACTTAGGAAATAGCATGATTATGCTCATTAGCTGTGAACAACAAAGTAAATCAGTGAAGTATTTTACATAATTGCTGAAATTCACCTTACACAGCCACATGCAGTATCGAAACAAATTCATGCAAAACTGCTATAATGACGCAACATTCTCAGCTCAACAGATAACACAATGCACAGCTTAATTATACGAATGTTTCTCTTTCACAAACTGACATGAAACGGTATTTAAGCAGCATTGCATATCATTTAGAAAACCATTAATGACATTAAGTTTTTGTTTTTGTGTTTCACATTGTCACAGTGACTACTGTGGTAGAATTACTGCCAGACTGAAAGGACTGACCTTAAAACCGACATTTTCATCCAAAGTGGTCAAATTTATAGTGCAATTAGTGTACATTTAGTCCTATTTGTACTGTGTAACTGGTTTTCTGTAAATGGCAGTTTTAATTGTTTTATATGAGACAGCATATCAAAATGCTTTTCCAGTGATTGTGTGTGATATAAGTTAATATTATATAAAGCAGCGACTAGATCTACAACCAGAACTATACAAATCCAAAATAATAATAATGGGGGAGGGGGGAAATGAAGGGCTCTTAGTATGCAGAAAAGTACATAGCAGCACTTTCACTTGCAAATATGTACTAATTGACTGTTAAAACAATCATAGGAAAAGCCAGGATATAAAGGCTGTCTGACTTCTAGTGCTGGTTACACAACACCACACTTAAACTAAGAACCAGACTATACTGAAAATGAGTACAAATATCAACAAACATGTTTTTTCACTACTATTTCTCTCAGGTATGTGTAGTCCCTTGCATGTATTGGTATCTAAGTTGAATTTTTAAAGATTTCTTGTCTTTTTGCAGCAGAACGTGAGCTTTTACATCCATTTGTGGTTTTATCCAGTTTTGCAAACTACAGGTTTGTCTGGCGTATCTGCTCTTGTTGCTCGAGACTTCTTCTATGTTGACATGGCTAAGACCTGGCTAGAGGCTCAGAGGTACTGTAGAGAAAAACATACTGACTTGGCTACTGTAGACAACATGAGTGAGATGCAGACATTGATCAATCAAGTGGATCCTTTCTACTTTGGTGATGTGTGGATTGGACTGACTAAGGGAGCAGAGACCCGTTGGGGCTGGTCGATGGGGGACAACACTGTTCAACAGTACAGTCTGTTGAAGACCATGTCAAACACATTAATAATAAATCAGTCTTGTGGGGCGATTAGTCAAGATGGATACTGGTATTCCCTTAGCTGCTTTTCCCTACAAAAATTTATCTGCTATGACGGTGAGTTAAATGGGGCTGCTTTTTAAATATCAAAGTATCTGGGAAGGTTTTCATGTTTTATAAAAATAACTACATCTCTTGTGTTCTAAATTCTGATTGATTCTACACTGTTAAAAGAAAGTGGACAAATTATTGGACATGCTCCATGAAAATTTTGAAGGCGTTAATGTCACTATAACAAAAACAGCTACACAAGTTACACAAAGTACTCGGCTTGATTTGCCAGTTCACACTGTAGCACAGTTTTAACTAGCAAAGCCCTTTAATACAACACTGGGTCTGAAAAATGTGCTGCAATGTGTAAAATGTGTAAAAACAGAGCAGAATTATCAGGTATAAAAGCTATAATATACTGAATAGCCACCGTACTGCATATAGCTAATTGTAATACTTTTAGCTGCATCAGCATTACTCCTAATGTACAGGCCAGAGGTTTCAATGCAATTTTGTAAAAATAATAAATATGAAAAATTTCCCCAAGAGATGAATCATTAATATGTTTTCTAAGATAAAACAAAAGTCTGTCTAAATGTTTACAGTGACACTGTTAATAACTGATTCCTAATTTGTTTAGCCATAAAGTCAGTCAGTATTGCATTTCAAGCCATTTTGTAAGTCCTTTTTGTCTGATGGTTTTTCATAGTACACCTTGGCTAGATGTCAGTAAATATGTTGGGTTGTGCTCCATGTTTTCAAATGGACTTAAATATTTCAAATGGACTGCAAAATATTTTTGAAACCAAATATCTCTGCTTGCTTCTATACTTGTGGTGTATATATTTGTAGTGTTTATGAATTTGAATGCAGTTTACAGGATTATTTATTTACTTAATGGTTTTTGCTGACTGATTTTAATACTTTTTGTGTGTGTGTGTGTGTGTGTGCAGAATACAACAGTATGATATATTCCCTCTCTTACAAACTAATTTGGAGAGAAGCTCAGGAATACTGCAGATCAAAGTACACTGACTTGGTGGACATCCAGAGTGCAGCTGACCAGCAAAATGTTCTTAGCCTCGTTTACACAGATTATGTGTGGATCGGGCTATTTAGTGATTACTGGAAATGGTCAGATGGGGCCACTTCTTTTTTCCGATATTGGGGAACAGGAAAACCACTTAGCCTGTTTAACATCTCAAATTGCGTTGTCATGCAGATGAATGATTACGGGACGTGGGATGATTCACTTTGTGACAGAAGGTTGCCATTCGTGTGTTATGAAGGTCAGTTGTGTGTTTTGTTGTTGTTATTGTTGTTGTTTGTTATGCTAAAGGTAAATTTTATGTGAACTTGGATATAAATACAGCTGAATAATTTTTGTCAGTATATATGGCATCCAATATGGCATCATCTAGTTACTCTTAATTGAGTGTTTTCATGACTTTACAGTTACTACACCTAAGAAAAAACAAGTACTGAAAATTAAGGTGAGATCACAAACAATGACAGACTTAAATGACCCGTCCATAAAGGCAAACATTTTGAAGAAGGTGAGTACTCATCATATTTTATTCTCTTCTATTTTCCCTGTCAATAATACAATTAGAGCCTAAAGAATGCAGTGTTGTAGTGCAATTATATATTACTGATTATGTTATAGACATCGTAATTACAAGAACATTAAATGTCTTCAAAACTGTGCAGGAGAATGATTTAAAGTAGGTGTTTACATTCTTGACATACAGCTGAATTAGCAGTGAAAGTTAGAAAGTTTTCATTAATGAGTTAGCATGCAGTTGACTATACATGTCCTGATCAAAAAGGTTTGAAACACAAGATGATGGTTCATAAAACATAATGTAAAATTTAATTGCATTTTCTGTTTAGATTGAAGAAATGCTGACAAGAAAGAGAATGATCAATTACACACTAAGCTGGAGAGAAAAGGATGGAATAGTCTTTCATCCAGAATCTGACAACGTACAGCAGAACAACATGCCTGATGAGCTGTAGAGCTTCTAACATGTTTTTGATTCATTTTGTTTTTACTAATGCATATCTTATATTGAAAGTCTTGTTTAAAATGAACTGAAATTGACATTTTTAGCAGTTTTAGTTTATCCATGTCTTCCTATAGCTTAAAGATTCCCGAGGATACTTCTGTACATTTGTCTTCAGGAAGCATACAGATTCGCAATGAATTAAATCATCTAGTGCACAATTTTATTTGATTTAATAATTTTATTTGCATTATAGAATTAGTACATTATATAGATTTTTATAACCAGGACAAAGTTCAACCATGCAATACACACAAATCTATATTTGATGGTTTTATACTGTAATGTCTTGAAAATGACACCCATTAATGCCAATGTGTGTTTATTTCAAAATGAGAGCAATTGAATTTCCTGTTTTTTTTTTTTTTAAATATGGCATATTCATTTTCAGTGAAAAACAAAACATAACAAAATAACACTTACTAGCAAACACTCACTTACTAGCTTTGAAATGTATTTAGAATTTAGGACATATGAAGGACATATGAAAATGTTTCATTTTGCAGAACAATAAATGAATGAATATGAGGTGTTTTGTGTGTATAAATACTGTATATAAACAAGTATATGTAAAAGGTATTAAAATCACAAATTAAAACGAACAGGAAAAAAACTAAAATTGCTGGAGACAGCAGTGGACAAGCACACGAGCCAATGTTTTGTTGAATGGTATTCAGCAATAATGTGCATTTTACCCAACATTTATTGGAATTACCATCAGCTTAGATCGGACATATGATCACAGTAAACCAGAATTCTAGTAGTAGAGAAAATTTGCAAGCATAGTGAGGAATAACAGCATTGGAATATTGTTAATAAAAGGGAAGGTATGTAAATGTGTCAACAGTAAAATGGCACTTGGCCAGAAAAATAGTGGGTGAAAGGAAAAGACCTGATTTGTCATTTTTATTTATTTATTTCAAATTTCCCTAGTTAAAAAACTAAAAGCAAATATTCAGAATTGTGTGTTAAATATTCAAAAATATTCAAAATATTCAGAAACTATTAACTAACATTAACTAATATTCAGCAAGTATTCAGAATTGTGTGCACCGCAGTGTACAACTACTTCTCGCGATCAAAGAAATCGTGATAAGTATGATGCGACAAAACCAGCAGCTTTAGGGATGATGCCCGGCAGGAACAGACTTGCCGCAAAGCCTACACCGTCCACTACCTGACTGAGTGTAGATCGCTTTGACTCGTCGTCATTCTTCATCTCTCCTTTCAGACTTTCAATCTCTTTATTCATCTGAGCCGCTCTTTCCTTAAACCCTGCTTCCATCAGAATACTCTGTTCCTGCAACACACAAATCACAAGTTATGTGGCCGTTAAATTCAGTTCAACGTTACCTTCACTATATAAGCGCACGCTATGTTTTTACAAAATAATGCTTCGGAAAACAACAAGGAGACGCTCAGGAAACAACTCAAAGGAAAATTCCTGCTCATCATGTGCCATACGTCTGAAAGCCATGCAACTGTTGCCACAATCTGATTCTATTATGATTGTCAATGAACTAAAAATCAGTGCCTTATTTATCTTGATGTGTCTTAATTGATGTTCAATACTGATCTTAATTTTGCATTTCTATAGCCTACATTATATAATAATTGCTTTTTTTTTTACCAACATGATCACTTGCTTTTAAAATGTTACACTAAGACAAATGTATTGTTATTAGAGTTGTCAGACTGAATACTAATACGTAACCCTCTCTCACAGTACACTAGGATTCCATTCCTCCAGCAGAATGGAAATCAACTTATAGGACATTTTCAAGCAGTATAAACAAATTAATTATTTTATTGCTGCAAGTCTGTTGCAAGATAAGTCAGGACACTGTTGGGATTCTGTGTGTAGAGTATTATGACTCATATTTAGCTGCTGGTGAGCAGGGTGATAGTTAAGGAGAGGGGTTTGAGCCCCCTGCTGGGCAAAAACACACACACCTCTCCACAATAACACTGGCACAGAGATAAAACAAAGAGCACAACTATTTCAATTGCTTTTGCTTGATTTGTTCACTGTAAACAACTGAAAGTCAGTAGATTTTGACAATAAACCTGATTTGCAATGGGAGTTGAATAATTTTGATTGCAACTGTAACAATAAAATAAAAACATTTAAACCTAGTATGCCACATAAAAAAATATATACTTATTTTTTTTAAAAAGTGTACATTCTTAAAGCTCTAAGTGTCTACTTTCATATAAGCCATTAACCATTACTGTGGAGTGCATCTCTTCACAGCGCATCTCTTTTCTCACATTTCGTTATGTTACAACTTTATTCCAAAATGGAT
This sequence comes from Ameiurus melas, assembly GCA_012411365.1. Taxonomy (NCBI): domain Eukaryota; kingdom Metazoa; phylum Chordata; class Actinopteri; order Siluriformes; family Ictaluridae; genus Ameiurus; species Ameiurus melas. The sequence continues at coordinate 11,727,492 of CM022770.1, read as the reverse complement.
TAAATTCATTATTTTCCTCAAAATTCTACAAATAATACCCCAGAATGACAACATGAAAGACGTTTGTTTGAAATCTTTGCAAATTTATTAAAAATTTAAAAAACTAAAAAAAACCAACACATTTGCATAAGTACTCATAGCCTTTGCTCAATACTTTATTGAAGCACCTTTGGCACCAATTACAGCCTCAAGTCTTTTTGAGAATGATGCTACAAGCTTGGCACACCTAGTTTTGGGCAGTTTCTCCCATTCTTCTTTGCAGGACCTCTCAAGCTCCATCATGGTTGGAAGGGGCGGCGCTGCGGTGCACAGCCTTTTTCAGCTCCCCAAAGGGGGTGGGGGGTGGGGGGGGGGGGCCCCCGCCCCAAAAAAATTAAGGGGGTTGGTTTGCCCCTTTTTTTTTTTTGTTTTGTGGTTGGGTGGTTTGTTTTTTTTAAAAAAAAACTACACCCCAGTCTGAGGTCCAGAGCACTAATGTGCTTTTTGCTGAGGAGTGGCTTTCATCTGGCCATGCTACCATTCAGGCCTGATTGATGGAGTTCTGCAGAGATGGTTGTTCTTCTGGAAGGTTCTCCTCTCTCCACAAAGACACGCTGGAGCTCTGACAGAGTGACCATGGGGTTTTTAGTCACCTCCCCGACTAAGGCCCCTCTCCCCGATCACTCAGTGAGGCCGGGCAGCCAGCTCTAGGAAGTGTCCTGCTGGTTCCAGACTTCTTCCATTTACGGATGATGGAAGCCCCTGTGTTCATTGGGACCTTCAATGCTGCAGAAATGTTTCAGTACCCTTCCCCAGATCTGTGTCTCGATACAATCCTGTCTCTGAGGTCTCCAGACAATTACTTGGACTTCATGGCTTTGTTTGTGTTCTGACATGCATTGTTAACTGTGGGACCTTATATAGACAGGTGTGTGCCTTTCCAAATCATGTCCAATCAACTGAATTTACCACAGGTGGACTTCAATCAAGTTGTAGAAACATCTCAAGGATGATCCGTGGAAACAGGACGCACCTGAGCTCAATTTTGAATGTCATGGCAAAGGCTGTGAATACTTATATAAATGTCCTTATTTAGTTTTTTATTTTTAATAAATTTGCAAAGATTTAAAACAAACCTCTTTTATGTTGTCATTATGGGGTATTGTTTGTAGAATTTTGAGGAAAATAATTAATTTAATCCATTTTGGAATAAGGCTGTAACATAAAATGTGGAAAAAGTAAAGCGCTGTGAATACTTTCCGGATGCACTGTATAAGTACATCAAAACGTGCATTTCATAAAACTTTTGGCCAAATGGCATTCATCACTTAAGTTAAGAAAAGGACTTTGAATAAACACATAGTAACACATATTTTCAATAATTAAATATTTTCTAACAATGTATTTATGACAATACATGGACGTTTACTACAGTCAAGCTTTTTCTGTGTCTGACTCTTAAATGTTTGTTTGTGCATAGAGTATTATAAATTATAACCTATGTAGTCAGCATATACAGAGAATAGGGAGTGTAGGATCTCTGCCAGCAATATAACCCCTAAAATATTACCTTTCTTGTCTGACTCATAAACCATACCATGTAAGGTCAACAAAGGGTTAGTGTAGACATTTCTTGCTTACATAAACTCCATATTCTGCCTGCCTGGGAGGGTCATAAAATGCCCTCTGAAGCTCACATTAGGTTCTAATCTGGAAGACCAACAACCAGGCTCCAATGCACAAGCCCCCAGGTCATTCTGCACCAAGGGGGAAGAGTCAGGAAAGACAAGATTGTCTCTCAAGGAAGACAGAAATACTCCAAACACCTGGTTAAAAATCCCAAGAAGCACTGTCCTTTCAAACACATAAAATCTGAGAATTTGTTTAAAAACACAAGAAGTGTGAAAATGTATAATCTCCTCTTTTTTCAAAAGCATAGGAAACTCAACAACCATGTCATGAGTTGAAATTCTGTGTTGAATTTTTGACCCTAAATTTTGGCTAATAACACCTCAATCTCTGCCAATTCTCCACCATTGCAAGACAGGAAAAATTCAGGCTTTCAGTGAAAATAGCAATTGTGCACAGTGAGTCACATTGAGACCTTATCCACGATCCTTGGACAAGCTGGTTCATCTGAGGCTATGGCTGGACATTCAATGTGATTCTTGCTGAAAACTGTCCACACAGAGTTATAAACCTGCATCCATGATGCCTGGAGAAGCACACACCATGCCACGTCTAGACATTCAGGACTGTGCCACACTGAGGACTTGACTGACTACAATGAAGTCGCTTCACAGACCAGAACCACCAAAGAGACACCATCAGAGCATAAATATAATCCTTCTTTATGTACCATTTTTAAATGTTGGCATTCTAGTGCAGCTAGAATTAGTATATTAAGTAGATCCACGGTTTTGAAAACTTCACATCAAAAGATCCAAACAGCTGCCTACACCCACTGTATGTCTGCTAGTAAGCTAAATTGGCGCCAAGCATCGAAGGTGCTTAGGCATCCTATTGTTATTCTACCTTTTCTTATTATGATTATTCTGCTTCTTTTTCTGGCTAGAGTGTCAATGGCAGCCCATCGAACTGTCTGGTCAAAAAGTTGTGAAATTGGACACACTGAATGGAGATTTTATGGGCGTAACTTTTGAATTGTGTGTTCAAAATTAAAAAGCCATGCATCTCTGGATTCCCTGGGTCAAGACTAGTTCAATGCACCCCATCATGGTTTTTGGCAAAAACTGTTTTTTTGCTACTCCTCCTTTGTCCAATCATCACAAAATTTGGCATTTGTTGTCTTCAGAGTAAGCCTCACAGAAGTAAACAAAATAATTTTAAACACTCCTAATGGTTTGCCCATAATTGGCCAATGAATCTGACAGAGAAACTGCCAAACAGAAAGGCTACATCTCAGCAATCACTTGTGCTCTGACACAAAACGTGGCAGGCATCTTCAGGACCATGACCTGAAGTTACAATAGCATGCTAAAAATGCTTACATCTAAGTGCCATTTTTGCTCCTCCTCCTACAAACTTTGTTCAATCTTCACCTAATTTGGCTCACAACAAAAGTTCTCAAAAAAATTTTGGTATTCAAAACCAATCTCCTGTAACATGCTGGCAAATGCAAAAACAGGATGTATGCATCAATGCATCTACATATCACAAAACCTGATAAGTATCTTCAGGACCACACCTTAATGTAGCCAAGAGACTTTGTGACTGCACCACCTTGTGGTCAAGAACTGTAACAACTTTTTTTCCCCCTTATATCATTTGAAGAATTTGTGCTACATTCAGGGTTCTTTTTCCTATAATTCCATGGAGTATGCTGAAAATGCTGCTTGTAGTTTTAATTCTACTTATTATCCAATTGTGTACCAATTACTTTCACTACATTTGTATATATTTTCACTTGCCATATATTTTGTATTATATTGATGCATACCTTTCCTATTTTTTTTATTTAACTTTGCTTTTAACAAAGGAGTTCTACAAACCATCAGAGTCACTTAATTTGATGTAAATAAAATCTTTCTGATAACAGGGAAATTATTCATATTTCTTATCTTATTACAATCATCATGTCATGGCTCATTTTGAGATTATTTTATTAATTAGACTGGTACTCTGTTTGAAAAAAAAATAATTATTAAAAAATTTAGTATTTTAATTAATAATAACTTTAATTCGTCCAATCTACAGGAATGATCTGGGAAAGTAATTTCTGGCTAATTATGAGAAACATTCCTGAAGATATTCATGAATGATAATGATAGTGAGTCTTTATTTATCACATATACATATGTGTGCCCCAGCATGTCAGGAGGCTGGGGTCAGAGTGCAGGGTCAGAGTCAGAGTGCAGGGTCCCCTTAAGCAGAGAGGGGCACAACAGTGGCAGCTTGCCAGTGGCTTGAGACCCCGACCTTCCGATCAGTAATCCAGAGCCTTAACCACCAAGCCACCACTGCCCCAACTTTAAGAAGACAACGTTGGTAACGTTGACAAATGTTTGTGTGGAACACTTAAGAAATAATAGTTAGTCAAATTTTTGCCAAATAACTGAGCGGAAAACCTCCAGTCAGTAGTAAATAAATAAAAACCCAACTTGAAACATTAAAATGTGGCATTGCTTTGTGATATTCCCTGCCTGTTATTCCCTCTGTGCAATATGTATTGGTACTTAAATTAATGAATATATTTAATCAAAAATGCTTGGTATTAACATAAAGTCTATGAATAAATGTGAAAGTTTTAAAGGATTCTGATAGTGTTGATGTCTGTCATTTCTCACTCTAAGCTTAGCATCCAGCACTCGTTCGTTATCCTCCTTTGCTCTCGCACTCTCTTTCTCCATGCGTTCCAGCAGCTGGATTATGTGTTGCTCATAGGTCCTCTTCTGGTCCTGTAATGTTTGTTCTTGAAACTGATTCATCTCCTCTAAAGATTTGTTCTTCTGCTCAAGAACCTCCTTTTTCAAACGCTCCACTGAGAAGCACATAAACAAAAATGTACATATGAGTACACACACAGAGACATAGAGCTGTGAAACATTTTTAAACATTGTGAGGTGGATCCAGTGTTAAAAGGGCCACAGGGGCATTAGCCCCAGCGGAAATCTGACTGGCCCCTGAAGTGTGCCTGTCCAGTCACTTGTTGGTTCAATACAGTTTTATTAACCATGCAAGCTTAATGGTAAGTTACAATTCAATACGTTACCTAATGATTGAATGAGCATCCACCTACTGCCACTTAACCTCTGTTTGTCTCTGTTATGTTGTTCTTTAAGCCAAACCACCGGCTAACACATATTGCGTAGTTTAATTGCGTTAATTGCATTATTATTGGGGTAATTTGGTAACAACTAGAAATGTTAGTTTAGATATTGTGACATGTCTTGTTAAATTTTAATGGTACAACTTGTAATGGACAGATTTTTCTGATCCAGCCTGCTGCTTTTCTTAAAAATAAAGTGATAAATATTCTGTACAGTGGTGCTTGAAAGTTTGTGAAAGCTAGAATTTTCTATATTTCTGTAGAGTACACAAGTCGTTCTACCAAAGAATGGTTAAAGAAGAATAAAGTTAATGTTTTGGAATGACCAAGTCAAAGTCCTGACCATAATCTATTAGAAATGTTGTGGAAGGACCTGAAGCAAGCCGTTCATGTGAGGAAACCCACCAACATCGCAGACTTGAAGCTGTTCTGTACTGAGGAATGGGCTAAAATTCCTCCAAGCTGATGTGCAGGACTGATCAACAGTTACTGGAAACGTTTAGTTGCAGTATTGTTGCAGAAGGGGGCCACACCACATACTGAAAGCAAAGGTTCACATACTTTTGCCACTCACAGATATGTAATATTCGATTATTTTCCTCAATAAATAAATGACCAAGTATAATATTTTTGTCTGATTTGTTTAATTGGGTTCTCTTTATCTACTTTTAGGTCTTGAGTGAAAACCTGATTTTGTTTTTGGTCATATTTATGCAGAAATATAGAAAATTCTAAAGGGTTCACAAACTTCCAAGCACCACTGTATATCTCATGTGGTTGACTGATTTCAGATAATTAATGTCTCGTTCTTTACTATTCATAAATAAATAAACTCACCACAGTCAGTGTTAGGTAAAGCTATAATGAACATTATTTTTGTAGGCTGATTAACTTCTTGATAGCTTTTTAATTTTAGGCATATTCTGAACTAACCTCACAGGTGTTACCCAATTATGTTCAAATTTAAAATGAGTGTTTTTTCATGGGTGCTATTAATCTGATGATGTTATTCATGACAGAGCACTCAGTCATGTTAGCCTAGTGACACTTTTTGGAGACAAACAGCACATATAAGCTCCTAGTTTATAGTTAAATTGTAAACACACAATAAGATATTTCTAGGTCATAATAATAATAATAATAATAATAATAATAATAATAATAATAATAATAATAATAATAAACAAACTCATCAGTTGGGTCATTTTTAATCTCTAGGTCTAGGTAGAGAAATATACCTAATATACTGGGTTAAAAATAACCCAACATTGGGGAAGCGCTATAACAACCTTAGTTGCTAACTGGTAACTACATTTATATTTAGCAAGCTAGCTGGTGAACCTAATCATTGTTACCATGTAACAGTAGCTTGTGTAACACATTTTCATCAATACTGCTTAGCTGAACTACCAACTTAACTACCTGGTATCTGAGAAAGTTAATGTTAGCTGGTTAGTAGCGATTCAGCTACTTGGCAATTTGTTACTGTTAACGTTTTTTATGGCAGCATATCTAACTTTCTTGGACTGCTTCTTTCAGATGGTGGAAAAAAGTAGCAGTCTGTATTGTAGACTGTTGTATTTGAACATTAAGTCACCGTTAAACCTAAACGTATTTATGTTGTATTGATTTATGTTAAAGAGGTAAACATGGTGATATTATTATACTGAAATGTTGTAATGTATTTGGTCATGTATAGATAGTAAAGTGAAGTAGCTTTATTCAGATCTATGTTGTGTCTGTGTTGAGTAGGGATTCTTTGCAGCCTTTACATCCATGAGTATAGGTAGGGGTGTGAGTGTGTATGTTTGCGTGTACCTTCCTTGTCTTGCTCTGCTTCAGTCAGGCACTGATCAGCTAAAAGAATATTCTTCCCAAACTGATCCTTCTCCTTCAGATACTCATGCAACACTTCCTCACTCTGTAAAACACACACACACACACACACACACACACACACTATTGCCTCACGTATTGCATCCATGTAATTGTTCTAATTTTTTCAGACAAGAAAGAAAATGTATTTTCGGTCATACCATCATCTGTTTGTGTGTGCGTGCTCTGTACTCATTTGTGCAGCTCTGGAGTTTATCACGGTACTCTGTGTATCCTCCAGGGTGCATAAATGAACCATCATTCATAGCCTCCTCCAGAGGAGTAAACACCCGTGTCAGCTCCAGCTTACACACATTCGAACATTCCTCACGATTCTGACCACACAGCTCCTGATACACCGTCTGGATCTCTTCCTTGGAGTGGAGAGAGAGAGAGAGAGAGAGAGAGAGAGAGAGTTTGTGTGTGTGATAGTAAACTAATGTTAATGTTAGATGTTTATATAAATATTATTTTATAGTCCTACAGACTGATTTTATTTCTCTGTGTGTATTCGTGCGTGTATGCTTTGTGTTTGTAAGGTACCATGAGCTTCAGCTGTGCTTTTTGCTCAATATCATTGAAGGAAATGCTGATGAAGGCATTGATAGCTGCAGTCTCTGCTTTTCTGTGGATGTCTGATAGCTCAGATGGGTCTAGTGGAAAGCACACTGACTCAAAAATCTGATTCTGGTAGACCTGCAGGCCCTGTTCCACTGCTCGCTCATTCTGGATCTGAGCCAAAGACTCCACTGCATTCTCCAGACAAGGAATCCGGCCACTACGAATTGCTTCTACATACACTTCTGCTAGACTGCTCAGAGCTGACAAAACAAACAAAAGCAACATATACAATCTAGCAAAGATTCTGACTTTTTTGACACTCATTCAGAATGCAGCAGTAACGGGTGATTACTGACCACTGCCTGTGAGCATCCGTCCCCCTGTTAAGGTTTTTGGCTTGGCACTGCTAAACACATAGCTGCAAAACTCCTCAGCACGCTGCAGGAACCGTTCATCAAGATCCATCTCAGACAGCTCCTCCATCCTTGCCAGGTCATCATCTCCGGCTGGCCGTGGGAATACAAAACACCGGCGTTCAGCGAAAAATTGACGCAAACAGCGCCTGGGCAGGTTGAACTTCTCAATATTAGGGGAACAACCTAGAAATTTAAGAAAGGATTAAGGTTTAAACATGTGTTTTTAATTTTAGACTCCATAGTATGATGCATTTATCTAGAAGACAATATGTAAATCAATTTACACCTTACAGGACTTATCTCACCTGTTCTGTGCATGTGTGCAATACAATTGTAAAAAATAATAATAATAAAATATATAATATATATATATATATATATATATATATATATATATATATATATATATATATATATATACAGTGGTGTGAAAAAGTGTTTGCCCCTCGCTCATATTCCTGTTCCTTTGCATGTTTGTCACACTTAAGTGTTTCGGAACATCAAACCAATTTAAACAATAGTCAAGGACAACACAAGTAAACACAAAATGCAATTTGTAAATGAAGGTGTTTATTATTAAAGGTGAAAAAAATCAAAACCATCATGGCCCTGTGTGAAAAAGTGATTGCCCCTAAAACTAATAACTGGTTGGGCCACCCTTAGCAGCAACAACTGCAACCAAGCGTTGCTCGATAACGTGCAATGAGGCTTTTACAGCGTCCTGGAGGAATTTTGGCCCACTCATCTTTGCAGAATTGTCCTAATTCAGTTACATTAGAGGGTTTTCGAGCATGAACGGCCTTTTTAAGGTCATACCACAACATCTCAATAGGATTCAGGTCAGGACTTTGGCTAGGCCACTCCAAAGTCTTCATTTTGTTTTTCTTCAGCCATTCGGTGGTGGACTTGCTGGTGTGTTTAGGATCATTGTCCTGCTGCAGAACCCAAGTTTGTTTCAGCTTGAGTACACGAACAGATGGTCGGACATTCTCCTTCAGGATCCCTTGGTAGACAGCAGAATTCATAGTTCCTTTTATCACGGCAAGTCTTCCAGGTCCTGAAGCAGCAAAACAGCCCCAGACCATCACACTACCACCACCATATTTTACTGTTGGTATAATGTTCTTTTTTTATGAAATGCAGTGTTCCTTCTACGCCAGATATACTTCGGACACACACCTTCCAAAGCGTTCCACTTTTGTCTCATCGGTCCACAGAATGTTGTCCCAAAAGTCTTGGGGATCATCAAGATGTGTTGTGGAGAAATTGAGACGAGCTTTGATGTTCTTTTTGCTCAGCAGTGGTTTTCTCCTTGGAACTCTGCCATGCAGGCCATTTTTGCCCAGTCTTTTCCTGATGGTGGAGGCATGAACGCTGACCTTAACTGAGGCAAGTGAGGCCTGCAGTTCTTTGGACGTTTGTTGTGGGGTCTTTTGTGACCTCTTGGATGAGTTGTCGCCGCGCTCCTTGGGGTAATTTTGGGCGGCCGCCACCCTGGGAAGGTTCACCAATGTACCATGTCTTCGCCATTTGTGGATAATGGCTCTCACTGTGGTTCGCTGGATTCCCAAAGCTTTGGAAATGGCTTTATAACCCTTTCCAGACTGATAGATCTCAATTACTTTCTTTCTCAATTGTTTCTGAATTTCTTTGGGTCTCGGCATGATGTGTAGCTTTTAAGGATCTTCTGGTGGACCTTACTGTGTCAAGCAGCTCCTATTTAAGTGATGCCTTGATTGTGAACAGGTGTGGCAATAATCAGGCCTGGGTGTGGCTAGAGAAATTGAACTCAGGTGTGGACAACCACAGTTATAGTATGTTTTAACAAGGGGGGCAATCACTTTTTCACACAGGGTCATGATGGTTTGGATTTTTTTTCACCTTTAATAATAAACACCTTCATTTACAAATTGCATTTTGTGTTTACTTGTGTTGTCCTTGACTATTGTTTAAATTGGTTTGATGTTCCGAAACACTTAAGTGTGACAAACATGCAAAGGAACAGGAAATGAGGAAGGAGGCAAACACTTTTTCACACCACTGTATATATATATAGCTGGGCTAAAGAATACATTATTAAGAGGTGTGGTTGGGTAATATGCAATCAAATCTGCTCCTCTCATTCTTTAAAAAAAATAAAAAAATAAAAAAATAAACTAAGTGAGCACAGTGGCTCAATAAGAGAGTAAGTACCTAAAAAAAGTAATAGGGTTAAAAATGTATAGACTGTGTATGTGTTAAATTAGTCTTCAATCTTTAATCAATGTATGACATATTTCTTCTCTCACTTATTCTGTGTATATGTGCAGTACAAATGTCAAAATTAGTTGGTTTATAAGGAATACATCATCAGGAGGTATGGCTATATTCAATCAAATCTGCTTCTCTCCTTCTTTTTAAAAACTGAGTGAGCATGGTGGACCGTGGGTAGATTTCACATCAATGTTTTAGAGATAACTGATGACAAATGCAGTCCTCTGGACAAATGAGTTAACTGTCTTGTAATTTTTGTGCTGGTCATACACAATACCCTTACAAGTGGCTAATTCCTCTATAATTTTTTAAGTGATTAATGCTGCTTTCAGTGCCCGATTTACTTTAGAGAACTTGATTCCTACACATTAAACTATGTTGTATTTAGTCTTTTCTGTTTTATTCTGTATTTTAGTGAAGCAGTCTATTTATGTGGAAGTGAGGTGAACTAAATACATCACAGACACCATTTGCTAAGTGGGGTCTCACTGGGCAGCTACACAAGTGGATAAGTACAGGTAAGTACACAAATTCTGACCCAAGTGGGTTCAGAAATATTTTGAATGAAACACCTCCTGTTGAATCAATACAGGAGCTTTTATTTCTTACAGCTATTAGTTTATGACCAATCCACAAAAAAAACCTCCCAAAGCTGCCGTTATAAGAGCAAGTTACTCTTGCGCCTGAAAATAACAACCTGCAAGTCTCAAACAAACAGAACACAGTCAACAAATAATTTCTAAATAATTTGTAGTAGAGCATTTAATATTGCATAGAATTAATACACATTTTACGAACATAAAATGCTCATCTATATTGGGGACCACTGCAATCTACACTTTACAGTCTGAAGATGTAACAAAATTGCAACAAATTGTGACTATAAACCATATATTTCAGTTATTAAGTCTGTCCATATATTATTAGTGATTGCCAGGCTGCAATTGGTTTTCGGATGTAGAATGAAGCTCTACTCTGGTGGGTTTTTAATGATTAATTTTGTGATCCTTGTACTTGTAAAATGCACAGAGGTGAACATTTTTGGACCACAGTTTATTGAAAATGTATATAAACATTTTCTACTGCAAAGAGTCAAATTTACCTACGTTAATAAAATTATATGCAAGTCTATAACTGGTTGTTTGAAAATAGCCATACATGCAGGAATATTTAGAAACCATAGCACCCGTCTTTGCTCACCAGCTTTAAGCTCCAAAGCACTTTCCAGATATGCATCAGCTGTGATAGCCTTGCCCTCCTTCTCCAACCTCAGCGTGAAGTCTCGCACAGACCAGACGAAGGAGGGGAAGACTCGCATGAACTCTGCTGAGTCATCATCGTCATCACCTCTCTGTGCTTTCACTCGGATGTTCTCAGTCAGTTCTGTCACATAGCTGCAGGGAGTATTGTTCAAGAAAACAGCACCATCATGTGTATCTTGTGTTTGTGTACTGTATTTGTGTGTTATTCAGTAAAGGATACTGTAGCTTCTCGAGTGCATTGTTGTCTATGACCCCAAGGCTGTTGTAGACCAGAGTGCTACTGAGCAGGACAGCCAGGCAGAAGATCCATGTATCATGCTTTTCATCACCCTAAAATCCATTAAAAGAAATTTGGTGTGTTTAAGTGATCTGACACAGATCATCACACTCTATAAAGCTGACTATCATTTTCCCCTCAATCATCAGTACAAGCAATCATTAAAAAACTATACATATAGACTGATCAGCCATAACATTAAAACCACCAAAATGTGAAGTGAATAACATTGATTATCTTGTTACAATGGAAGATATATTAGGCAGCAAGTGAAGAATCAGTTCTCAAAGTTAATGTGTTGGAAGCAAAAAAAAAAAAGAAATGGGCAAGCATAAGGATCAGAGCGACTTTGACAAGGACCAAACTGTGATGGCTAGATGACTGGGTCATACCATCTCCAAAACGGCAGGTCTTGTGGTGTGTTCTTGGTATGCAGTGTTTAGTACCTACCAAAGGTAGTCCATGGAAGGACAACTGGTGAACTGTCTACAGCGTCATTGGCGCCAAAGGCTCATTGATGCATTTAGGGAGTGAAGGCTAGCTGCTCTGGTCCCACAGAAGAGCTACTGTAGGACGAATTGCTGACAAAGTTAATGCTGGCTATAAAAGAAAGATGTCAGAACACACAGTGCATCACAGTTTGCTGCGTATGGATCTGCGTCACTGCAGGCCAGTCAGAGTGCCCATGCTGACTCATGTCCACCGCTAAAAGTGTCTACAATGGGGACGTAAGCATCAGAGCTGGACCATGGAGCAATGGAAGAAGGTGGCCTGGTCTGATGAATCATGTTTTCTTTTACATCATGTGGATGGCTGTTGTGTGTGTGTGTGTGTGTGTGTGTGTGGCTTTCCTGGGGAAGAGATTGCACCAGGATCACTATGGAAAGAAGGCAAGCAGAGGCAGTGGTATGCTCTGGGCAATGTTCTGCTGGGAAACCTTGGGTCCTGGCCTTCATGTGGATGCTATTTTGATACGTACTACCTACCTAAACATTGTTGCAGACGAAGTACGCCCCTTAATGGCAACAATATTCCCTAATGGCAGCGGCCTCTTTCAGCCGGATAATACTCGCTGCCACGCTGCAAAAATTGTTCAGGAATGGGTTGAGGAACATGACAAAAGACTTCAAGTTAAAATTCCCCAGATCTCACTCTGATCAAGCATCTGTGGGAAATGCTGGACAAAAAAGTCTGATCCATGGAGGCCCCACCTCACAACTTACAGGACTTAAAGGATCTGCTGCTAATGGCTTGGAGCCAGACACCACAGCACACCTTCAGAGGTGATACAGTATATGCGGGGGACCCAACAATTCACAGAATTGTAAAACTAAGTAATTCAAAGTACTCTCCTTGTGATGCGATACACATGTTTCCCAGAACATTTTTTACCGATGCTTTCCCTAAGCCCTTCGATGTTAAAACGCTTACATTTACGTGCTTATGTGTCTATGGAAACAATGCACCTGCACACAGTGTTGACAACCAAGGAGTTAATAACCAGAAACAATGCAGTTATCACATCACATCACATCCTCCATGCGACTTATTTTTGTTCCAAAAACTAAAAAATGAGACTTAAGGGAAAAATATTTGCCACCATGGAAGAAGTACAGAAAAAAAAACTCTTTATAAAAAAAATAATAATAATAATAATTAAAAAAAGCCTCTAGACATGATGACAAAAGATGACTACAGGAAATGTTTCCAGGAATTGGAGAAATTCTAGGATGTTTATACTATCGCATGGAGAATACTTTGAAGGGGATTAAAGGAGAAATGCTATTAAAAAAACAAACAAAAAAAACCCCAAAACACTAGTTAAAAAAAAAAAAAACAATTCTGGGACTTTTTGGGTCCTCCCTCCCACACAAATAGATGTGTGTATAATATAGTATTTCCTTAATGTATTTCTTTAATATATATATACAGTATTTCCTTAATGCCTTTCAGGCCTGTATGACAGATCTAAAAATATTTTATTTGTGTGTGCATTTGAAATAAATAAGCAATTGAACTTTACAGCGTAATCTGTATATAAAAATGCAGTATATAAAAACTCATTGCAAATTATAAGATTCATGACCGATCAGTGGTGCTTTACATTAGTTAGTCTTCTCATGTGTAAATTTATACACACTGAGGAGTAGGTTTAAGATATGAAAGTTTTTCAGAATTTACAGGATTTTCATGAATACCATATTTTTTGTGTAACGCTCATATGAACAATGCATGCATAAATCCCTTCGTATCCTGTTTCATGAATGTGTTGCTGTGGAGTTGCCCATACCTTGTGCACATCGCCGAGTCCCTCAGTGTCCAGCAGCACCAGAGTGTGTCCTGTTTTAGTGGGGTGTGGAACGCACCACATCCAGATGCCTTTAGTTTTTGACTCTATGGTGCTGCCTAGTGCAAAGCCTGAAACAACCACAAAAAATATATTATTACACATGTTGCTATATATTCTCCAGTAATATTATATACTACTTATTACAGATATACATAGATATACATGGATAGACTTCTTTAGACACCCTCCAGTCAAGAAACCACAAGATAGACTGTCATAAGCTAGCCCATCAAGCTGATTCTGAACAATGAACAACATGCCACGAATGTTTAGTTATTTTTCAACAATTAAGCAATTAAGTAAACTTAATCAATAGAGTATGTAGCTGGACTATCTAAAGACCCATATATACAGCCTTGCGAAAGTATTCGGCCCCCTTGAACCTTTCAACCTTTTGCCATATTTCAGGCTTCAAACATAAAGATATAAAATTTTAATTTAAAGGAGAAGACCGATCAGAGATGCAGCCAAGAGGCCCATGATCACTCTGGATGAACTGCAGAGAACTACAGCTGAGGTGGGAGATTCTGTCCATAGGACAACAATCAGTCATACACTGCACAAATCTGGCCTTTATGGAAGAGTGGCAAGAAGAAAGCCATTTCTCAAAGATATCCATAAAAAGTCTCGTCTAAAGTTTGCCACAAGCCACCTGGGAGACACACCAAACGCTGAGAAATGGCTTGTGTATGGCTGATTGTTGTCCTATGGACAGACTCTCCCACCTCAGCTGTAGTTCTCTGCAGTTCATCCAGAGTGACCATGGGCCTCTTGGCTGCATCTCTGATCAGTCTTCTCCTTGTCTGAGCTGAAAGTTTAGAGGGACGGCCAGGTCTTGGTAGATTTGCAGTGGTCTGATACTCCTTGCATTTCAAAATGATCGCTTGCACAGTGCTCCTTGGGATGTTTAAAGCTTGGGAAATCTTTTTGTATCCAAATCCGGCTTTAAACTTCTCCACAACACTATTACGGACCTGCCTGGTGTGTTCCTTGGTCTTCATGATGCTCTCTGCGCTTTCAACAGAACCCTGAGACTATCACAGAGCAAGTGCATTTATACAGACTTGATTACCCACAGGTGGATTCTATTTATCACCATCAGTCATTTAGGACAACATTGGATCATTCAGAGATCCTCGCTGAACTTCTGGAGTGAGTTTGCTGCACTGAAAGTAAAGGAGCCGAATAATTTTGCACGCACCACTTTTCAGTTTTTTATTTGCTAAAAAAGTTTAAAATATCCAATAGATTTAGTTCCACTTCACAATTGTGTCCCACTTGTTGGTGATTCTTCACAAAAAATTTAAATTTTATATCTTTATGTTTGAAGCCTGAAATGTGGCAAAAGGTTGAAAAGTTCAAGGGGGCCGAATACTTTCGCAAGGCACTGTAGGTGTGATGATCAGGTGTCCACAAACTTCTGGCCATATAGAGTATATTCATTGATTCAGTGAGTCATCTTCAGTAACTGCTTTATCCAGGTGAGAGTTGCAGTGAATCCAGAGCACTGGGTGTGAGGTGGGAATACACCATGGAAGGGATGCCAGTCCATGTAGACACACATTCACACATACGTTCAAACCAAGGGCAATTTAACATAGCCAGTCCACCTACTGGCATTTTTTTAGGAGGTGGGAGGAAACCCATACAGGATATAGGAAGAATGTGCAAAACTCCATACAGACAGTAACCTGAACACAGGATCAATCAAACCAGGGATCCTGGAGCTGTTAGACTTCTTTTTTTTTCAATTCATAGAAATGAGTATAACTTAGTTTTGCCCAAACCCCTTTAAACAGTGAATGTAAAATTCTTCTGACAACTTTAAAAGACATAAAATCCAAAATAGTATTGAGGAGTATTGAATTAACCTAGACCGCTAGATGTGTAATATGTTCTTCAAATGTTGATTCTTACCTCTTTGTTGTCCTGCTAGCCGGTTCATGAGGTAAGACTTCCCTGTGCGGTAAAGCCCTACCACAGACACTACAGTAACTGGCTGAGTGATCCCGTCCAGAATCTCTTTAGCTTCCTTCACGACACATAGCCGGCCTTCAGAATCGCTGCTAATCAGACACACTGGCTCATCCATGGCTTTGAACATCTGATCATCACCACACTACAACAGAACCCAACACAAAACAACACAATTAAATAATGTTTAATTCTAAAACAACACCAAGACAAACACATTACCTTAATGTAATATTCATACAAAATTAGCTATGGTTTTGCTCTAGAGAGTAATATAACCAGCATTATTGATTTTATCACCATTTTTTAAACAACATTTAAGGAACACTAGGGGCAAGTGATTGTGTCACAGGGCTTGTGGCTGTTTTGTGATTGTTTTGTGAAGTCTGGCATGCTTCTAGGTTTTCCTTATTTCAATGTTCTAATCCATCATGTCTCTAGTATTGTGGTTCATCATGTCTGACCAGGATAAGGGTCGACTATAAACCAAAAGGCAATATACAACAGTAGACTATCGCTAAAATATTTACTTTTAATCTATTATGCTTTTGGAGAGCTGAGATCATGATATGTTGAAGGCTTCCAGGACTTGTGATGATCTTGAAACTCATTCAAGAACTAGTGGGTAGTGGCTTTGGCAATGTAGACAGCAATGCAATATAATGGCATGTAAATGCCCTACAGGTGTACAGTGCTGAAACGTACAGTGCTGAAACGTACCCTACTACGGGGCGGCTGTGGCGCAGTTGGTAAAGTGGGTTGTCCTCTAATCGCAGGTTAGCGCTCTAATTGGCGGTTCGATTCCCGGCCTGGGTGACTCCACATGCTGAAGTGTCCTTGGCAAGACACTGAACCCCAAGTTGCTCCCAATGGCAAGCTAGTGCCTTGCATTACCATTGGTCTACACAGTGTAAAGCGCTTTGGATAATTTACTTAAACGCAAATGACCATGTCTGTCAAAAAACTTAGCATGTTCCTGTCGTATACACCAACATGCATTCTTGCATTACTGTGATGCTAATAAAGCTGAGTGTTCAAGAGGGCGATAAAGAGTCTTCAATGCAAGCATTTCCAGAATAGCAAGGTAGCAATCGCAGCATCCCCTCAGAACACACACTTTCTTTGCTGTGCTGTGGAGTGCATGTTCATTGACATATCATATATGATTTTATGAATTAGCCTACTTTTCTGTCATAATGAGACTGTGTAAGATGATGGCTTATTGAGAAAGTAACCTCTGCCCTTAGCTGACTACAGCGCCCCCTCCCTGCTGCAATGCTTAGCATGCAGCATGTGCTTGCTTTGCTTTATAAATTCTGCTGTGACATTTCTGAATGCAACGACGCGTGAAATCTGCTTTGCGCAGCTCGAAGCGTACAGTCCTGTAAAAAAGTATTTGTGATCTGATTCATTTGTTTTTGTGTACATCTCATACTAAAGTGTTTAAGAAATTAAAACAAAATCTAAGATAAAACAAAGGCAACCTGAGTAAACACAAAATACAGTTTTTAAATGATAACGTTATTTATTGTAGCAAAAAAAGTTATCCAACCCCAACTGGGCCTGTGTTGAAATGTATTTGCCCCTGTAGTTACTAATTCCTCAAATCTATGAAACTGCGTTCATAATGGTTATTTTAAAATTATAAATGAGAACATACAGTGAATTCCAGAATAGTGATGCTCAATGAGATGGGAGCTACACCGTGATTTTGCTCAATTGCAGCAAAAAGTGAGGGTGTTTCATGCTTATTAATTTGCTTTAAACGTACTAAGACCATAAGCTTAGCTAATTGGCGCTTGCGCTTTGCCCGCAGAGCACACACTACTTCTTCTATGGCAAGCCATTTTATCATGTAATGCCTCTGGCTCTACTAGTCATAATTTAGTTTTGACTAGTCAAAATTCCAATGCCAGATATCTCTTCTGCAATTTTGACTCGTCAAGTATCTACAACATAATTATGACTAGTCATAATATACACTGAAGATACTGACAATGTTATTTTGACTAAACATATACTTGTCACGCATCAAGGTTGAGGCAGAAGCAAGTTCAGAATATAACATTTAATATAAAACAAACAGACTACAAAACAAAGTCACTAAGACAACTTGGCAAAACAACGAAACATGAAACAAAACATTGAGACATGAATGACAAAAGTCTAAGACAACGAAAGACAAGAAACCAGTGCAGACAAAGACTAGATATACACAGTGCTCATTAACAAAACATGAATCAGGTGTAGGTGGTCATGTGACTGGTGGTGCAGTGCTGAGGCTGATGGGAAATGGAGTCCAGAGTTTCTTGATACATGACAATACTTCCATTGACTTACATTAGAAAATGTTCCTGATATCTACAAATGAGTTTTTACCAGTAGAAATTGTAAGTAAAGATACCTATCATTCATTTTGCACTTTGTATAATTCTAATTAGAGATATCTCTAATTGAATTTTCACTAATACAAAATGTATTTCGAGATATCTCTATTTGGTTTCTAACTAGTCACAATTCAGTTTTAAGATATCTTAAGTTCCTCACCATTAAAGATATCAAAAAATACATTACACATACATAGATATCTGAAACTAACATATAACTAGACAAAATACAATTGTAGATATCTTGAATATGATTTATGTCTAGATCAAACTTAATTAAAGATATCTTGAATGTAATTTATTATTAGTCAACCCTTATTTAAAGACTTCTATAATGTAATTATAGATATCTCAAATGGATTTCTGAGTAGAACAATCTTTACTTATAGAGATCTGCAAATGTCATTCTGACTAGGACAAATCTCAATAGACATATCTTGAATTAACGTTCTGACTAGTCGAAATTATTTGACAGATATCTAAATTTCGTATTCAAATCACTCCGTTGTTAAGTGAGAGTTTTCACCGCATTCTGTGACAGGACACGTTCACACACGGCAGTACTCAACCATTTTATGGCAAACAAGAGAGCACGGTTGTGTCCGGAACCACGTACTTACTTACTATATAGTATTTCGGCTACCATATAGTAGGTAAGTACGCGGTTTCGGACACAGCCCGTGGCTTCGAGTAGTCATCTATTTGCACGTATAGCATGACTAATAATCAACTGCGCCTGAAGCTTTCGTAAAATTAAAAATGAAACACCCAAAACTGTATACGGTACCATAACGAAGACCAACTGTATGCTGATATGTGAAATTCTGGAGGGAACGTCGGACATAATGAAGTGTGCCGTTAATCGGTCTATGTTCTATAACATGTAAAACGGGAACATGAAAGAGTATTCTACAAACGACTCCTGTAAACACTTATTTTAACAATAAATCAAAGTATTGTCTTACTCAGAATAAGGTCAATAATTAGATTTTTACTGTCCATGTAAACGTAGTCAGTGTTTCATTTTAGTTGCAAGAAAACAGTTTTTTTGTCAAAAGTCATTCCACTTTTGACAAAAGCAAACCAGTTTTCTTAACTGCGCCACCTATGTTACTATGGTAACCAGTAGAAGGAACGCCTACTGGTGACTTTATAGTACAGCGACGATTTGCAGAGATAGAATCGCTGCACGTTTGAACGCACCGTGAATGCACCCGAGACCCTCTCACAACACGAGCGCCGAGCTCCGCAGGAGAGGTGACGCAATAAGAAAACCTAGCTCTCTGATTGGACAGGAGGTGGGCTTTTACTCAAACTCACTACCGTAATCCGCAAGTCAGTTGCCGGGTGATCCACACAGATGAAAAAAATAAACCTTCGTGCTACAAAACAGATGACGCTATCGAACAGGAAAAATAATACAAATAACAGAAACGCTTACACGGTAAAAATGCGCACAATAAAGTAAATCGATTGGAGTAACTCACAGATGACTGACGCGCAGAACAGCCTCAGTTATACTAGATCAGACAGTATCAGACAGTTTCTGGTTTTACTATCTGACGTTGACATGTGCGCGAGGCGGAGTTATGGCTGTGGAAAGCCAAAAAGGTCACAAGGAAACAAAATGTATCCATCCATTTTCAACCGCTTTTTTTCAGGGTTACGGGGACCTTCAGTTTAGTATAAAAGTAAGAAATATATGCATCAATTATGACAAGTTTGTTAATGTAACTCTAATGTGTACAATATTTCGATGATCAAAATAGTAATCATTTCAATGTAATAAAAGTGTCTGATATTGTCCGAGGATGAATATTATTTTGACTTGAGTGGAGAAAGCTTAATAATTTAATAAAAAATATTCAATTCAATTTTATTTGTATAGCGCTTTTTACAATGGATATTGTCTCAAAGCAGCTTTTTCAGAAACATATGAACAGAGGATACAGATTTTAAATGTGTGAATTTATCCCTAATGAGCAAGCCAGTGGAGATGGTGGTAAAGAAAATCTCCCCCAGGCAATATGAGCAAGAAAAATTGAGAGGAACCAGACTCAAAAGGGAACCCATCCTCATCTGGGCAACAACGGATAGTGTGAAAGTAAAGGGAAGATAATTATAGTTTTTTATATGAAGTCTGTTTGTTGAACTGATCCACTGTTCACTAAAGGAGACTTGAGTGCAAAACTGCATGTGGTAATTGCAGTCCTAAAACCATCGCAGCAACCGTAGTCCCAGCAACCACAGCAAAATTGTCCATATGAAATTGAGGTACAAAACCATTCCAGTGGTACTTCAAGTGTAATTAACTGATCAGGGTTTGCAGTAATCAGGCCTGGTTGTGTCTAGTCCAGCTGAACCTCATTATGAATGCAGTTTCATAGATTTGGAGAATTAGTAACAAATACATTTTCACACAGACTGGATATTATTGGATAACATTTTTGCTACGATAAATAACATTATCATTTCAAATATGTATTTTGTATTAGGTCAGGTTGCCTTTGTTTGATCTTAGACGTTTTCAATTTCTTAAACAATTTAGTATACACAAAAACATAAAAGGTAGATTTCACGGTTACATTCCGAAATGTCAGCAGAATGTATAAAACGCAAGCTGCTGTAGGGGGCACTATATAAGGAGGCCCTTTTGCTAAGGGCAAAAGTCTCTTACAAAGTCTCTCATTATAACGGAGATTATATTATTATTGATATTATTATAATTGATACCAAGCAGATTAATTCATAAGAACACATGTTTTATGTAATTGGTTCTGCACTCCATAGCACTTTTAAAATTTAATTTATGTATGATTTTTTTTTAGGAAAGACATGTGCAACTTGCAGCGAATGTCCAATATAAAACCGCGGTGAATTAGACAGATACAAATGAAACCAGCTGCAGCAACGCCTCCCCCTCCCCAGCAGCACCTCCCTCTCCTCACATAACCTCCCCTCCCAGCAGCACCTCCCCCTCCTCACATAACCTCCCCCTCCCAGCAGCACCTCCCCCTCCTCACATCACCTCCCCCTCCCCAGCAGCACTTCCCCCTCCACAGCAGCACCTCCCCCCTCCCCACATAACCTCCCCTCCCAGCAGCACCTCCCCCTCCTCACATCACCTCCCCCTCCCCACATCACCTCCCCTCCCCAGCAGCTTCAGCAAACCCGGCGTGCTAGACAACACCATGGTGTAGAAGAAGAAAAGCACCCAAGTCATTAAAGGGTGTTTTCAAACAAAGACAGAGAACAGCTTCATCACGAAAGGAAAAAAGTAAACCTGTAAAGACAGTCTTGAAGAGAGTTTCCGATTCATAACCCTAACCCTAAGGATAGGGTCTCCACTAATTTCACTAATTTTCTACAAATTTGACAAAGATCAGTGAAATAAATGTTTTGTCAAAGAGGCACGCGAATTTATTAACACCGCAACTAGTTATATCCTATCACTAATCCTCAATTAATTATTTAAAAACTCATTTACACTATTGAGAACACGTTTAATTTATAAGTTGTTTAGCATAATTTATACATAAGAAGTTGTAGGATGTTGATTTAATAGCAAAAGTAGTAAAAAAAAAAAAGTATACCCTTACCAAAACTACCATCCGTAGTTTTCCGAGAGAACAGTTGTATGGCTTGATGCTACGAAACCTGGTCTAAAGTGAAAACACAAGCGATGTGTATACAAGTCCTGAACAAGATCTTAAATGACGCGTGAATCATCCTCCATGTGAAAGTGAAAGCAAAAGTAGTTAGAACTGATTAAAGTCAGAGATAAATAGTCAAATCTTTGTACATGTTGCAAATAGTTTACGTTAAAGAGGGTGTGGGTGGGGGGGACTTTCAAAGCTCGGTTGTCAGATAAACTCTTCTGTTTTGCTCAGTAATGATATAAGGACAGATAATAACAATAGCACCAGGTCTGCCTGTGGTTTCCCGGAAAGCTCTGTGTTATTGGAAAGGTCTGGGTGGATCACTATGTAAGCATTCACACCTGGCCTATACAAAGCCTCCCAGCTCTGTTTCTCTCTCAGTTTGGCGTACCTGCGGATCAAGTCATAGCATTAGGTAAGTATTTGTTTGGTTGTTTTTTTTTACAGTGATCTTTAAAATATGATTTTACTGTGTATATTGAAAATCTGTAAATGATCTCTTAATGCTCCAATTAACATGGAATAAATATTTTTCACATAACCAAGTCAACGATAAAAAAATATCCTTCACTTTGGATTAAGTAATCCTTTCAGACTGAATATATTTCATCTGATCTACTTTTATGGTTGCAGCAGTTTACATACAAAGTTGAAATTGCTTTAAACTACATTTAGAACGAATGTAAATAGGAGCAAAAATAGTTTATTGCCGCTGCTTTAAAAATAAAAGGGAAGAAAGAATGTAATTGAATGCCACACCTGAACGGATTATTCAGTTTCTGTTTTAGACAACAAAGAATACGGAAGGGGTCCTGCGTCACCGCTTATATCCGTGAGTATCAGTACCAATATCAGCTGGGTGACATGTTGTGCGTATGCATGTATGCAACAACTTTTTAACAAATTCATAAAGTGAGATTTGTTACTTTGGCACGGTGAAAGACTAGGATAGTCAGGCCCCTAGTCCCTATCGTGACATGCCACTCTATAAGGAGTGTATCCGCCTCTTGGGTATTACTTAGAAGCCTGCTCCTCTGCAATGGCTGTTAGAAGGACTGAACTAGAATACTGGTTTTATATATATACTGCAAAAAAATAAAATAAATAAAGGGAACATTTGTAGTTACATTGTGCTGTTTAAGTGTTCCCTTTATTTTTTTGAGATATATATATATGGGGGAGAACTCAAGTGGCCTGCACAGAGCCCTGACCTCAACCCCACTGAACACCTTTGTGATGAATTGAAACACTTACTGCACCCTAGGCCTCCTCACCCGACATCAGTACCCAGCCTCACTAATGCTCTTGCAGCAGCTGAATGGAAACATTTTCACCTTGGTGTTCCAGAATCCAGTTGAAAGATGTCCCAGAACCATGGAGGCTATTATAAAACAGCAAAAAGGGGACCAAGTCACTTTTAATGACCAGGGTTTTGGAATGGGATGTTCAAGCACATATGGATGTGATGGTCAGGTGTTCACAAATGTTTGGCCATATAGTGTACCTGTTCTTTTATGAACAGCAGATAATGTCAATTGTCTTCTATAAAGAACCAGAACTGACCTGATGGGAACTCAGTGAGAAGATTAAAGGAAATGACAGCCAACAGAAGTATTTATATAAAATACTACATTGTACAGTCACTTTGTAACTTTGTTTAAGGTACTGGCATTTCTGTTCATGTGCAGAAGAGGATGTCCAGGTCATTCTCATTGTGTTGGTCAGAACGCATCTCAAGAATCTGTTATGCTTTTCTTTATTTAGTTAAAACACAGTTTATGTTTCATCCTCTAGACTGCGGAGCTGGAGAGAACCATGTGCAGCCCAATGCCAGAGCCTATTTGTTTGGTGGAAAATGTGAATGGTTCACTGCGGGTAAGTGACAGAGCCATTGAGTACCTGTACAGAATTAACCAGCCGGTGGTGGTGGTGTCTGTGGTGGGACTCTATCGCACAGGAAAGTCTTACCTCATGAACCGCCTGGCAGGAAAACAAACCGGTGAGTTTGTTTTTAAATGCATTTTTATCTACTGACAAGATTTGATCCCAGTTTGATCAGATAGTGTTGGAATGAATTATTTGTCTTTTAGGACTAGTTAATTTCTTTGAGAAATGGACAGTTAATAAACCCATTCCCAACACCCACTTTTGGGGATTTAGCAAGAATTCACATGTAGAGTAATATTGTTGAAAATTGCCACAAGTGCAAATATAACAACTATTGGTTATATAAACTGAACCTGATGAGAGCATGGGATGTTCCTGCTCCAAATTGGTTTCATAAACAAGATATCTGCACATGTAATTATCCAATTCTTCTGTATGTCACAACAATGTTGTATACTGTGGGTGTTTTCAGGCTTTGCTCTGGGCAGCACCATTGAGTCGAAGACTAAAGGTATTTGGATGTGGTGTGTGCCACACCCTTATAACACAGGACACACTCTGGTGTTGCTTGACACTGAAGGACTGGGGGACATTGACAAGGTGATAACACCATCTCCATAGCAACACATTACATTCAATGTATTGCTACAGTAACTATGCATTTGTATCTTTACCAAATTACAAGACAACACAATACAGTTAGGATTTTAAAAATGCACTGGTCATATATTTAAAAAGCATTGAATAATGGCAAAAGCACTGACTGAATGATCTACAAAGAAATCTTTGGCTTGCACAGGATTCAGGGCAGTAAAATATTTACATGAGCCATAAAAAAGAGCAAACAAAGTTTTGTAAGCACTAAATAAAAAAACAACTTTATGACAGTAGTTAAATAATTAAAATTAGGTTTCACAAACATTTGCCTTCCCTGTCAATAAAACAGAGTGGTATATAGCAGTAATGTATACTGTACAGTCGTGTATCTACTTTTGTCACTTCCAATGTACAGGCATACATGTAGGCATATAATATTCTATAATTCATGTTTGTCTAAACATAACTGCAGTGTATAATAATTGTGTTGTTTTAGGGAGACTCTAAAAATGATGCCTGGATCTTCTGTCTAGCTGTCCTTCTCAGCAGCACTCTGGTCTACAACAGCCGTGGGACCATCGACAACACAGCAGTGGAAAAACTACAGTATCCTTTTTTTCTTTGTAAAACACAACTACACACACTCACACACACACACACACACACACACACACACACACACACACACACACACACACACACACTATATATATATATATATATATATATATATAAATAAAAAAACCTGTACATACAGTATCTCACAAAAGTGAGTACACCCCTCACATTTTTGTAAATATTTGATTATATCTTTTCATGTGACAACACTGAAGAAATGACAGTTCTACAATGTAAAGTAGTGATTGTACAGCTTGTGTAACAGTGTAAATTTGCTGTCCCCTCAAAATAACTCAACACACAGCCATTAATGTCTAAACCGCAGGCAACAAAAGTGAGTACACCCCTAAGTGAAAATGTCCAAATTGGGCTCAATTAGCCATTTTCCCGCCCCGGTGTCATGTGACATGTTAGTGTTAAAAGGTCTCAGGTGTGAATGGGGAGCAGGTGTGTTAAATTTGGTGTCATCGCTCTCACACTCCCTCATACTGGTCACTGGAGGTTCAACATGGCACCTCATGGCAAAGAACTCTCTTAGGATCTGAAAAAAACAATTGTTGCTCTACATAAAGATGGCCTAGGCTATAAGAAGATTGTCAAGACCCTGAAACTGAGCTGCAGCACCATGGTCAAGACCATACAGCGGTTTAACAGGACAGATTCCATTCAGTACAGGCCTCGCCATGGTCGACCAAAGAAGTTGAGTGCACGTGCTCAGTGTCATATCCAGAGGTTGTCTTTGGGAAAAAGACGTATGAGTACTGCCAGCATTGCTGCAGAGGTTGAAGGGGTGGGGGGTCAGCCTGTCAGTGCTCAGACCATACGCTGCACACTGCATCAAATTGGTCTGCATGGCTGTCGTCCCAGAAGGAAGCCTCTTCTAATGATAATGCACAAGAAAGCCCGCAAACAGTTTGCTGAAGACAAGCAGACTATGGACATGGGTTACTGGAACCTTGTCCTGTGGTCTGATCAGACCAAGAAAAACTTATTTGGATTAGATGGTATCAAGCGTGTGTGGCAGCAACCAGGTGAGGAATACAAAGATAAGTGTGTCTTGCCTAAAGTCAAGCATGGTGGTGGGAGTGTCATGGTCTGGGGCTGTATGAGTGCTGCCGGCACTGGGGAGCTACAGTTCACTGAGGGAACCATGAACGCCAACATGTACTGTGACATACTGAAGCAGAGCATGACCTCCCTTCAGAGACTGGGCCGCAGGGCAGAATTCCAGCATGATAACGACCCAAAACCCACCTCCACTGCCTTGCTAAAGTAGCCGAGGGTGAAGGTGATGGACTAAGCCCTATTGAGCATCTCTGGGGCATCCTCAAACGGAAGGTGGAGGAGCACAAGGTCTCTAACATTCACCAGCTTCATGATGTTGTCATGGAGGAGTGGAAGAAGACACCAGTGGCAACCTGTGAAGCTCTGGTGAACTCCATGCCCAAGAGGGTTAAGACAGTGCTGGAAAATAATGGTGGCCACACAAAATATTGACACTTTGGGCCCAATTTGGACATTTTTACTTAGGGGTGTACTCACTTTTGTTGCCAGCAGTTTAGACATTAATGGCTGTGTGTTGAGTTATTTTGAGGGAACAGCAAATTTACACAGTTACACAAGCTGTACACTCACTACTTTACATTGTAGCAAAGTGTCATTTCTTCAGTGTTGTCACATGAAAAGTTATAATCAAATATTTACAAAAATGTGAGGGGTGTACTCACTTTTGTGAGATAGTGTGTGTGTGTGTGTATATATATTATATATATATATATATATATATATATATATATATATATATTGTCCTTTAGTCAATACTAAAGATACAGCTATTCTATAGATCTCATCCAGTCATGATTCCTTAGCATGTTGCAGCTATGTCACTGAGCTTGCAGAGCAGATTAAGATCAAATCACCTGCAGCACAAGCAGCTGAGGTTGAGGAGGAGGAGGAAGACTCTCAGTTTGTGCAGTTTTTTCCTAACTTTATCTGGACGGTGCGTGATTTTTCACTGGAACTGGTAATTGAGAAAAAGGGTAGAGTGACCGAGGATGAGTACCTGGATTTTGCCCTGCAGCTGAAGAAAGGTATAAATGACATTTCTGACTGAGATCCAAATTACTGATAGATCTCTCCTTTCTAATTGCTAAATAGTTAACTCTAAATGTGTAAATAATAATGCATTTATTTTATGTATATATTTTATGTGTGTGTGTGTGTAGACAGTATGTATAAGGCACTAATAAAATATTGTTTGATATTGTTTAGAAATAAATGTTTTGTGTATAAACTATATATAGTGTTTCTAAAGCTGTTTTGCTTACTTTAAATATTAGGACAACTGTACTTCAATTGCATTATATCACAGATTTCTTTTAGCCCTCTGAGCATTTTGAATGCAAACCGTATTATTCTGTAAATTTAACTTTTACGTTGGGTGTGAAAAGCTGCCATAAACTCTTATTTGATGTAACTATTAACATGAATAAAAATGTTTTTCTGCATTGCAGGTCTTAGTAGGAAGGACACCAACTACAATCTTCCAAGGCAGTGTATTCGAAACTATTTTCCAACCCGGAAGTGCTTTGTTTTCCCGTTTCCTGCCTCCCAGGATAAAATGGTTCAGCTCGAGAGCCTGGATGAGAGTGAAATTTGGCCCCATTTTCTGACCGTCACACAGAGTTTCTGTGACTATGTCTTTACTGCAAGCAAAGTTAAGACAGTTAAAGGAGGATACAGAGTCACAGGGAGGAGTGAGCACTACATTAGCATTCCCTTAATATTATTCATCTGTATTAACATTTTCAGTAGTGTTTCAATAGATAGAACTGTTAGTCTCTGTGCTGTAACTGTGTGCGTGTGTGTTGACAGTGTTTGGTCACCTGGTGCAGTCATATGTGGAGACGATCTCTAGTGGGAAAGTCCCTTGTCTGGAGAATGCTGTGGTTGTAATGGCAAGGATAGAAAATGAGGCAGCTGTGCAGGAGGGCCTTAAACTGTACAAGAGTTGGATGGAACAGGTAACACACACACACACACACACACACACACACAAATCTAATACTAATTAAAATCTTAATGCAGGTGAAGAATTTATTTCCAGTCAGTTTGAGTGCAATTTCTGCTGAGCACAAGAAGATCAGCAACATGGCCAACACTGAGTTTATGAAGCGCTCCTTTAAAGATGAAAAAGGGGAATACTTCAAGAAACTGATGGTGAGTTTTTGACAGACAGACAGGCACACACACACACACACACACACACACACACACACATGCTCTCCAGGGTCAATGCTTCCCAACTTCCAAAAAAATGAAGGTAGGTAGATTGGCTTACTAAATTGCCCCTAGATGGGAAAAAGTGTGAGTGTGTGTGTGTGTGTGTGTGTGTGTGTGTTTGGTGCCATGGGCTGGGAAGATCCTTGCAGTGTTTGGGAAGACCCAGTGTTCCTCTGACAAGTTCTGGGTCCACCATATCCATGTCCAGGATAAAGCTGTTACTGATGATGAGAGAATGAAAAGTCATAGAATACATGCAGAGAAAGAGTAATATGCTTTCATTAGATGTACTGTTCTCACTTATATCCCTCACTTACAGGCTAAATGTCAGACGGTTGTAGATGGGAGATGGACGCAGGTGCAGTTCAACTTCTTTTATTTAAACAAAAATATAAAAACTCAAATAAAAAAACGTAGCATGAACAAACCAGGAGCTAACGTAGCATAGCCAAACTAGGAAATCGCTACAACACAGAATCCTTGTGACCCAGACTGCTAGAATCCCTAGCATTACTCTAAGTGTCTAATTAATACCCAGCGATGTGCTCAGTAACCAGTGCGCTTAAATCCTAGTGCCCATTAACCAAAAAACACGAACACACGTGACAAACCAGGAAACAAAACCCGGCCCCCTGGGCCAAAAGTCCCCAGCATCGCCAGGCAGAAACTGTTCTGAGTCCCAGGCACGGAATGCTGCACATAGAGGTCCGAAGGATCGGAGCGTCGCCTTCAGGAGAGACGAGAGGCCGGGCGACCTCCCCGGGAAAACAGGAACACTGAGTGACGACCTCACCAGAGCAGAGATGCTGAGCGCCGTCCCCAGCGGAACAGGCAGGCTGGGTGGCGTCCCCTGCGGAACCGAGAGACTGAGCGGCGTCCCCAGCGAAGCAGGAGTGCAGAGCGAGGTTCTCCGCAAGGCTCCGGGGGGAAGTGAGGTTCTCCGTGAGGCTCCGGGGGGTACGAGGTTCTCCGCGAGGCTCCGGGAGGGAGCGAGGTTCTCTGTGAGGCCAGGGCAGAGAGGCTGAGCAGGCATCAGAATCTGGGAGGGAGGGTGGGAGTTGGTTTTAGCCCCGACCACAGACTCCCCCTTCTTTCGGCGCGACCTGGCATATTCCATTACAAACTCCGTGTGGGGTATGGTGCATGAACTGTCCTCCGAGCGAGCGCCTTAATTGAGCATGCTGCTCCATTTGTTCGAGATACCACTCCGCATACATGTCAAACCAGGCGTCCATTTTGTTGATCCGCTGCGTCTCTAAGAGGGCGGGGTATTCTGTCAGACGGTTGTAGACGGGAGACGGACGCAGGTGCGGTTCAACTTCTTTTATTTAAACAAAAACATAAAAACTCAAATCAAAAAACGTAGCATGAACAAACCAGGAGCTAACGTAGCATAGTCAAACTAGGAAATCGCTACAACACAGAATCCTTGTGACCCAGACTGCTAGAATCTTTAGCATTACTCTAAGTGTCTAATTAATACCCAGCGATGTGCTCATAAAACCAGTGCGCTTAAATCCTAGTGCTCATTAACCCAAATGAGCTAGTTAGTCCAATGGCAGACACCCCGTGCCACAGCGCCCTCTGCCAGAGCCTATCCTTGGAACACTGGGCTTGAAGTGGGAATGGGACGCCTATACATTGCAGGACACCATGCACACACTCATTCACCCTTGGGAGCTTGTGTAACAGTGTAAATTTACTGTCCCCTCAAAATAACTCAACACACAGTCATTAATGTCTAAACCGCTGGCAACAAAAAGTGAGTACACTCCTAAGTAAAAATGTCCAAATTGGGCCTAAAGTGTCAATATTTTGTGTAGCGACTATTATTTTCCAGCACTGATTTAACCCTCTTGGGCATAGAGTTCACCAGAGCTTCACAGTTTGCCACTGGAGTCCTCTTACACTCCTCCATGACGACATCAAGGAGCTGGTGGTTGTTAGAGACCTTGTACTCCTCCACCTTCCATTTGAGGATGCCCCACAGAGGCACAAAAGGGTTTAAGTCTGGATGTGCGATGAACATGCTTGGCCAGTTCATCACCTTCACCCTCAGCTTCTTTAGTAAGGCAATGGTCATCTTGGTGGTGTGTTTGGGGTCGTTATCATGCTGGAATACTGCATACTAATCATGCTCTGCTTCAGTAGGTCACAGTAAATGTTGGCATTCATGGTTCTCTCAATGAACAGTAGCTCCCCAGTGCCGGAGGCACTCATGCAGCCCCAGACCATAACACTCCCACCACCATGCTTGACTGTAGGCAAGACACACTTGTCTTTGTACTCCTCACCTGGTTGCCGCCAAACACGCTTGACACCATCTGAACCAAATAAGAATATTATGGTCTCATAATCCACATCCTTAGTCTGCTTGTCTTTATCAAACTGTTTGCAGACTTTCTTGTGCATCATCTTTAGAAGAGACTTCCTTCTGGGACGACAGCCATGCAGACCAATTTGATGCGGTGTGCGGCGTATGGTCTGAGCACTGACAGGCTGACCCACAATCCCTTCAACCTCTGCAGTAATGCTGGCAGCACTCATATGTCTATTCATTAAGGGAACCATGAATGCCAACATGTACTGTGACATACTGAAGCAGAGCATGATCAGTATGCAGTATTCCAGCATGATAACGACCCCAAACACACCTCCAAGACAACCACTGCCTTGCTAAAGAAGCTGAGGGTGAAGGTGATGGACTGACCAAGCATGTCTCCAGACCCAAACCCTATTGAGCATTGAGCACACAAAATATTGACACTTTGGGCCCAAAAGATATAATCAAATATTTACACAAATTTGAGGGGTGTACTCACTTTTGTGAGATACTGTACCTTTCAGCATTGATTGTGCCTTTCCAGATGTGCAAGCTACACAAATAAAACAGCCTAAATATAGCATCCTGAGACTAGTGCTAGTAAAAATTTGTAGTTGTGCAACCCCTAACACACACACACACACACACACACATTAGTTCTTACACCTTCACCTTCTGTTTTTTATTTATTTAGTAACTCACAATGCCAGAGCATGTTTTTGAATATACAGTGCACATATATGCATGGGTTTTATGTTGATGCATTTCTGAATGTGCTTGTAACTACTGTAATTTCAGGAGGCAGTAGATAAGCACTATGCTGAACTAACCGTTCAGAACATGGAGGCATCCGAACAGAAGTGCCAGCAGATTCTGTCTGATCTATACAGGGATTTGAGTGTGCTTGTACAGAATGGAGACTTTGTAAAGCCTGGAGGATATAAACTCTACTGCACACACAGAGACCATGTCATTACCCAATACCACATGCAGCCCAATAAGGGAATGCAGGTAAGAAACACAGACTTAAGTAGATATTATGTATGTACTTGACCTTCAGTGTTCTAGAGACACATAACAGTGTTAGCTGAAAGAAAACTTCAAAGTCAAAAAAGGGATCCAGAACGCTCACTAAAACAGGCCATCATCACTAAATGCCTGTGTGGGGGTGTGTTCCCTGTGTGCAGGCTGAAGAGGTGGTGGAGAGGTTTCTGAGTGAGAAAAGTGTGGAGGCAAAATTAATTCTCCAGACTGATAAACATCTGACTGAAAATGAGAAAAAGGTTCAAGGTAAGCTGAGCGTAACCGTATCATTGGTAGTGTGAATTTATTACAGAATAGTTTGAATGTTTAAGAAATTAAACTCAACTTCTTATCACGTGTCACGTGTCGTGACGTGAGGAAGTTCAGAAGGATGCAAGCGCGAGTTAACAGTTTTATTTAAGAGAGACAGGCAGACAAATCCAAAATGTAATCCAAAATGTAATCCAAAACAGGCAAAGGTCAGGCGATCGGCAAACAGGGATACACAGGCCTGGGCAGGAATCAAGGTCATGGTCACAGAAAACCGGGTCGAGATACAAAACATGAAACAAACCACAGCAAGGGATTGGTAGCAGAGAACCCAGCGTGAACTAAACTAACGAACCTAAACAGGAAACATGGACAATGACTAATGTATTCACTATCAAATGCATTCATTCAAATCAGTATTCTGCCTTGTGTGCTGGGAGACGCACGGTATACAGTCATGGACGAAATTATTGGCACCCCTGGAACTTTTCCAGAAAATACACCATTTCTCCCAGAAAAGTGTTGCAATGACAATTTTTTTGGTATACACATGTTTACTACCTTTAAGTGCATTGGAACAGCACAAAAAAGCAGAAGAAAAAAGGCAAATTTGACATCATTTTACACAAAACTCAAAAATTAGGTTGGACAAAATTGTTGGCACCCTCAACTTAATATTTGGTTGCACACCCTTTGGAGAAAATAACTGAAACCAATCGCTTCCTATAACCATCAACAAGCTTCCTACACCTCTCAACTGGAATTTTGGACCACTTTTCTTTTGAAAACTGCTCCACGTCTCTCAGATTTGAAGGGTGCCTTCTCGCAAGATCTTTTTTGAGATCTCTCCATAGGTGTTCTATGGGATTTAGATCCGGACTCATTGATGGCCACTTCAGAATTCTCCAGCGCTTTGTCTCCAACCATTTCTGGGTGCTTTTTGAGGTATGTTTCGGGTCATTGTCCTGCTGAAACACCCATGACCTCTGACGCTGACCCAGCTTTCTGACACTAGGCCCTACATTATGGGCCAAAATCTTTTGATAGTCTCCAGATTTCATGATTCCTTGCACACAGTCAATGGACCCAGTGCCAGAGGCAACAAAACAACCCAAAAACATCCTTGAACCTCCACCATGTTTGACTGTAGGTACTGTGTATGCCTCTTTTTGTTTTCTGTAAACAGTAGAATGACGTGCTTTGCCAAAAAGTTCTACCTTAGTCTCATCTGTCCACAAAACGTTCTCCCAGAAGGATTGAGGCTTACTCAGGTACATTTTTGCAAACTGCAGTCTGGCTTTTTTATGCCTCTGTGTCAGAAGTGGGGTTCTCCTCTGTCTCCTGCCATAGCGCTTCTTCTCATTCAGATGACGACGTATGGTTCGAGCTGACACTGATGCACCCTGAGTCTGCAGGACAGCCTGAATTTGCGTGGAAGTAGACTGAGGTTGTTTATCCACCATTCGAACTATCCTGCGTTGCATTCTTTCATCAATTTTTCTCTTCCGTCCACGTCCAGGAAGATTTGCCACAGTTCCATGGGTTATAAACTTCTTGATTATATTGCGCACAGTGGACAAAGGAACTTTAAGATCTCTGGAGATTGACTTGTAACCTTGAGATTGTTGATATTTATCTACAATTTTGCTTCTTAGGTCCTCAGACAATTCTCGGCTCTTCTTTCTCTTCTCCTTGCTTGGTGTGGCACACACAGGCACACAACACAAAGGTTGAGCCAACTTTTATACACTCTAACTGGCTTCAGTTTTGATTTCTATATTGCCAGCACCTGTTACTTGCCACAGGTGAGTTTAAATGAACATCACATGCTTGAAATGAAATTATTTACCCATAGTTTTAATAGGGTGCCAATGATTTTGTCTAGTCCATTTTGGGAGTTTTGTGTAAAATGATGTCAAATTTTTTGTGCTGTTCCAATGCACTAAAAGGTAATAAACATGTGTATACCAAAACATTTGTCATTGCAACACTTCTGGGAGAAATGGTGTATTTTCTGGAAAAGTTCCAGGGGTGCCAATAATTTCGTCCATGACTGTGTATACAAACCTAATCAGCCTCATAATGGCTGACGGCTGAGGGCAATTCAGACACACATGAAACAACAACCAATGACAGGACGGGGAGGAGACAGAAACATAAACAAATGCACGTATCAAAATGTCACGATTGTTTGTGCACGCATGCTCACATGCTCCACAGCGCGATGCTTAAAGGGGAACTCGTGACAACACGGTCGTTTGAATTGATTGATTGATTGATTTTAACTAGTTAGATTCTTGTAGATATCTGTAAATGATAGTAAATGCATAAGAAAATATTTGTACATTTTCTCCATTTTCCAGTACTTAAAAAGAATTCTGTTTATTGAGAAAAGGTCATTTTCAATACTTTCACTTCTTTACTCTGTCTTTCTCTTTCTTTGCCCCTTGGTGATGAATCATAGAAGAGAAAGAACAAGCAGCTCTGTTAGAGCAGCAGTGTAAAGTTGAACAGGAGAGAAAAGTTGAGATGGAGCAACTGATGCAGGAGGAAAAAATACACCATGAGCAACGGCTACAGCAGCTGGAGAAGAAATTCGAGGAGGAGAAGATTCAGCAGCAGCAGGAGCTAGAGAGAGCGCTGGAGAGTAAACTGACCGAACAGAAAAAACTTGTTCAGAAAGGGTTTGAAGAGAAAGCCCAGCTGATGGAGCTGGAGATTGAGCAACTTAAAAAAGAAAACGATACTCAATCTGGCAGTGTTTTTAAAGATTATGTCATGCCTCTCATAGACACTGCCAAAGATGTGTTTTCCGCAGTCCTCCAGTATAAACTTAGTAAGAATGGACTGGCAAGAGCACTCTTATAATCATTTGTAATTTATGGAGATGTTTGTATGCCAGAGAAAAAGCAATTATAATTGAATTAATATTCAAAGGAAAATCTCTTATATCATGTACTCTCTTATATTATGAACTGCTATCAAATACCTATAATGAATGCATTCATTTAATTACCTTGTATTCAGGTACCTTGAACCAGGTATCCTGGAGCTGTGCTCACTCAAAGCACCATTAAACCAAAAAACATAGTTTAAAAAGACTATATTTCTTAATAAACCAAATGGTTTTCGTTCAAAAATTGAATCTAATATGAAGAGAGGAAAATAATGCACATAATACAGATTTTTCAGTAGAAGCACAAAGATATTTTATTATTTTGCTCTATAGTCTGAATGATAACATATTATTCCACAAGCTGTGCAAGTTTCATAATTGACTTCACAGTTAATATACACTGATTGTAATGTTTTATTGTCTAACATAGATACAACTGCCTTTTTGAGATAAATGTTCTGTTTGACTTTATTGCATACAGTTGTTGGAGGGTAATGACTCATAATCCTACTCTCCAGTTACACCCAGAAGGGGCTGAGTTCCATTTTTGGTCTGTCATCACACAGAGGTTTTTTTGTTTGTTTTTAGATCAAATGAGCTTTTCACAGACTGCAGAGAGGATTATACGGTAAATCACAGAGATATATGTCGGACATTACAAGGTAGTAAAATAATCGTCATGGAATTAGTGTGTGCTCCTGCTGTGGACTGGGGACGCATGTGAAAGTGAAAATAGAAGCACACAGTCTGCAGAGATCATCTGGGTTATTATTAATAGAACTCTGGTAAAAGTTTCATGTTCATAGTTCAGAGAAAACATGTCATGATAATAAACTCATAAAAGATTGTCAAACACAACTTAAATACAAGCTTCATTTGAGAAATATGATTCAGTTACCCTTTTATATTAAGCTACTGTGAACAGAGGATGCTGTCATATTAGATGATTTCCTGTCTGTTGTGCACAAACTTGCTGAGGATTATTTGCATGCTATGATTTCTTGGAAACCCCAGCCAGCACTAGACCCGCGCCTTCACAGATGCTAACCCCCACAATCTTTATTTAACCAGGAAGGTTCCATTGAGATAGTACAGTCTCTTAAGTCTTGATCAAGACGGCAGCACATTTACGCTTCACAGTAAATTCAACAGAAATAGCAAATACTACAAGTACACATATTAGAAACAGAACAAAACAAAACAAAACAAAAAAACCCATACAGTCAATGTATTAAAACCGATCAATACAAACAATTCCACGTTTCCATTAAAGAAGTTTACAAAAGACATTTAAAAGTACTCAAAGAGGGAAGGATATCCAAGTTGATTACATTTGGCAATTCATTCCATACCCAAGGAGCATAAAAAGAGAAAGCTGTCTTACCAAATTCTGAATGTACCCATGGGACTTTCGGCCAAATTCAAGTTGTAGATCTCGTGCAGTAACTTAGTTTAAAAGTAAAAGTTAAAAGATTAGAAACATAGGAGGGTAATTTACCTAAAAGTGCCCTGGCAATGAATAAAAACATATGCAGTTTTCTCCTGTGATTTAAGGATGACCAAGCTTACGATTCATATAAAATACAATGATGAGTACATGACTCGCACAACAAACAAAGTGTAGAGAAGCAGGACAGACAGCGTCCAGCTTTTTGAGTATGGATGCAGCTCTATACATACATACATACATACATATATACATCCATCCATCTTCAACCGCTTACTCCTTTGCATTAGGTGACGTCATAAGAGTGTGGGCTCGGAGGAGAGCCACAAGGGTGGTGTGTGCCATACATGCCGTACATAAGCTGTTAGTGATTTTACATTTATTGTATATTTGAATAAATCTGTCATGAAAACAAGTTATTACATCCACTGTATAAATGTTTATACCCAGCCTTAAATCTCAGGTGTACTTAATTTTATTGCATAATTCCTACTGTCCCAGATTTCCCTGTCAGGTTTTTTTGTTTTTGTTTTTAGATCAAATGAGCTTTTCACAGACTGCAGAGAGGATTATACGGTAAATCACAGAGATATATGTCGGACATTACAAGGTAGTAAAATAAACGTCATAGAATTAGTGTGTGCTCCTGCTGTGGACTGGAGACGCATGCGAAAGTGAAAATAGAAGCACACAGTCTGCAGAGATGGAATCTGTCTGTTGTGCACAAACTTGCTGAGGATTATTTGTATGCTATGATTTCTTGGAAACCCCAACAAGCGATCTTTATTGGAAAGGGTTTAAACAATGTTTTACAAACTTGTTGTTTCAATTATTGCACATGCACCTGTGGAACAGTCCTTAAGACACGAACAGTTTACAGGTGATAGCCAATTACGGTCACAGTTAGAATAACTTAGGACACTAAAGAGACCTTTCTATTGACTCTGAAAAACACCAGAAGAAAGATGCCTAGGGTTCTTTCTCACCTGTGTGAACATGCCATAGGCCTGCTGCAGCGAGATATGAGGACTGCAGATGTTGAGCAATAAATTGCAATAAACTTGATCTTTCATAAGCTGTAGATCTAGTTTTGGATAGGAAGGTTAAAATTTAATGCAGAAACCCTCCATCATATTGGAGCTTAATGCATTCACTGAAACATATAGGGACGTTTTCCAGAAGTTCCTCAGATTATGGAAAATTGCAGCTGCAATTCCTGTCAGTACAAGCTCATATGAGTGGA
Organism: Ameiurus melas; assembly: GCA_012411365.1. Classification (NCBI taxonomy): domain Eukaryota; kingdom Metazoa; phylum Chordata; class Actinopteri; order Siluriformes; family Ictaluridae; genus Ameiurus; species Ameiurus melas. The sequence continues at coordinate 11,690,124 of CM022770.1, read as the reverse complement.
GCTTTTCCTCTCCTACACTTATAAAGACCCATCTTGGATCTATGAAAACAGGTGACACGCAAAGTGGTCTGGGATCTCTAGCTGTGCAAAAGAGCTGTGCTCTCAATCTGGATGAAGTTGCAAATATCTTTGCAAGAAACCATAGGAACTGGAAAATGTAAATGAAAACTAGACACTTGAAGCAGTTCATACCGCAATGTCACATCGCATTTTGTTCTTTTAGAGCTGTATAATTTGTTCAGTGGGTTGTTATGTCATGTGACAGCATTCTAAAGGGGACTGACTTTGTACGTGCAGACCATGTATTCCTAATAAAATTGAATTATTTACACATGTTTCAAAAAAGGTCATGTTGCCTGTCATCATTGATTCTAAATGAAAAAATATCTAAATGAAATACCTTTACAGTATATTTTGGACATTATTTATGTTCCTTAATAAGTTTGCTAACCCAGTAAAATCATTAGGTCCATCCTGGCCACACCACTGTAAAAGTTCTAGCAAGGTTTACATATTTGTAGGACAAAGGTAAGACTCTTTGGAATTGAGGTTGATGTGATCAATAACAACACATCAACACTTGTTCATTTATCTTCAGTAACCATTTTATTGGTCCGGGATGAGGTGGACTGATGGGAACCTTGTGCAAGGTTGTCCAATCTGATCCGCAAAGGGCCAGTGTGGGTGCAGGTTTTTATTCCAACCAAGCAGGAGACATACCTGATTCCACCTGTTTAATCAGTTGGCTTTCAATAGACTCAAGTGTGGCTTCTGCTTGGTTGGAATGTAAGCCTGCACCCACACCCTTTCTAGATAAGATTGGACACCCCTGACCGAGAGGAAACCCACAATGACAGGTAAACATGCACAGAAATTCCACACAAACAGTAATCTATCATGCCACCGCAAACAAGAGACTCCATTTCCCAGAAAGCACCACAAACTACAAACATGGCTGATGACTGCACCTCTCAATGGAACACACAGTCACATCACTTTCTCCTGAAAACTGATTACACACACCTGTTCCCATTCACACTGACAATCACACCACAATATATAAAACACTGCTCATTCACAATCTCTTTGCAAAATATATGCTCAGTTGATATTTTCTCTGTAGTTTACCAAGCCTTGCTTTCACAGTGTTAATCTGGTTGTTATTCTGGTTTTGACTTTGTTTCTGGTTTCTTGTTTTGTTCTTTGCCTTGCCTTCTTCATGCCTATATGCTGGTGGCCTGAACTTTGCCTGTCTTTGTTTATGCCTTTTGGCTTGCCCTTTGGATTACCTGTTCTTTATAAAACTCTAAACTGCGTTTGCATCCGTCTCAGCATCCATTACGTGATATAACCCGAGTTGAACCAGGTATCCTGGAGCTGTGCTCACTCAAAGCACCATTAAACCAAAAAACATAGTTTAAAAAGACTATATTTCTTAATAGACCAAATTGTTTTGTTCAAAAGTTGAATCTAATATGAAGAGGGGAAAATAATGCACATAATACAGATTTTTCAGTAGAAGCACAAAGATATTTTATTATTTTGCTCTATAGTCTGAATGATAACATATTATTCCACAAGCTGTGCAAGTTTCATAATTGACTTCACAGTTAATATACACTGATTGTAATGTTTTATTGTCTAACATAGATACAACTGCCGTTTTGAGATAAATGTTCTGTTTGACTTTATTGCATACAGTTGTTGGAGGGTAATGACTCATAATCCTACTCTCCAGTTACACCCAGAAGGGGCTGAGTTCCATTTTTGGTCTGTCATCACACAGAGGTTTTTTTGTTTTTGTTTTTAGATCAAATGAGCTTTTCACAGACTGCAGAGAGGATTATACGGTAAATCACAGAGATATATGTCGGACATTACAAGGTAGTAAAATAATCGTCATGGAATTAGTGTGTGCTCCTGCTGTGGACTGGGGACGCATGTGAAAGTAAAAATAGAAGCACACAGTCTGCAGAGATCATCTGGGTTATTATTAATAGAACTCTGGTAAAAGTGTCATGTTCATAGTTCAGAGAAAACATGTCATGATAATAAACTCATAAAAGATTGTCAAACACAACTTAAATACAAGCTTCATTTGAGAAATATGATTCAGTTACCCTTTTATATTAAGCTACTGTGAACAGAGGATGCTGTCATATTAGATGATTTCCTGTCTGTTGTGCACAAACCACAAACTTGCTGAGGATTATTTGCATGCTATGATTTCTTGGAAACCCCAGCCAGCACTAGACCCACGCCTTCACAGATGCTAACCCCCACAATCTTTATTTAACCAGGAAGGTTCCATTGAGATAGTACAGTCTCTTAAGTCTTGATCAAGACGGTAGCACATTTAAGCTTCACAGTAAATTCAACAGAAATAGCAAATACTACAAGTACACATATTAGAAACAGAACAAAACAAAACAAAACAAAAAAACCCATACAGTCAATGTATTAAAACCGATCAATACAAACAATTCCACGTTTCCATTAAAGAAGCTTACAGACATTTATCAATCAGAATTTTTTTTTTTGTGTTCTTATTTTAGACACATAATATTTGTTAATACCCCTGACTTAGATGAAGATCAGATCACATTTTATGACAAATATATTCAGAAAACCATGAAATTTTAAAAGTTTCACATACTTTTTCTTGCCTCTGTAGAGAGAGAGAGGGAGAGTCAATTAACAAATGAATACATAGTTGGGAGAACTCTGCCTACCTATGAGGAATGAATATACATTATCCTAAAAGGAAAACAATGAGCTTAATTCAAGCTTTCATTTGAAAAACACTGCTAGTAGTCTGTATGTCCCACTATGGCATGGCACGACCTGTGGTGCCGAGGTTCCCACTAACAACAAGATAATATACATTGTCGGACACATGTAACCTATTAAATCCTACCACTTTAATACTGAACCATTTTACCATGAACACCAAAAGATGCCATCAAATACAAAAGGTACATGGTGCAAATTCAGCATTCTAAACTTCAATCAACGAACTATAGCCGTTAAGTAATACATTAATTTTCATGGCCACACTAATAGATGCAGATGACATTGTGGATGTCCCCCCAGGTGAGGACAACAATGCCCGGACACACTACACACACTCCTTAATTAATTTAATCATTTCCAGGAGGTCTAGGTGAAAATAATGAGAAAACTACTTAATTTTATATCTTATAAATAGGCTGTATATGATGTGTTCTTCTTAAAGATGTAGGTACACATACTTCCCACATAGCATAATGCAAGATTACTTCTTGCATCAAGTGCAAGTTTACCCATATCACCAGAGAGTACTGTACAATTTTACTGAAACCAAAAGGAGCCAATTTTACAACTATAGCCTGCAGGTGTAACACCGTGTGGAGGGATGCCATGATTTCTTCAGGGTGCCAGTTCCTGACTAATGTCATCATCCATTATCTGCTATAATGAACAATAAAATACAGGCATATGTAAAAAAAAATAATAATAATAATAATAATAAAACAAATAACTAAAATATTTAATTACAGTTACATTATACCACATTACCTTGTATGTTATAATTAGCTTTTACACAGAAGAAACATGTTATTCCATGAGTCACGGGACTGATATTTTATAATAGAACATTTTTCAACTTAGAGTAACATCTTTGGGTCTGTATGAATTGTAACTGACAAATGTTTAGAATGAAAAAAATCTGTATGAGTGACAATATTACATTGGAGACAACAAGTGAGGTTGAATTATGAGTTGAGTGAATCACTTTTGTCTTAATCTGACAATTATGTGACAAAGTTTAAAGCGCAGCTTGGCATAAGATCTAAGACCTTTATCTGACCTATTCAAAGCACCATTATAAGTGTATTCTCTGGGTTGAGGATAAACACTTCATCTGAATCACTGCCCTGAAATTCTGAAAAAATTAAGAGTTCTGTGAAAATCAGTACAGAAAGAATTTGTGCCTGAGAGAGTACACAGAGAACAGCTAAAAAAAGAACAATATGACTTTCAATGCCAGGATGTTGTGGACTCCATATGTTTGTGGCATCATCAGAACTGGTGTGATGATTAGGACGTGGATGCCAGGGGTCTGGCAGCCTTGATCATCTTTGCCTGGAAAAAAAATGTTTATAGGGTAAAAATAAGAAAATGGTTATACAATACCAATGGTAATATGTAATACAAATTAGAATTTGTAATTGTATTAGACATAATTTACTAAACACCAGTTAAATGTGACACCAGTTGACGTTTGCATTAACGATTATAAACTGTGCTTGACTTGTTAAGAAAAAATTAAGTGGGAAACCACTAGTCTGTTCACGATAGGCAATAACTATCTAGCATAAGAGAGGATGCTAGATGATTCTGTCCAATTCTTTTCAACTCAAGCCCTGTTTATAAAGCACACTATAACAAAATGTAGCCAGTTCCTCAGGAAAATAGTATGCCTTACACCATGATGTTGTGGAAATTCATCCTCAGAACTGGTGTGGTGGACTTGTGTGGCTAGGGTCCTGTTCTGAGAAAGGGAAGACTTTAGGTTTTGTAACATCTGGTCCCTGGCTGTCTCTTTGATCTTGGTTTACTTTGCTTGAAGAAAATGTAAGGTAAAAAATGATGAAAAATGAATAATATCCTCACAATGTAACATTCTTGTTGACATACTGGAGCTTTATGAAATTCCAGATAATTTTATACTAGAGAAAGCACTATTAAAATATAGACCTGTTCTAATCCATAATAACTCAATAGTCATTAATACATTATTACATGAGCACTCAGTACTTGATGTGGACATAGCTGTCCACAGACAGAGAATGTTAAGTCCAATGCCAAAGCCTCCAAGAAAGTAGCTGTACATTTAGCTAGATACCTCACTTTTTGAGCTAGCATATTACCAAGTAGGCTACACATTTAAATTTCAAACGCTTAATATGCACATAACAATTCGACTATAAAGTCGAAACATGACTTTTTCATAAGTTATTTATGTCCACTCACCAGCTTGGCTTTTTTTTTTAAGCCTCCGCCACGTTAGTCTCTGACATTTTCTTTTTCTTTCACATACCCCTGCTATCTTCCTTGGTCCATATATCTTTACCCAAAATGAATAAATTCTTTTTTGTGATGAGGTCTTGGAACAAATCTGATATAACGTGAAGAGTAAAGAAGTTTAGCCTACACCTGCTACAAAAAAATGACATAATTAAGCAATGAAGTAGCTGAAAGGGTACACACTAAATAACTGGTACAATACAAACTTCCCACCAATTAACAGGACTTTAGTTCTTTTCGCGTGGGCCATTTTATTTCGAGCCAGTTATCGTCGCCGTCAAGGTCAGGCTGCAATGTCACTTCATTAAACTGGTCCGAATTCCCAAGAATAAGCGATGTACTTTCCACTTTTAATGTTTTATTAAATAAGTAATATATGGCGAATTGGAAGGGCATTGTGACCTCCTAACCTCACCTGGCAACCTGCTGTGAGTGAGCGAGGGAAAATCAAACGAGAATCATCAGCAGCTCTGATTGGCTGCAGTGAGCAACAAAACTTTGACACCTGATTGGTCACAGAACTTAGCACCGATTTTCTCAAAATAAATCGCATGGTCTACAATGGAATGCTAATGACAACATAAGGAAATAATTTGACAAATTCCAAAGTTGAGCTGTAACAACTAATCGATGATAATCGATTATAAAAATTGTTGTGAACGAATTTCATCGATTAGTTGGTCTGAATGCTGCACATTTACTCCCTAGGTTACTCCTGTTCCGAAAACACGCTTTGGAGAGTAAATACAAAAGTCCCAAATGACGTACTATACAATTACACTATTCACTGTGTACTCTACCGTCTAGTGTGTGGATTTTAGAATATTAATATCATCTCAAATAGAACACTTGCAGTTTTTTCTAACGGGAAGTGTAAGCCGCTTCATTGTCGACGGCACATGACATCATACGCACGTAATACGATGCCACTAGCCTTAGCCGAATACCCAGAGTCAATTACAATGACTTTCTTCAGTTTACTGTTTATGTCAATGTTATATTTTATTCCCAACATGACCTCAGTCTTCATCAGACAGAGGCGAAAGTCCTCTAAGGCAGGGGAGCATTTTATATTAAACACCATGGAGATCAAACAGTGATGCACGAGGGCAAACTTATGTTTATATACAAAATGCTCCACTGTGATGCGGTGACTTCATGACCACCATAGTAATATCCAATTAAAACACTATGATCAAAAATAAACACAAGTAAAATAATATTCCTGAAGTAAGTGGGTAACAGAAACCACAAGGTGCAGTGAAAGGGAGTTTTTATTATTAATTTAGGACTGTAGTTTAATTCAGTTATTTTGGTGCATCCATAAAAAGTAATTATATATATGTACAATTTATTGTATTTTTTTTATTTTATTTTAGTTTATATTATATATAAGTATTTATGCATTATGGATGCATAAAAAGCACTGAATTTAACTACAGTGCTAAATTAATAATATATGTTCTGATATGTGTCTGTGTGTTTTGGGTTCTTTTCTGTTTTGGACAGTTGTGTAAAGTTTTATCTTTTAGTCTGAAGCTTATATTCGTAACACAAAGACTGTGGATTTTATTTTAAATCAACAATAAAAATGGTACTGAAAGTTGCCCTCCCCAGAACCCCAGAATCCCCAGATTCCTGGGGAGCTACTACAGATATCAAGGCCAAACCAACTTCCACATGTCTGTCCTATACCCAACAATTTTTTTTAACTGTACATATGTTCTCAAGTTATTGTTTTTAAGTAAGTCTGCTTCATTTTTTGCCCAAAAATTGAAATGTTACAGTTTTTTGAACACTGATTATGATTCTAATGTGTAAATGCAGTTTGAGTGAACTTATTATTTATTTATTTTTTGCATGCAATAAATGTAGACAGCATTTACTTGTCTGTTGTGCCACTTGTGCAATCATAATCTAGTAGCTGCCACTTTCTGTTCAGGAGAACGCTCACATTTTTTTGCATGTACCTATAGTTTTTACGGGTGCTTTTGCTGTATTGTTTAGTATGGATTTGTGTGCACATCTGTAACATGATACTTCTCTGCCAGTATAAACGTATTAAACATTCTTACACTTAAATCAAAATGAAGTGTAGTCATTTGTACATTGAGTACACTTTATTTACAAATATGTTTTAAAATGGGCTTTTAACCCTTAAATGGGTAGCCATGTTTTCCAGTGCACCAGCATTCAGCTAACTATTAAATTGTGTAATTCATGTCCAAGCATTAATAGGAAAGGAGAATATTTTACCAGCTACTCATTTTAATGTTTAACTCTGCTCAATGTAATATTTGTCTTAATCTTAGCTGCCAAGCTAAGTAGCCAGGTTTCTTAGCAGTGTACCTAATTTTAGACCAGAGTATCCACCCAAACACACAGATGATACTCTGGAGTTAGCAAGTAGAGTTTTGCTAATTAAAAACACATTTTATGTACTAATGTTAAATGAAAACACGTCTGAACTTCAATTGAATGTTTAGCATGATATAGATTGAATGTGACAGATATATACAGTGGTGTGAAAAAGTGTTTGCCCCCTTCCTCATTTCCTGTTCCTTTGCATGTTTGTCACACTTAAGTGTTTCGGAACATCAAACCAATTTAAACAATAGTCAAGGACAACACAAGTAAACACAAAATGCAATTTGTAAATGAAGGTGTTTATTATTAAAGGTGAAAAAAAATCCAAACCATCATGGCCCTGTGTGAAAAAGTGATTGCCCCCTAAACCTAATAACTGGTCGGGCCACCCTGAGCAGCAACAACTGCAACCAAGCGTTTGAGATAACGTGCAATGAGGCTTTTACCGCGTCCTGGAGGAATTTTGGCCCACTCATCTTTGCAGAATTGTCCTAATTCAGTTACATTAGAGGGTTTTCGAGCATGAACGGCCTTTTTAAGGTCATACCACAACATCTCAATAGGATTCAGGTCAGGACTTTGGCTAGGCCACTCCAAAGTCTTCATTTTGTTTTTCTTCAGCCATTCGGTGGTGGACTTGCTGGTGTGTTTAGGATCATTGTCCTGCTGCAGAACCCAAGTTCGTTTCAGCTTGAGTACACGAACAGATGGTCGGACATTCTCCTTCAGGATCTCTTGGTAGACAGCAGAATTCATAGTTCCTTTTATCACGGCAAGTCTTCCAGGTCCTGAAGCAGCAAAACAGCCCCAGACCATCACACTACAACCACCATATTTTACTGTTGGTATAATGTTCTTTTTATGAAATGCAGTGTTCCTTCTACGCCAGATATACTTGGACACACACCTTCCAAAGAGTTCCACTTTTGTCTCATCGGTCCACAGAATGTTGTCCCAAAAGTCTTGGGGATCATCAAGATGTGTTGGGGAGAAATTGAGACGAGCTTTGATGTTCTTTTTGCTCAGCAGTGGTTTTCTCCTTGGAACTCTGCCATGCAGGCCATTTTTGCCCAGTCTTTTCCTGATGGTGGAGGCATGAACGCTGACCTTAACTGAGGCAAGTGAGGCCTGCAGTTCTTTGGACGTTGTTGTGGGGTCTTTTGTGACCTCTCGGATGAGTCGTCGCTGCGCTCTTGGGGTAAATTTGGGCGGCCGGCCACTCCTGGGAAGGTTCACCACTGTTCCATGTCTTCGCCATTTGTGGATAATGGCTCTCACTGTGGTTCGCTGGATTCCCAAAGCTTTGGAAATGGCTTTATAACCCTTTCCAGACTGATAGATCTCAATTACTTTCTTTCTCAATTGTTCCTGAATTTCTTTGGGTCTCGGCATGATGTGTAGCTTTTAAGGATCTTCTGGTGGACCTTACTGTGTCAAGCAGCTCCTATTTAAATGATGCCTTGATTGTGAACAGGTGTGGCAATAATCAGGCCTGGGTGTGGCTAGAGAAATTGAACTCAGGTGTGGACAACCACAGTTATAGTATGTTTTAACAAGGGGGGCAATCACTTTTTCACACAGGGCCATGATGGTTTGGATTTTTTTTCACCTTTAATAATAAACACCTTCATTTACAAATTGCATTTTGTGTTTACTTGTGTTGTCCTTGACTATTGTTTAAATTGGTTTGATGTTCCGAAACACTTAAGTGTGACAAACATGCAAAGGAACAGGAAATGAGGAAGGGGGCAAACACTTTTTCACACCACTGTAAATACATGTGTGTGTGTGTGTGTGTGTTGTGTGTGTGAGTGTGTGTGTGTGTGTGTGTGTGTGTATGTGTGTGTGTGTGTGTATGTGTGTGTGTGTACAGTGTATGTAAAACAGGCCTATTAGAGGGATGGAAGAAACTTTAGGGACACACCCTGAATGGTAGTTGCCAGTTGCTAGTCCAACTCACAGCACCATGCACACACTTATTCACACACTAACTCACACCTTGGGGCAATCTGTCATATTCAATCCATTTACTGGCATATTTTTTTGCACAATTGGATAAAACCCAGAGGAAACCCACATGAACGCAAGGTGAACATACACAGAAATACCACATAATCAGTATCCCAAGCTCCAGATTGTATTGGGGATCCTGGACTTGTGCTGCCTCTAATCAACAATAATTATAAAAAACAAACAAACAGTTTTTAAATTAGAGAAGAATTAATTTTTCTTTATAGAACTATTTGTTTTCTTCAACAGTTCAGTCTACAATGAAGAGGGAAAATAATCCACATAATGCATTTTTTTCTGAAGTTTGAAGACATTTTATTACATTGTTTTACAGTCCACCATCTGGAGGTTAACTGAGCATGATTGCAGTGTTGCCAGTTTTACAGCCTACATAATAGTTAATATAATAATTAGAAAAGATTGACTGTAGTATTAGAAATTACAGCTCATCTAAGCCTGAAATGAAATCTAGGCGAACGTACTGTAGGTTGTTGTTTTGTTTTTAGATCCGTACAGACTGTAGTGAGGACTATAAATTACAAAGAAGAAAGGTCGCCCTTACAAGGTCGTAAAATGAACGGCATGGGGACTGGGGACGCAAGTGAAAGTGAAAGCAGCACAGAGACAGATTTCCGTCAGACAGCGTCATGTGTGCAGCATGATTTCTGAGAAGGACCCTGTTTGCAGGAACTGTGGATCATGATTGTGGGTGGGATGATTGTGGGATCACAGCCTTTAAATCCTGCTCACTTAATTTCGCCAGCATTTTGGTTTGCATCTCTAGTGCAAGTGACAGTTGACTTATAAGGTAAGTCTGTCGTTTGGTTGGTTTTTGTTACTTAATTTTATATCTTATAAATAGGCTGTATATGATGTGTATGTCTTAAAGACATGGGTACACATACTTCCTACATAGCATAATGCAAGATTACTTCTTGCATCAAGTGCAAGTTTACCCATATCACCAGAGAGTACTGTACAATTTTACTGAAACCAACAGGAGCCAGTTTTACAACTATAGCCTGCAGGTGTAACACCGTGGGTGTAGGCACTTAAATAACAAAGCTAATCAAACTAAAAGTGCATGCACCCGATGTGAATCCGCGCTAACACGCAGCTAACCGCGTTGTGCGCGACCAGCACAAGGTCCTTTCAAACGAAGCGCCACAGCGGCCTCTGGCGGCTGTGGCGTGACAAGTTGCCTTATATCCATCCCCTCCCAAAAAGAAAATAGATTAAAAAAATAATAATAATAAATAAGTAGGTGAATGCTATTGCTGTGACTTTGATATAATTCAAATAATTACTTATTTAAAGAAAGCATATTGTTTAAAATGATTTATCTTTAAAGTAGTCATTTTTGACATGACCAAGTCACCAAATACCTTATATCAGTGGTCCCAACCCCCTGGTCCGCGGACCGGTACCAGTCCGTGGGTCATTTGGTACCGGGCCGCACAGAAAGAATAAATAACTTACATTATTTCCGTTTTATTTATTATCTGGATCTGAAAAATGACCGGATTCTCTCCGTTACATCCTTCTACGTCTCACTCTTGACGCATGTCAAGACGCTTGTCTCAGTCACGTGATACGTTGAATCCTTTCCATAGAGACCAGAGAGCGTTAGGGGGGAGAGGGGATGTTAGGAAGTTGCGATTTCACATTGGATTCACGGTTATTATTATATTTTTAAAATACCCCAGTTTTTATGCCAGTCGTATAATTTTATTATGTTGTATTTATCCGCCACACCTTAAAGGCCGGTCCGTGAAAATATTGTCTGATATTAAACCGGTCCGTGGCGCAAAAAAGGTTGGGGACCGCTGCCTTATATTACCATACATAACATCCATTTTCAGTTAGCCAGTTCTCAAAAAAGTGTCGGAACGGCTTTTTGCAAAGATGTAAACACTGTCTCTCTTCTGATTCAAAGTGATAAGTGGATGTCAGAAACGGAAAGTTATGCAGCGCCACCTTGTGTACTGGGGCATTTCTGCTTTTCAGTATGCGCCACCCATTTTCAGGGAACGAGTTTGCACTTTCATTCAGTGCATCGCCTGCATTTTACGCATGGGTGTGAACACAAAAAAACGTGTCGAAAAATTGACTGTTTGCGCTGCGGAAAATGTCCCATTGTGAAGAGGCCTTTAATATTTTATATTGTCATCTTAGTCTTCTGCATTGTCAGCACTTTCTCCACTAACATTTTCATGACTAACATTCAGAGTTATTTTTAGGTCTCTGACAGATACAAACATTTTGACAAAACATGTTTATTAATTCACATTTTCACATAATCACATAATCATGCTCAAAGCACACATTGATCAAGAAAAATAGGGCTTCCTCTCAGAAAATTACAAGCTGAATTACCTACTGTGCTTTGTCAAAATCAGCGGTCATCTGATTAATTTTAGTCCAGTACGGATGCATATGTCCGTGACCTCACGTCACCTGCTGCATGTCTCATAGCGCATGTATCAGTGACCCTCCCCCAGATTTTAAACACCGCCAGAGTCTCAAATAGGAAAACGGGTGCTTCTCCTGTTTGATTATTGTTTTGTTGTATTTTCTAATTGTTGTGAATGGACTACGATCATATCACAGCATGACAAATGTCTGTGTTCGTAGAAAATACAGCCCACAAGATCCTCACTGGTCATTTTTATTGCAATCTGGATGCGAGATTTAAAAAAAATTAATTAATAACTGAGAGACGTGTAAAAATTACCAATGTCCTCCTGATAAACTAAACAAATCAGAATTAATCATGTTTGCATTTTAACTGGCTGTTTTGTGCACTTGCAATTAAAAGATAAAATTTCTCGTTAATTAAATTAGTTTTATTTTCATCCTCTAGACTGCTGAGCTGGAGAGAACTATGTGCAGCCCAATGCCAGAGCCTATTTGTTTGGTGGAAAATGTGAATGGTTCACTGCGTGTGAGTGATGGAGCCATTGAGTACCTGTACAGGATTAACCAGCCGGTGGTGGTGGTGTCTGTGGTGGGACTCTATCGCACAGGAAAGTCTTACCTCATGAACCGCCTGGCAGGAAAACAAACCGGTGAGTTTGTTTTTAAATGCATTTTTATCTACTGACAAGATTTTTCTTCAATTTATCTCCGATTTTTTTCATTCATTTTTTTCACTTTTTGAGAATTGGACAGATAAAACCATTACCCCAATACAGTTTTGTGGATTCATTTGATCAAAAAACATCAAATGTATTCCTTATGGGTTATAGAATTTGTAACTGGCTTGGACCAGTTGAATTATGTGCACAAAAGTTGCTTTATGAGAAATATGTGAACACTTCTGTCAGCCTAAAATGTCCAAAATACCTAACTTTATTTGGTTCTCTAATAATATTGAAGATTACTACTGTGGATGTTTGCAGGCTTTGCTCTGGGCAGCACCATTGAATCGAAGACTAAAGGTATTTGGATGTGGTGTGTGCCACACCCTTATAAAAGAGGACACACTCTGGTGCTGCTGGACACTGAGGGACTGGGGGACGTTGACAAGGTGAGGACGCCATAGCAACACAGTACTTGCAACATTCTTTAATGTAAATGTCTCAAATTGCACTGGTCCTATATTTTTAAAGCTTTTCTGTAATAATGACATTCTGGATGACCTGCATTCAGGGTATGTCATCTGTTGTGGCCTAACAAAGTAATTACCAAAGTACCAAACACCCAAGGATTCAGGTCAGAAAATGTACACCATGTTGGGGTCCATTAGTACAGAAGGTTTTAGTAATATCTGTAGTCATGTTTTATCCTCTGTAAAGAGTTAGACTTCAGTGTTTAGTGTGGATGAGGATAACATTTTGTAGTACACATAACAGCATTTTATAATATTTGTGTTGTGTTAGGGAGACTCTAAGAATGATGCCTGGATCTTCTGTCTAGCTGTTCTTCTCAGCAGCACTCTTGTCTACAACAGCCGCGGGACCATCGACAACACAGCAGTGGAAAAACTACAGTATCCTTCCTCGTAAAACACAACTACACGAACATATATAGAAATAAGCCATTTAGTCAATAATAAAGACCCACAGATACAGTCTTGGGAAAAAGATAGTACGCCTTCCTTCAATTCTATGTTTTTATTTATCATTTAATTCACAATCGTGTAAAAAATAAGTACACCATATTATTCAGTAACATGTAGAATCACCTTTAGCAATATTAACTTTAAACAAACATTTTCTGTAGGAGTTTCACTCTCTTCATTGTGCTGGAGAAATTTTGGCCCACCCTTCTTTACAACGTTGCTTCAGTTCATTGATGTCTGAGGGCATTTGTTTATGCACAGATCTCTTACGACCCCACCACAGAATATTAATAGGGTTGAGGTCTGGACTTTGACTTGGCCATTCCAACACCTTGATTTTTCTTTTCTATTTTAGCCATTCAGATGTCATATTGCTGGTGTGCTTGGGATCATTGTCTTGTTGTTTGCCCAATTTGAGCCCAGCTTAAGCTGCTGAGAGATGGCCAGATATTCCAGATATTTGTCTCAAGAATATTCTGGCATAAAGTGGAGTTCATTGTCTCAATGACTGCAAGTTTTCCAGGTCCTGTGGTAGCAAAACAAACCCAAATCATCACTCCTCCTCCACCAGTTGGTTTGAGGTGTTTGTGGTGATACATTGTTTGGTTTTCGCACCAAACATGGTGCTGTGCATGATGAATATGTCCAAAGGATATTGTTTGTTTGTTCTGTTTTGTTCAAATGCAGTTTTGCCAACCTTAGTTATGCCATATTATTTTTGGAGAGAAGATACTTTTTCCTAGTCATGCTTCCATGAGAGCTGTACTATACACTTTTTTTGATTGTGCTGACATGAACAAAAACATTTAATGTGCTTACATTAATGTGCCTTTAGGTCATGTGATGTAGCTTTTGGGTTTTCCTTTAAATCTCTGAGCATTAAATGGTCTGACCTTGGACTGAGTTTGCAGGGATGCCCACTTCTGGGAAGATTGGCAACTGTTTTGAACGCTCTCCATTTGTAAACAATCCTTCTCATGAACAATGTTCATGGAATGGTGAATTTCATTGTTTGGAGGTGGCGTTATAACCAGTCCCTTACTTTTCCCCCCACCTGGTTTCTAAATGTTTTTGTTTGGGGGTTTTTTTAGGTTATTTTTTTGTCACACAAGGTTGTTTGTTTGTTTATAGAAGTTGGTGAGGACCACAAAATTGTTACTCATGCCTTGATAAATAAAAAGATTATTAAAGGAGTGCGTAATTTCTTGTTCCCATGACTGTATTTCTCATCCAGCCATGATTCCTTAGCATGCTGCAGCTATGTCACTGAGCTTGCAGAGCAGATTAAGATCAAATCACCTGAATCTAGAGCAGCTGAGGTTGAGGAGGAGGAGGAAGACTCTCAGTTTGTGCAGTTTTTTCCTAACTTTATCTGGACGGTGCGTGATTTTTCACTGGAGCTGGTGATTGAGAAAAAGGGTCGAGTGACAGAAGATGAGTACCTGGATTTTGCCCTGCAGCTGAAGAAAGGTGTAGAAGACATTTCTGACTAAGATTCAAGACACAATTTTCATTATTTTGCCCCTGTACACCACCACCATGGATTTGAAAAGTGTAGACTTTCATCTTTAATTCAACAACCAAAATATTTCATTAAACGTTTAGGAATTACAGCCATTTTTACATTGTACCTCCATTTTCACAGGATCAAAAGTAATTATACAAACTAACAGTTATAAATATTAGGATTATTTTTAATATTTGGATGCAAATCTTGAAGTTTGTAACCCATGGACATTACCAACTGCTGAGTTTCCTCCCGTGAGATGCTTTACCAGGCTTTTGCTGCAGCTGCATTCCGTAGCTGCTTGTTTGTGGGTCTTTCTGCCTTCATTTTGTTTTCCATCCTCAACTGCTTATCCGTAATCGGGTCGCGGGGTCATTTTGTTTTCAGTAAATGAAAATATGCTCAATTAGGTTGAGATCAGGTGACTGCCTTGGCCATTTAAGAACATTTTATTTATTTGCCTACAAAAAAAGTCTACACTTCACTCACAACTTAATTGCTTAATTTTAACTCCATTGTGGCAGTGCACAGAAGCAAAACTGTGTCACTGTCCAAATACTTATGGACTGGACTGTATGTCAGTTTAGCTGTTAACATGAAAAGAATAAAAAAAATTCTGCATTGCAGGTCTTAGTAGGAAGGACACCAACTACAATCTTCCAAGGCAGTGTATTCGAAACTATTTTCCAACCCGGAAGTGCTTTGTTTTCCCGTTTCCTGCCTCCCAGGATAAAATGGTTCAGCTCGAGAGCCTGGATGAGAGTGAAATTTGGCCCAAATTTCTCAACGTTACACAGGAGTTCTGTGACTATGTCTTTACTGCAAGCAAAGTTAAGACAGTTAAAGGAGGATACAGAGTCACAGGGAGGAGTGAGCACTACATTAGCATTCCCTTAATATTATTCATCTGTATTAACATTTTCAGTAGTGTTTCAATACATAGAACTGTTAGTCTCTGTGCTGTAACTGTGTGCGTGTGTGTTGACAGTGTTTGGTCACCTGGTGCAGTCATATGTGGAGACGATCTCTAGTGGGAAAGTCCCTTGTCTGGAGAATGCTGTGGTTGTAATGGCGAGGATTGAAAACCAGGCAGCTGTGCAGGAGGGCCTTAAACTGTACAAGAATGGGATGGAACAGGTAACACACACACACAAATATGAATAGGAGGCACTTCTATTGGAAAGCGATGTGCATTGGGGTATTAGGGATGGAAGCAAAAAATAGTGCAAGTGGGAAGAGGTGGGTAGAGTAACCAAAAAAATTGTTATCGTTTATATTTAATAAAAATTAAAACCATGCCCACTTAGGTTTTAAATCAGATTTACAGATTCAGATACTAAACAAATACAGTTACACACAGTGCTTTGACATAATAGTTGCAATTGAAAGTTTAACATGTTTATATATATATATATATATATATATATATATATATATATATATATATATATATATGTGTGTGGGTGTGTGCGTGTGTGTGTGCATATAAAATCATATGTATTTATATATTTTAAAAAAAATTACATTTAAATACAAGTTTTTGTAAAATACTAGCATAGAGAATAAAGATATGTCCCATGACCCTGAACCAAAGCCTAATCCTAAACATGCTCCTGACACAAAATTTAATTGCAGGTGAAGATTTTGTTTCCAGTCGATTTGAATACACTTTCTTCTGAACACCAGAAGAACAGCAACATGGCCAACACTGAATTTATGAAGCGCTCTTTTAAAGATGAAGAAGGGGAATACTTCAGGAAACTGACGGTGTGTTTTGGAAACACACACACAAACACACACACACACACACACACACACACACACACACACACACACACACACACACACGCACACACACACACACACACATACAAAGATACACAGAGGTACACACACCAACAATCTCTCCAGGGTCGATCCTGTGCTCGGGTTACGCTAGTTGCCTCTCACATCCCAAAATCACGATGGTAGGTGGATTGGCTATGCTAAGGTTCCCCTAGGTATGAAGAAATGTGTGAATGTATGTGTGCATAGTGCCTTGTGATGAATTAGATTCAGACCAATCAGATCAATATGTCTAGAATACCAAACAAAATTTTCCCAGTGCGTGTTTTTGATAATTGCATTTCTGAATTCGTGTATATGTTCTGTAATTTCAGGAGGCAGTAGATAAGCAATATACTGAGCTATTTGTTCAGAACATGGAGGCATCAAAAGAGAAGTGCGAGCAGATTCTGTCTGATCTATATGAGAAGATGAACGTGTGTATGCAGCAAGGGGAGTATGCAAAGCCTGGAGGATATAAGCTCTATTGCATGCACAGAGATAACGTCATTAGAGAGTACCAAAGCCAACCCAACAAGGGAATCCAGGTAAGAAACAGAGACCTAAACACAAAAGGGATAAAAGGTTGAAAATAATGGTTCATTTTCATTATTTATTTTATCCTATCAGCAAATCATACAGTAGCAAAATGCAATCGTGGCATGGTATCATGAGAACAGACACAATGACACTGTACAGTTGAAGACTGTAAAAAAAGATCAGATGATTTTTTTTTCTGTGAGCCTGTGCCCATGATAGCCTTAGATTCCTGTTCTTGGAAGACAGAAGTGGAACCCAGTGTGGTCTTCAGCTGTTGTACCTTGTTTTGTGCATGCTGAGATGCTTTTCTGCTCACCACAGTGGTAAAGAGTGATTATTTGAGTTACTATATCCTTCCTAGCAGAACAAACCAATCTGGCCATTTTCATCTGACTGCTTTGTGTGAAAATCCCAGATCAGCAGTTTCTGAAATATTTAGACAAGCCCATTTGGTACCAACAACCATACCATGATCAAAGTCACATAGAACACACTTTTTCTTCATTCTGAAGTTTGATGTGAATATTAATTGAAGCTCTTGACCTGTATCTGATTTTTTGCATTGTGTTGCTGCCACATGATTGGCTGATTAGATAACTGCATGAATGTGCAAGTGTATAGTAGTTCCTAATAAAATGTGAGTATAATAAATAAATACATATAGATCCATTACTCTCTCTCTCTTTCTATCTATCTATCGGGGTGTGTGTGTGTGCGTGTGTGTCTGCGTGTCTGCTTTCTGTGTGAAGGCTGAGGTGGTGCTGGAGGCGTTTCTAAATAGGAAAAGTATGGAGGCAAAATTAATTCTCCAGACTGACGAACAACTGACTGAAAGCGAGAAAAAGATTCAAGGTAAGCTGAGCATAACCATGCCACTGATCATGTGATTATATTAAAAATAGTATGACTAATAGTATGACTACAACTAAATAAAGGGACATTCTGACCAAAATTTAAAAATGAACCATTAATTAATTTGTTGGAAACTTGCCTACTTGCATCCTACAACAATGACACCACAGGGTCTATAGTGAGATTTCTTGGGTTGAATATTGGAAAAGGCCCTGTAGAATGTAGACCTTCAAGATGAACATGAAATTAGAAAGACTGCAATTGTTATGGGCAGATATTTGGGTAGTGGGGAATGGAAGGCGGTGCTCACTAGATAATGTTAAGGGAAGATAGATATCTAGCTGGCTACTGCTAATAATTAGTCACTTTGCTTTGTTAGTAAGTTATTGTGATAAAGCGAATGGATTACTCAGGCAACAGAAAGGACTTAATGGATAAAGATTTTTATTTTCTTTGAGTTACATCCAACCATAAATGCTTGAGGCAGAATATACAGACAAACTGCACCAGCAGGAAGAGCAACGGGAGGCAAGCTGAGAACAACTGTAGGTCTTTCAAAATTACGCTGAGTCAAATTACTGAAGTTAGCAACAACACAAGAAGCTACTATAATGTTAGTTAGCAATGTTACATGATTATCTACGTCTGTGTTAACATTAGCACCGTAACTAGCCATCTTACTAGTTATATGGGTGAGGACAAACATTTGCTAACAAGCGTGGCTTGCTTTTTCTGTCAGAGGTCTGGATTGGTAGATCAGTGTAGGAATTACCAGTGGGAGAAGTACGAATTTGCACATTGCATGCTGACTAACAGTTTCGCTACATTGAGGTGTAAAAACAGGAAACAGCAAAATCATGAATTACAAAAAAAAAATAAAAAAATTTGCTGACACTGTCTGGTACAATAATGTGCAAGAGAATACTACGCAGTATAAATAAATATGAATAAAATGATTTTATTAATCAGTAATATATTAAGTACTAACAATGTAGGTTGAGTTTTCTATTCTGTCACTTCTTTACTCTGTCTTTCTCTTTCTTTGCCCCTTGGTGATGAATCATAGAAGAGAAAGAACAAGCAGCTCTGTTAGAGCAGCAGTGTAAAGTTGAACAGGAGAATAAAGTTGAGATGGAGCAACTGATGCAGGCGGAAAAAATACACCATGAGCAACGGCTACAGCAGCTGGAAGAGAAATTCGAGGAGGAGAAGATTCAGCAGCAGCAGGAGCTAGAGAGAGCGCTGGAGAGTAAACTGACCGAACAGAAAGAACTTGTTCAGAAAGGGTTTGAAGAGAAAGCCCAGCTGATGGAGCTGGAGATTGAGCAACTTAAAAAAGAAAAGAATACACAATCTGGCAGTGTTTTTAAAGATTATGTCATGCCTCTCATAGACACTGCCAAAGATATGTTTTCCACAGTCCTCCTGTATAAACTTAGTAAGAATGGACTGGCAAGAGCACTCTTAAAATAATTTGTGATTTATGGAGATGTTTGTATGCCAGAGAAAAAGCAATTATCATTGAATGAATATTCAAAGGAAAATCTCTTATATCATGTACTCTCTTATATTATGAACTGCTATCAAATACCTATGGTGAATGCATTCATTTAATTACCTTGTATTCATTTAATTAACTCTTTAAATAAGCTGATCAACTGCCGTGTATTTTCTGTCTATTGAAAAGACTTATTTTCATAGTGTGCTGTGTGTTTTGTCTTGTCTATCTGGCCCCTGCACCAGTAAAAACCGCCCACGCAATGCTGTTATTATTTTAGTAATCATTAATGTGTACAATGTGTATAAATACTTCTGTTTTTAATGAATAAACCAGAAGTCTCTGTGAACATTCATATGTGTCAGTGTGTGTGTTCGTTCAAACTATCCAGGTCTGAACTCTGCAGTAAACCACACTTTATAGCTCATAGCGGCACAGAACTAAAAGTTAATAGAAGTAATGGCAGGCGAGAGCATGACAGAACCCCCCTCCACCAACGAGCATGGCCCAACGAGCAACGACCCATACAACGGCGGACCTGGGACCCTGTGTGATCTGTCTCTTGATGCATTGGAAAACAGGGAGCAGAGGCAGAAGCAAGCACAGATCAACATCTTTTATTTACAAACAGAAATCAAGACACATAAAACACGGTCTATACTGGACAAGATACTCGAGGTTAAACATGAAACTAAAGTCGAGGCATGGAATGAGAGCAGGACACGAAAACAAGACTGATTAGCATGCATAAAGCATTCACCATTACATTCACTTTTAATCACGTTTAATCTATTCTGACACTGCACTCACTTCATCATAGTTCAGTAAAAAAAGAAAAAGAAAGAAAGAAAAAGGCAAATTTCCCCATACATTTGCTTCTGCAAATCAACTAGCATTGCGTCTTAAATAATACAGATACATACAATACTATTCTAGACCAGGGGTTGCCAAATTTAGGCCCCCCAAATGTCATTAACATTTTACCAAGGCCCCCCTTTCGCAAGATGTCTTTAAAACACATTAAAAATACAGAATTCTGAATACATGCCCCTTTTTTTATTATTAATACTTACACATTACATCTTTACATTACATTAGGAACTGATTGTGTGTCTGTGTGGTAGTCTGGAAAAAAAATAATGTTAAAAAAATCATGTATTTATTTATGTTACGCGACATGACGTGTAGGGAAGGAGGCAGGATGCAGTCGCAGTGGTGATTTAATAACCGTGAGAATGCAACACAAAACACGATAAACAGTTGTAGATGTCTCACCCGCTCATAGTGTACATGGACTAGTCGCCATATTCATTTCCCCCAGCACTTCATCCAGGCCATAACTCTGGCCTGCGCCCATGTGCGAACTGGGCCAAAAAAGCAAGACATAATAAACCGAATAAATTGTCCTTCGGTTGGCTTCGGGTCACACAGGCTGGAGAAATAGTGCGGACAGTCCCTCACAAAACAGTCCAGATAAGAGAGGCCATCATACCACTCCGGCATGTCCTCGAAAGTCCTTTGTGCGAATTGCATCGAATCCAAGGCGGGGATACTTGGCGTGGGGTTTTGGGTTCAGCATCCTCTCCGTTCCTCTGCTGCATCCATGGTCAAGCAGTTCAATCTGTTACGCGACGAGACGTGAAGGGCAGGATGCAGTTGCAGTGGAACGGTGACTTTTTTTAACAGTGAGGAATGCAACACAAAACACGATAAACAAACTCCTGAGCTAACTATGCTTACTTGGCTACGGTTAGCGCTAATGCTACGGCTAAGGCATAAACTGAAACGGCGATTCCCGATAGTCGCCCTTTAGCTTTACAAGGCATACATTCCATCATACACACGTCGATATGTCCATCTGTAGATCAGTCAGTTGAACCGCGCCGTGTGGAACACGCTCCCGGTATAAATAGGCTTCCAGTCCTTAGCGCCGCAACCGTTCACAGCTGCCCGCAATTCCACAACACGTGACACAGCGCTCAAAGCGCACAGTTGCACGGGGGAATCGTGACAATTTATTTTTCACACCAAATTGTTGAGGACTGTTCTGGACCAATGGTTTTCAAAGTAGGAGCTGCCAGGGGGCGCCTGGGGGGCCTCAACAATTTGGTGTGCCCATCCCTCCCACTAGACTGTTTCTCAATCTCAGACAACCACACACACACACACACAATTCATAATGTAATGTAATGTAGAGATGTAAGATGTAACTATTAATAAAAAAGGGATTTATTCAGAAGTCTGTATTTTAAATGTGTTTTAAAGGCATCTTGCAAAAGGGGCACCTCTGTCAAATGTTAATGCCATTTGGGGTCCTTGCCCTGGAAAAGTTTGGGAACCCCTGTTCTAGACCATTAATACTAACACTAACTGTTTTTCATATTACATTTAGTGTATGAATTTGAAAAACCTCTAGTGTAGATTTCAAACACACTGAAAGGTCAGTTTGGTATAGCAGTCTTCTGGATTTTCTAGATTTGTAAACACTTTTGAATGTAAGGTCAGAGTTTTAGATTTGAGATATAGCCTATGACAATAATCATGACAACATTCTAGTGAATGCCGCTTTTAAATCTCCTAGATGTACATCAGAGATATGCAGAGATTGTGTAAACGATGCTGCTTGTAGGGCCACTGCTTCTGCATGAGTCAAGTATAAACCATCCTGGTGTTGATTTTTTCCTGATAACACTAGACTAATAAGTGCAAGGAATATCCCTTTGGTTTCTAGTAATTTACATTACTCATGCATATTCTACGAACATAGAAAAATGTTACAGCAGTCCTATATAATAAATCTGGAATTTGAAAATGAAAGGTGGTCAAGGCTTGGGGTCTCAGAAAATTCATAATGTCCGTTTGGAGTCCTATGCCCAAAATGTTTGGGAAACCCTGGACTGTTTTAGGAAAGGTAGAGTGCATTAATATTTACACCAGCACAGCAATATGAACATTTGAACATTTTTCACCATATAGTTCCTATGTCCTAAGACATGCCTCTGACACAGTTATTTATGGTGAGTGGGTCTTAGAAGAAGACATTCACCTTAAATCTTGATTGGTCAAGTTTTTTTGGAGTGCTCTGAAAATTAGTCCCCTTGCTCCTGTTACTTGACACTTCAATGTTAAGATGGCTAAGACCTAGCTAGAGGCTCAGAGGTACTGTAGAGAAAAACATACTGACTTCTCTACTGTAGACAACATTAAGGAGATATGAAGACATTGATAAATCAAGTGGATCCTTTGTACTTTGATGATGTGTGGATTATACTGAGGAAGGGGGCAGAGCCCCACTGAGGTTGGTCTATGGGGGACAACACTATTCAGCAGTATAATATGTTTAATACCACATCATGTCCTTTATATCTTGTGGGACGATCAATCAAGATGGATACTGCATTCCTAGAACTGATTTTCTCTCCTAAGATTTATCTTCTGTACTGGTGAGTTAAATGGGCAAAAGTATATGGGCAGATTTTATTAGCTTTTTTTTTTAATATATATATATATATATATCTTTTGTATTTTAAATTCTATATAAATTGTGTTTAAAGAAAGTGGACACACTCTAGGACACATTGTATGAAAAAAGGGTTTTAATTTTGAAGGAGGTAAAGTCACAATTACAAAAACAGCTACACAAGTTATGTGAAGTACTTGGGTTGATTTGGCAGTTAGCACTATGACACAGTATTGATTAGTGCAGCTCTTTAATAGAACAATAGATGTTAAATATGTGTGGCTTACAATTAAATGTAAAAGAAAGCAAGTATATTAGTTTAGTTTTTTTTTAAAAATACAATATATTAAATAGCCAAAATTCTGTAAATATCAACAGTAACTTTTAGCTGCATCGTGAATTATTCATTATATAGAGGAACAAGATTGAATGAGGTTTGGAAAAATAAATGCAAATTTTCCCCCGAAGAGATGACAGACATTAATATGTTTGCTAAGATTTAACAGAAGTATAATCTAATCATCTAATGCTCCACCTTAATACTCATAATAATTCAGTGTTTTTATGGCCTTAGGCATTACTACACCTAAGATAAAACCAATAGTGAAAATTAAGGTGGGATCAAAAGTAAAGACATATTTGAATGATCCTATGTTGTAGGCAAACATTTTGACAAAGGTGAGTTACAATGTATCCATCATATTTATTCTCTTCTATTTCTCTGCCACTAATACAATGTCTATAGGTTGCAAACACATTTCTCAGGGGGAATTTGAAACCTTTGCATACCTTGTAGTGCATCTCAATATATAGATTGTATCTCATTCACAACTCATACATTTCAAATTCCATTGAAATACAAATAACATTTTGAATGACTAATTATTTTTTGTATTTCCTATTTAACCTATATAAAATAATATTCCATTTATTTACTCACCTTTCTAGATGTGTTAAATACAGTTGAGCAAAGGTACATCTAAATTGTATGGTCTAAACTTCAGAAAATTATTTTTACAAAATGTTCAAGACAATAAACAGGTCTGGATGTATCAGCTAAATACTATTTTAAAGGTGAGAAATAAAAAAGAAACCTGGGGGAACTTGCAATGTAATCATCACATTATGTTTTCAATGTTGTTACTGGACATTTAATTAATTTTAGCATTCGAATGCCTTTAACTAGTCATTAAAAAGTTAGCGTACTTATATAAACTACTTAACTGAAAAAGATACAACAACTTGTATCTTTTGGCCCTTGAGCAATTAGATAATCAAAAAAACCGTGAGAAGAATGATGTGACCAAACTGGCAGCTTTAGGGATGATGCCCGGCAGGAACAGACTAGCTGCAAGGCCCATACCATCCACTACCTTACTGAGTACAGACCGCTTTGACTGGTCCTCATTGTTCATCTCTCCTCTCAGTCTAATAAGCTCTTGATTCATCATATAAGCTTTTTCTGTAAATCCTTTTTCCAGCAGAGTGCTCTGTACCTGCAAAACACACACACACACAAACACACACACACACACACACACACACACACGCACACACAAACACACACACGGAGTAAGTATATCAAAACTTTTGTTTTTTGTGGATAAAGTGCACTTTATTGTTTCAAAATTATACCCTATTACAGTAGTGAGCAAATACATTTAATAGGAAGTGATTTGGGGAAGTCAATTTTGGCTAATCATGTGAAATATTCCTGAAGATATTCATAAAGGCAACTTAAAGCTGGTATATGTTTGTGTGGATCACTGAGACCGTGCCCCGTTTCCTGCTTTCTTATTGGCTGCACTTTTGTTCAGTCAAAACACATTCACCTTACATGATTTGGAATCGCAGACAGGTCCAGGTATTGAACATGATAGATATTTCACTGACAGTCGGCGCTTCTCTCAGATCGCGTCTTTGATCATTCATACATTGCGTTCATCATTCACAGGAGCGAGCTCCAGTTTGCCTACGCTTTTGGGCTTTTGTCGGCGTTCTCCACAAAACTGTCAGTGACTGAAAATCGGGCCTAAAATCGTGTAGTGTAAAGTCGGCACAAGAAATAAGAGGTATCAAATATCTGCCAAATAACTGAGACCAGAAAACCTACTGTGGGCAAAAAACCAACGAACCATTAAGGTTTATAATACAAATGTGATGTTGCTTTAAGATCTATTAATATTAATTAATATATTTTACTATAAATGCTTGTTGTTGACATTTTCAATTACAAATGTGTAAAAAAAGTGTATAAATCAACTGTAAAGTTGGATTCTGATAGTTCTGATGTCTTTCATTTCTTACCCTAAGTTTAGCCTTCAGTACTCGTTCGTTATCTTCCCTTGCTGTCTTCCTTTCTCTCTCCATGCGTTCCAGCAGCCGGTTTATGTTTTCCTCATAGGTCCTCTGCTGGTCCTGGAATGCCTGCTCTTGAAGCTTCTTCTTCTTCATTAAAGATTCATTCTCCAGCTTTACAGCCTCCTTTCGCAAACGCTCCACTGGGAAGCATATAAACAAATCTGATTATATACACAGACACAGTAAAAAGAGATTTTAAACATTGTGAAGTACTGTGTGACTTTTTTCCCCAGGTTTCACCACAGTTATGCACACAATCCTGATGTATACCAAGTTCCTCTCTTAGTACTAAATTGTTGAGACACTGAGTTTGAGAATAGTTAAAATACATGTGTGTATGTATACCTTCTTTTTTCTGTTCTGCTTCAGTGAGGTGCTTATCAGCTAAAAGAATATTATTCCCAAACTGATCCTTCTCCTTTAGATACTCACTCAACACTTCCTCACTCTGTAAAACACACACACACACACACACATACACGTATTGTATTTCACCTATGAAATAGCAATCCATCCAAATTTCTTTTCTCTGCACCTCTGTGATTTATGAGCGTAAACTGAACAAGGATAACATTCAACATTCCAGTAATTTCTTTTAAGAATCTTTATTAACAAACTTAACTGAAAAATAAAAAAAATTGCAGGAAAGGTTGTCACCATCATTAAGTAATAATTATTGGAGCTTCAATTTAAAAGTTTTAAGAAATTTTGAAAATATTACAGTACACATTATTCACAATTATTAGATCCACATTTATATAAAGAAATAAATAACTTATGATAATCTATGTCATTCTTCTGATTTTGTAAGGGATTGTTCAGACAAGAAAGAAAATGTATTTTCGGTCATACCATCATCTGTTTGTGTGTGCGTGCTCTGTACTCATTTGTGCAGCTCTGGAGTTTATCACGGTACTCTGTGTATCCTCCAGGGTGCATAAATGAACCATCATTCATAACCTCCTCCAGAGGAGTAAACACCCGTGTCAGCTCCAGCTTACACACATTCGAACATTCCTCACGATTTCGACCACACAGCTCCTGATACACAGTCTGGATCTCTTCCTTGGAGTGGAGAGAGAGAGAGAGAGAGAGAGAGAGAGAGAGAGAGAGAGAGAGAGAGAGAGAATACTGTGTATGGATACTAATCTTAAATGTTAATACAGAAAGTCAGAAGGTTTTACAGACTGATTTTATTTCTCTGTGTGTATTCGTGCGTGTATGCTTTGTGTTTGTAAGGTACCATGAGCTTCAGCTGTGCTTTTTGCTCAATATCATTGAAGGAAATGCTGATGAAGGCATTGATAGCCGCAGTCTCTGCTTTTCTGTGGATGTCTGATAGCTCAGATGGGTCAAGTGGAAGGCAATCTAACTCAACCTGACTCTGGTAGACCTGCAGGCCCTGTTCCACTGCTCGCTCATTCTGGATCTGAGCCAAAGACTCCACTGCATTCTCCAGACAAGGAATGCGGCCACTACGAATTGCCTCCACATACACCTCTATCAGAATGCACAGAGCTGAAAAACAAAGAAAAATCCTCGCATTTTAGAAAGCACATTCACAATTTAATAAATAATCTGCCTTTCATTCAGAATTCAGCAGTAACGGGTGATAACTGACCACTGCCTGTGAGCATCTTCCCCCCTGTTAAGGTTTTTGGCTTGGCACTGCTAAACATATAGTTGCAGAACTCTTCAGCACGCTGCAGAAATCGTGGCTTGAGATCCGTCTCAGACAGCTCCTCCATCCTTACCAGGTCATCATCTTCGGCTGGCCGTGGGAATACAAAACACCGGCGTTCTGCAAAAAATTGACGCAAACAGCGCCTGGGCAGGTTGAACTTCTCAATATTAGGGGAAGAACCTAGAAATGTAAGAAAGAATTAAGTTTTAAACATGTGTTTTTCATTTTAGACTCCATAGTATAATACATTTATCTAGGAGACAATATGTAAATCAATATGTGGCTCCTTACAGGACTTATCTCACCTGTTCTGTGCATGTGTGCAAAAAAAAATCTAGCTGGGCTAAAGAATATGCAATCAAATCTGCTCCTCTCATTCTTTTTAAAACTAAGTGAGCACAGTGGCCCATGGTCAGATTTCACATCAATATTTTAGAGAGAACTAACTGGATGCAACATCAGGACAGGCTCTTTCCCAGTGACTATTAGTCCATAGGCCAATTTTCCCCTGATTTTCTCCTAGCTCGAGATTAGCTTCAATAGAAATTAGCTTCAATAGTTATTATTACCTAGTGGTCAAAATGGGAACTGCAACAAGTGCTGACAGACATCCATAAGGGCAAATTTAGGGGGTTACTCTAAAAATTTATTAGATAGTAGCCTATAGCATTAGTCAAGTGTGATCCTTGATCTCCTTGATTTTGTTTGAGGCTATGTCTAAAATCTGTTGACAAGAACCATTGCTGTTTCTGACAAACAAAATAGTGACTTCATTTTGTGACAAAATTTTATAACATTTTATAAAAATCCTCAAGTCTCAAATTACCTCAACGGTCCACAAATAATTCACAAATAATTATTTAATTACTAGTGTTGTAACATTTAATTAAGAATGTATTAAAAATAACAACCCCATTTTACAAATATAACATGCTCAATTAAATTGTGAGCCATAATCTGTTTTACCATTTGAATATGTATGTACAGTAGCTTGCAAAAGTATTCAATATTATTGTAATTCATCAGATTTGTCTGAATAACAAATGATGTTCTCTTAAAGTGAATTTTCAATGTCAAAATTAGTTAGCGGTCAGCTATACATTATATGGCCAAAGTGGGTCTTCCCCCAAACTGTTGCCAAAATGTTGGAAGCACAGAATTGTATAGAATGTATTTGTAACAAGTAGCATTAAGATTTCATTTAACTGGAACTAAGGGGCCCAACTAAGCGAGGTCCAAAAAACATGATTTGCCAATGTTAGTGTGGAAGAGTTTGAGTGGCTGGCACAGATCCTTGACCTCAACACCACTGATCACCTTTGGGATTAACTGGAATACCGAGTGGAGTGCCAGGCCTCCTCACCTGACATCAGTGCCTGACCTCACTTATGAAACATGCTACTTGCATAAGTATTCAACCCCTAGGTTCCAGAAGCTCCAGATGAAATATCATGTCTTAACAAAATACATAATTGACTTATAATTAGCCTTCACTTGCAAAATTTTGCAAAAACAGCTCCCATTTTCTGAACAAAAAACACCTCAGTTGAACTGACATTGAAGAAACTGTCAGTATGAAGGAAAGGAGTGAAAATGAAGGCTAAGCAGCATTTTAAGGAAGTTAAATTAAGGTTTTAGGATTCATCAATTATGAATAGGGTATTAAATTATATCTAAGAGGTTGGATTTCCCTGTAAGCACTATTGAATCAATAGTGAGGAAGTGACAATTGCATCGCACCGCCCAACCATTACCTAGACAAGGCCCTCCCTGCAAAAACAAGACTGAGACTGTTGAAGGAGCACCAGGCAACCATATCACGAGATCTGCATAATTGAGGACTCTACAGGATGGTGGCTAGAAAGAAACTATTACTTAAGAAAACCAGTATGAAAACATTACAATGTCCCAGAGAAGATCAGTTTTTTTTTGGTGTGAAAAGACCAAGATCAAATTCTATATTTCGTTTCAAAGTGTTATGTGTAGAGTAAATCTAATTTAGGCTATACCCCAATAAACACCATCCCTACAATGAAATATGTTGGTGGCAGCATAATGCTCTGGGGATGCTTTTTTTTAATCCTCAGAACCTGGATTTCCTGACAAAATTAAAGGGAGAATGGATGGAGCAAAATACAGGGATATATTACAAGAGACCCTGATTCAGTCTGATAAAAAGTAATAATAATAAAATAAATAAATAAATAAATAAAAATTGTTGGTGGTACAGTGGTCCCAAACGCAATGCAGGAGTAGTTGTATGCAAAAAGGTGGCTGAGTGGCTAAGTCCAGATTTGAATCCCATTCAGAATCGGGTGGCACTTTTTGAAAATTGCAGTCAACAAACAATGTCCAATCAACCTGTAAAACCTGAAGCAAATCTGCCAGGAAGACAAAAATCACTCCCAAACAGTGTGCAAAGCTGGTAGGACCTTAAAGCTGTTATTGCAGCAAAGGTGGGTCTACCAAGTACTTGTCCAAAGGGTTTAATACTTATGCCAGCAGCATTTTTGAGTGGGTTTTGTTTTTTTTGTTTTTTTTTAAAGATCTGCCTTTAAGGGGATTGAACACATGTGCATAGCACTGCATGCATATGCATATATATATATATATATATATATATATATATATATATATATATATATATATATATATATATAAACAAAATGTGTAACAAACTGTGACTACAAAATACATTCATTATGTACATCTGTCTATTAGTGATTGCCAGGCTGCAATTGCTTTTCTAAAGTAGAACAATGCTCTGCTCTGATGGGATTCATTTTATGATCTTCGTCATTGTAGTTTCCACAGTTAGAAGAAAACTCTGATATTTGAATGACAGTTTAGTGCAAACATTACTTTCTTCATATTTTACTGACAAGAGTCTAGTTTACCTACTTTAATAAAATAATTTCAGTCAATAACTAGTCATTTGAAAACAGCCATACATGCAGAAATATTTAAAAACCATAGCACCCGTCTTTGCTCACCAGCTTTAAGCTCCAAAGCACTTTCCAGATATGCATCAGCTGTGATAGCCTTGCCCTCCTTCTCCAACCTCAGCGTGAAGTCTCGCACAGACCAGATGAAGGAGGGGAAGACTCGCATGAACTCTGCTGAGTCATCATCGTCATCACCTCTCTGTGCTTTCACTCGGATGTTCTCAGTCAGTTCTGTCACATAGCTGCAGGGAGTATTGTTCAAGAAAACAGCACCATCATGTGTATCTTGTGTTTGTGTACTGTATTTGTGTGTTATTCAGTAAAGGATACTGTAGCTTCTCGAGTGCATTGTTGTCTATGACCCCAAGGCTGTTGTAGACCAGAGTGCTACTGAGCAGGACAGCCAGGCAGAAGATCCATGTGTCATGCTTTTCATCACCCTAAAAGCCATTAAAAGTCATTTGGTGTGTTTAAGTGATCTGACACAGATCATCACACTCTATAAAGCTGACTATCATTTTCCCCTCAATTATCAGTACAAGCAATCATTAAAAAAAACAATGGCGTCCTACCTGAAGCATGGGATTGATCCATACATACAGCATTAGTGTAGTGTTCAAAAAAAAAATTAGTCTATTAATATAAACAATTATATAACTGTACAGTAAAAATTACCTGTTTTTTATTTTATTTTACTATATTTTACATGACCAACTCACAAAACTATATATATTACAATGCGACTTGGATTTGTTGAGCAATTTTAATGACTGTGGAAAAATATCATCATGAAAATGGGAAGGGGAGAAGGAAGAGATACACTACTATCACTGTTGCCGCAGGGCATGATGTTGGTATTGTGTTGCTATGGAGATATTGTGCATACCTTGTCCACATCACCGAGTCCCTCAGTGTCCAGCAGCACCAGAGTGTGTCCTGTTTTAGTGGGGTGTGGAACGCACCACATCCAGATGCCTTTAGTTTTTGACTCTATGGTGCTGCCTAATGCAAAGCCTGAAACAACCACAAAAAAATATAACTTTTTATGTAGTGTAAGTGTAAGTAAAACATTATTTGAACACTTGTGATGAAGGCATGTATACAATGTGTGGTAACACTTTATTTAGATAGACTTTTCTTAGACACTGTATAGTGTATCATCTTGTGGAAAATAATGGAATTTAAATGTATTTTTTAACTAGTAAAATGCATAATTGACAAGAATTCATCCCCCTTTCTTTTAGAAATTTAAGGTCAGAGCATTTACTGCTCATAGATATAAAGAAGGAGCCAAGAGCCACATTATGTGACCTACAGGCTTCTGTAAGCACATTAAATGTTTATGTTCATGATAGAACAAAATGGGAAAAAGACTGCACAAGTATGGCTTTCATAGAAGGGTGGCTAAGAAAAAGCTCCTTTTCTCCAAAAAGAATATAGCAGCATCAATGAACTTTGCAAAATAGCATCTGATACAAACTCCAATTCTGGAGCAATATGCTTTGGACTGATGAGGCCAAGGTGGAGAGGTTTGGGCATGCACTGCAGCACGTTTGGTGAAAACCAAACACAACGTATCACCAAAAAGACCTCATACCAACGGTCAAGCGTGATGGTGGTGGGGTAATGATCTTTGCTTGTTTTGCAGCCACAGCTGATTACAAGAACACTAGCAAAACAAACATGTGAATGGCTAAAGAAGAAAAAAAGCAAGGTGCAATGGTCAAGTCAAAGTACAGACTTCAAGCTCATTCAGATGCTGTGTGTCACAATGGAGAGGATGATCCGGATGCAATTGCAGTTGAAGCAGTTTTAATAAAAATCTGCAAAAAGTTCCAAAATAAAAGGAAAGTTCAAAGTCAAAAACAGGCAAATGGTTCGGGCGATCAGTAAACAGAACAAAAACCAGGAACTAAACAAAAAACTGGGATCACAAAGTTCAACAAAAGGCTTAATAAAGTCTTTACTTCACAAAGTCTTTTTTTAAAGGGCAGTGTGTGTGTGTGTGTGTGTGTGTGTGTGTGTGTGTGTGTGTGTGTGTGTGTGTGTGTGTGTGTGTGTGTGTGTGTGTATGTTTGTTGTCTGTGGTCTATTCTGGGAACTGAAGTTTGATAATTGAGTTGAGCTGACGCGGTGGCAGATATTTAATAGAGCTGTGCATAAATGAAACCCTTCAAACATCAATGAACTGAATCAATGTTGTAAAGAAATTACATATTTCATTGTAGGGATGGTGTTTATTGGGGTATAGCCTAAATTTGTGGGACAAATTTTCTCCAAAACCACGTAAGAGACTGATAAACTCCTACAGAAAATGTTTACTTCAAGTTATTGTTGCTAAAGGTGGTTCTACATGTTACTGATTTATATGGTGTATGGTAAACTTTATTAGGATGTGAAGGTCAGTGTTACCAAGGTATTATAGGCTAATGTCAAATTAACCTAGACCGCTAGATGTGTAATATGTTCTTCAAATGTTGATTCTTACCTCTTTGTTGTCCTGCTAGCCGGTTCATGAGGTAAGACTTCCCTGTGCGGTAAAGCCCTACCACAGACACTACAGTAACTGGCTGAGTGATCCCGTCCAGAATCTCTTTAGCTTCCTTCACGACACATAGCCGGCCTTCAGAATCGCTGCTAATCAGACACACTGGCTCATCCATGGCTTTGAACATCTGATCATCACCACAACACAATACAATTAAAATATGTTGTTCAATACAACACCAAGGCAAACACAACACATTTCACATAGAATTCATGGAATAATTCTATTAACAATATTTTTGCATGAATATATTATTATTATTATTATTATTATTATATTTATTTATTTTAAAACCTTTTTAAAGGTGGCTCTGTCATGGGGCGTTTCTGTCATGGGCCGCTTTGGAGCTTTCCTCTGATGGCATCTTGATGGCATCTCAGTCTAGAAATAGTTGTGTCTTTTATATATCAAGGAGGTAACTCTGTACTTCAGTTCCCAACAGCCACTGCACTGTACTACAACATGTGACATTACCACCTGCACCTGAATCATGTTTCTGTTAATGAGCACACTTATATGTTTGCACTGCTTTTTGGTCTTACATTTGTCTTAGACCACCGTGTTCCATGTTAACGTGTTTTGATCTTCTTTTTTGCCACAGTATTATGCCAAGTTGTCTTAGTGTCTTTGTTTTGTTGCTTGTTTGTTTAATAAACTGTTTGAAAATTTCTGATTGCTTCCGCATTCAACCTCGAAACGTGAGTGTCATTTTGGGGGGACAACAACAAAAAAACCAGGAGATAATTCTTCTCTATGCAGTTCAAAGGTAACAAGACTAATACATCATATTAGATTGTAGCAAGCTGATTTAGATAGCAGCTACCATTCTTGACATAGCTAACAGGAAAACTTTATTAGTATACTCTGAGAACCATACATTCTCATACGGAGATACAATATTTTATGTAGAAGTAGCTAGTCAGCATATTTGACTGCCGGTCTAAATGGTTTTTCTGTTATCCATTTTACATTCTTCATGCAATATCTTTCTTGTTTAACCGTGTAATTGAGTTGTGGGTTTATTGTAACATATTTATACATTCATATTTCTGAACTTTTACAGAAACATCTTTTTTAGCAAAGTGTTGTTTAAAGTAGCACTTTGGTCTGATTTCTCTATATAAAAACTATTTTAAAAAATTGTCCTAGGACTAGTGTTGGCTAAAGAAAGTTATTTTGCTTTACTAGTTTACCAAATTTAAAATAAAGTTCTAACAGCTAATTTCTACAAAAAAAATTGCCGTTTTGTTCAAAATAGGATATTTTGCTCTAAGAATCAAATGTCATAAAGGCCTTTAGAGTTTTGAGACACTCCCCGAAATCACACACCTTGAAATGTACACAGTCACCAGACTTCTGACACATACACACACACGCACACACACAGACTCTTTACGAGAGACTTTCACTTTGTCCCGTGCACCTGACATTACAAAGACTTTCTGTTATTGCTGATCTGGTTTGACCTTGGTTTGTTTCCTGATTTCTGTGCTTAGTCTTTGCTCAGTTTGTCCTGCTTGTTGGTCACCTGACTTGAGCCTGTTTCGAACCTTTTGGCCTTGAACCTGTCTCATGATTTGGATTTGTCTGCACTTCTCATTAAAGAAAAGATAACTTTGCTATGATTGCATCAATCTCAGCCTTCTCCATCACGACAATCACTTAAATGATTATTATAATATTGTGTATTGTATTATGGTGTATATAAAATACCAACATAATAAAATCACAAAGGAGTCAAATAAATTTATACTATCTTAAGTATTATTATTTAATGTATATTATCTTAAGTATTATTAAAACATAAGTTGATAATAATTAGATAATACATATTATTTTGAAAAACAAAATCTCACTAAATAAATTGTTAATAATGTGAATGCACATAGAAATACTATGGTACACATTGACTAATGTGTGTGATATTCAAAGAAAGGTTGCATCCATTTCAAAATATGAATCCGTGTTGTCATTTAAAGGAGGTCTGTTCATTGTTTTCCTCCACTAGAAAGGGTTCCCAGATGCAAAATAGGCGAGTGTGCTAGTTTCCCCAGATTTGTGGTATTTGACCGCCATCTAGCGGGAACGATAACAAATTGATAAAACCTCACAATTTAACCTGCTCTTAAGATGAATCCGCCATACAATTTCATGATATCGTAATAAATGTAAAGACTCATATATATAAATTTTTTTATTTTTTTTTATTACACACACACACACATACACACACACACACACACACACACACACACACCTCCAGGGTCCCGAGTTCGATTCCCACCGGGGCCATGTGTGTGCGGTGTGTTTGCATGTTCTCCCCGTGCTGCGGGGGTTTCCTCTGGGTACTCCGGTTTCCTCCCCCAGTCCAAAGACATGCATGGTAGGTTGATTGGCAGGTTTTCAAATTGTCCATAGTGTATGAATTAGTGTGTATGTGATTGTACCCTGTGATGGACTATGTCCAGGGTGTATGCCGCCTTGTGCCCGATGCTTCCTGGGATAGGCTCCAGGTTCCCTCATTTTAATGAGGGAAATATGTATTTGACCCCTCTGCAAAACATGACTTAGTACTTGGTAATGACTTAGTAATTACTTTTAATTTTCAATGCCCTGGCTGAGGGAAGGAGGTTCTCACCCAAGATTTGACGATACATGGCCCCATCCATCATCCCTTTGATGCGGTGAAGTTGTCCTGTCCCCATAGCAGAAAAACACCCCCAAAGCAAACCCAAAGCAACCTCCTCCTCCAAACACGGCGAGTTGAGTTGATGCCAAAGAGCTCCATTTTGGTCTCATCTGACCACCAGAGGACAACTGGGTGAAAGTGTTGTGGTCAGATGCGACCAAAATGGAGCTCTTCGGCATCAACTCAACTCGCCGTGTTTGGAGGAGGAGAAATGCTGCCTATGACCCCAAGAACACCATCCCCACGTCAAACATGGAGGTGGAAACATTATGCTTTGGGGGTGTTTTTCTGCTAAGGGGACAGGACAATTTCACCGCATCAAAGGGACGATGGATGGGGCCATGTACCATCAAATCTTGGGTGAGAACCTCCTTCCCTCAGCTAGGGCATTGAAAATTAAAAGTAATTACTAAGTAATTACCAAGTACTAAGTCATGTTTTGCAGAGGGGTCAAATATATATTTCCCTCATTAAAATGCAAATCAATTTATCACATTTTTTACATGCGTTTTTCTGGATTTTTTTGTTGTTATTCTGGCTCTCACTGTTCAAACTTTTCTCCCCCCACTATATACAGTGGTGTGAAAAAGTGTTTGCCCCCTTCCTCATTTCCTGTTCCTTCGCATGTTTGTCACACTTAAGTGTTTCGGAACGTCAAACCAATTTAAAGAATAGTCAAGGACAACACAAGTAAACACAAAATGCAATTTGTAAATGAAGGTGTTTATTATTAAAGGTGAAAAAAAATCCAAACCATCATATATATATATATAAACATGCCTTTCAAGGTTATTAGGATATTTTACTATTATTTTTGAAACAGTGTTCAGTTGAGACTCTCCCTTCTTCTGTTATGGAATTAAAACAGGGTTTTGTTTGTTTGTGAGGTAAATGCTTATATCCTCATTTCTTTCATATTTTTAAACTTTTTATAATGTGTAAAATTCTGCTTAATAGAAAAATTATGCATACATTAATGCAAATATCGTGCATAAATCAATCCACTTGATAAATGTTAAGTTACATTTGCACAACTATATTGTTTGTAATGGTTGCTTTTTTATTATATAAATTGAATCGTTTTACATGCAGAAAATTGATAGGTCATTTATTGAAATACACAACACAGCCTATTTATAACGGAACAAATTAGGTAACAAACAAATACATACCATATACTGTAGTAAGCAAACCGTTACTTGCTCTTGCTGCAAAACACGATGGTGGTGAGAGGCATTCAGCAGCTTCTACAGGCTATGATCACCCC
Source organism: Ameiurus melas (assembly GCA_012411365.1). Classification (NCBI taxonomy): domain Eukaryota; kingdom Metazoa; phylum Chordata; class Actinopteri; order Siluriformes; family Ictaluridae; genus Ameiurus; species Ameiurus melas. Next base: position 11,653,439 of record CM022770.1, on the reverse strand, counting down.
CAAACACGTGTGAGATCACATGGTGATTTACAGTACATGGGGGGCTTTCCCAGAAATCGAAACGAACACTTCAATCTGCACGTTTCACATTCACAGAACGGAACATGAACTAATTTCCTGCCGTTAATTTCATGCCCTTGTGAGGATGAACTCTATGCAAACATAAAAATGCTTACTTCTATCCTATCATTTATTAACCTGTGTGGAATAAGCAGTACAGAGAGTGATGGATGATTAATTTATTGGACAATTCTATTGTTCTTGCTGTAAATTGAAGACATTTGGGTTTGAGGTCAAAAGATGAATATGAGACGATAGATCAGAATTTCAGTTTTCAATTTAATTTCCTCATATTTACATCTAGATGTGTTAAATAACTGAGAACATTGCACCTTTTGTTTTAACCCACCCATTTTTTCAAGTGATCAAAAACATTGGAACATGGTAAATGGTTTGCACCTATAACCACCTTACCTTATCAGTTCTACAAAGCGCTTTATGCTGTTTCCCATTCACCCATTCACACGGCAGCATAACTGTCCTTGCATGAGCACATGGGCCAGGGATCAAACCGTCAACCCTGCGATTAGTGGACTCGCTCTACCACCTGAGCCACAACTGCCCAACAGGTGAGTAATTTGCTACCCAGGTGTGTACTGTTAAATGGTTTAAATAATGAATAGATCTGAATGTCTACATTTGGTTTGAGCCCTAGGTTTCACCTGTGAAGACTGCATTTGTTGTTAAAAAGGATGAACCAACATGAAGACCAGAGAGCTGTATATAGGAGAAAAACAAGCCATTTTGAAACTGAGAAAAGAGGGAAAATCAATCAGAGTGATGCACAAACATTGGGCATGGTCAATACAATAATTTGGAATGTCCTGAAAAAGAAAGGAAACAATGGTGTACTGAGCAACAGACACCAAATGGGTCGACCAAGGAAAACGACCACAGCTGATGACTATATATGTATATAGACTATACATATGACTATATGGAATTTGCAAAGAAATATAGATATGAGCTACAAAATGTTCAAATGTTAAATGCTATGTACTTTAATACACTGTAAGACTATCTGTTCCTATAAATTTGATCACCTAAAAATTGGGTAATCTACCACCAGAGGTGCCATGTTTTAAGATGTTCAACACATCTTTATGTTAATATTAGGAAATGAAAGCTGAAATTCTGATCTATCCTCTCATATTCATCTTTTGATCTCAAACCCAAATGTCTTCAATGTATAGCGGAAATAATAGAATTGGCCTGGCTGTTCCAGTACTTTTGGAGAAAACTGTAAATTAATTATGAAGTTGACTACGAAACTTGCATGACCTTTGGAATTACAGTATGTTCAATTTAACTTAGATACTGTGGGCTGTAAAACAATATCTATGCTTCAACTAAAAGAAACTGCATCATGCACAAATAAAAAGGAGAAAATAAAAAAGCGATACATGAAATTTGTTACAACATTGTCTTGTGTGCAGCATTGCTGGCCAATTGAAATTAACATTATCATAATGTTCACTGACATTTCACTGTGTCCACAGTCGACAGGAAATACACCCTAGTTTCCTGCCGTTAATTTCACACCCTTGGTGAACTCTATGCAAAAGCACAAAATACATGAGATTTTTTTCAGCATTTTCTTGTGTGTAGCATTGCTAACCAATTGAAATTAACCTCATAATGTTCTCTGATATTTCACAATAAACTTTAATAATACAGTGCTGTGAAAAATCCCCATCCTGATTTCTTCTGTTTTTGTGTATATCCCATACTTATTGTTTCAGAAATTAAAACAAAATCTACAGACAACCTGAGTAAATACAAAATACAGTGTTTAAATGATAATGTTATTTATTGTAGCAAAAATGTTATCCAGTACCAACTGGGCCTGTGTGAAAATATATTTTCAGCTGGACTAGACACAACCGGGCCTGATTACTGCAAACCCTTTTCAATCAAATCAACACTTAAATTTAACTTTTTCAACAGTATGAAGATGGCTAAAAGATCTTACCCAGTAACACACTACTGTATGCCAAGCCAAAGTTGAAAGAATTTCCAGAAATGATGAGGAATAAGGTGATCCAAATACATAAATCTAGGAAGGGTTACAAAGCTATTTCAAAGGCTCTGGGACTCGAAAGGACCACAGAAATAGTCAATATTCCAAATGGAACAATTCAGAACAGTAGTGAACCTTCCCAGATATGGCTGACCTTCAAAAATTCCTCCAAGAGCCTCGCAACTACTCAACCAGGAAGTCACAAAAGAGCCAAATACAACATCAAAAGACCTACAGGGCTCTCTTGCATCAATAAAGGTCACTGTTCATGACTCCACTATCAGAAAGACTCTGGACAAAAATGGCATCCATGGAAGAGTGGCGAGGTGAAAACTGCTGACCCAGAAGAACATTAAGGCTCATCTGAATTTTGCCAAAACACACCTTGATGATCCTCAAACCTTTTGGGAGAATGTCCTGTGGATTGATGAGTCGAAAGTGGAATTGTTTGGAAGACAGCGGGTCTTGTTACATCAACCTTATGATGGCTTTTCTGTTTATCCCGAGAGCTTTCTTTTGCAGTGCAAATTTTATTTTGAGAGCCTGGTGGACCACAAGCCCGACGAGAAGCAGAAGCTGGCGTTCATGTTGTCCCACCTCAATGGCCCAGCCCACCAGTGGGCAGAGCTGCTGATCACCATGGGTTCCAGCAGCCTTAGTAGTGTAGCCCAGTTTGTTGGACACTTAGTAAAAGTGTTCAGGTGTCCTGAGCTCAACCCTGACCTTAAAAAAATTGGGGGTTGGGGGCTGCCTGAACACCTACTATTAACGGAAGGCTAGAGATGAAAAGGAAGCAAAGTCTCTAGCCAAGCTCCCTCCAGAGGCCAACAGGGCAGCCTCCTTCCCTGCAAAGCTCCAGCCAGAGGCTGACATGGCAGCCTTTTCTGCAGAGCTCCCTCCAGAGGCCGACATGGCAACATTGCTTCCAGAGCTCCAGCCAGAGGTGGTCTCCCAAGCCTTGCTCACGCCTGAGGATGACGAGATGATGGCCTCCCAAGCCCTGCCCACGCCTGAGGACGACAACACAGCTCTGAATCTGAAGCCTGTAAGTACATGGAATAAAACCATGGAACATTTACCATGTTTTATCATGTAATTCTGAAATAGTTGAGCATTACTATAGTTTATTGTTTTATCAGGTGGATAAATTTTTTTTTTCATGTACATACATTATAATTTTTTTGTTACCACACAACTTCAGACAGTTTCAGACTCAATGTAATAAATAAATCAATAAATGTATGTGTGTGAAATATATATATATATATATATATATATATATATATATATTCACACACACACACACACACACACCCCAGTATACCAATGCACATGCAGTTTCTCTCTGAGGTGAAGTTTATTACCATATTTAGGACTCCTTTGCACAGAGCACACTCATTTGTTCTTTCACTTTCAAACAGGAAAAATGACACGGAGTCAAAACCATACAAAAGATCTCTCTGGGAGCACAACGGCCAAGGTAAGCACATTCACTGTGGTATTTTAATAAGCAATAAAAACTAACAGTAATACATTTGCCACAACTTAATTGTAGTACGTGTACAGGTCTTTTTGTTGTTGTTGTTGTTGTTGTTGTTGTGTTCTGACCGGGGGTAAATACGCATTTATAACGAGTACACACTATAATAAAATATGTGCTACAACCTTTGGTTTGTACTTGACATCCATCATCCCAAAGTCAATGGCATGGAAGCCCCAAGCGCTCATGCATTAGTAATTGTTTTTCTGTTGTTTTCTGGTGATCACAACTTAATTTTCTGTTGTTTTCTTGTGATCTCAACATAACAAATGTTTCATCATGATCACAGAAATCAGTGAGGTTTTTCGATTAAATGCCTGAAATACAGTATGTGGTTAACACAAGCTCAAGATATGTCCACGTTATATACTACGCCATAAAATACATCAGTAATACCCCACTCAGGATTTATTTATTTTATTTTTTTTAACACGCTTTTACGTGTCTTGAAAAAGACGGTTGCTAACAAATGATTAAATGGGACTACAGATGTTGTCGGGGAAATTAAATGTCATCACGCCTAACTGGAAAACTCATCTACTACAACCTCGTTGTGTTTATACTATTGCAACTCAAACTTTCCAACTTGTAGATTTATCAGTTTATAGTATTTTCCAAATGTATTGTTTTTTAAAGTAAAGATTGATAGAGTTGTCGGAAGCGTAGCCGTGGTGACGTTGAAGTCATGCGACCATGGTGTAGTTCGTTTATAGTTCGTTTTTACTTCTGGCGAATGTATAGGCCTCAAAAACATGTAAGAATTATAAACTTATGTTGGTCACAGAGTTTATTTTCTGCAATTATGCAAAAGCCAATGGAAAAATCCTAGTGGCTTTTTGTCGAGGGAACCATTGTGATGCTAACTTCCGGGGTGGCCTACAAAAATACATCATCCCTGTAGGATCCATACAGGACACTTGAGAAGGGGACACCCCTCTCACTTAATGTGGATATAAAGTAAATCTCTACAACGGGCAGTTATTACATTTATGATGTCAAAGATGCCAACATGCATGTAACACCAGCCCCATTCACATTCATTTCTCAGGATAAAATTACGTTGTGAGAAAACATCTTTTGGTTATGTCAAGATCACGAGAAAATGAAGTTGAGATCACGAGAAAACAACTTATCTCGAGATGACACGAAAATTAAGTCGGGATCATTAGAAAACAACAGGGGAAAAAAATTTATGCTGTGGGGGTTTCTTCCAGGTACTCTGGTTTCTTCACCCCAGTCAAAAGACATGCATGGTAGGCTGATTGGAATGTCTAAACTGTCCGTCGTGTATGAATGGGTGTGTGAGTGTGTATGTGAGTGTGCCCTGCGATGGATTGGCACCCTGTCCAGGGTGTACCCTGCTTTGTGCCCGATGCTCCCTGGCATAGGCTCCAGGTTCCCCGTGACCCTGTAGGATAAGCGGTATAGAAATTTGATAGATGTTGCCATTGGTTTGTGAAGGTTAAAATATTACTTTAACAGCTCAGTGTTGAGTTTACCATTGCAATTTCAAATCTTTTTTTTATTTAATTACTTTCTGGACTCGGCCGTACTCTGACTCAGCCATTAAGGACTTGGTCTAGACCAGTGGTGTCAAACTCATTTTAGTTCAGGGGCCACATACAGCCTAATTAGATGTCAAGTGGGCCGGGCCAGTAAAATCATAGTATAATCACCTATAAATAACAAGAAGTCCATGTTTTTACCTTTGTTTTCATGCAAAGACATTTATATTTAATGAAATATCCTTTTATAAAATATATCATGAACAACATCAGATTTCTTAAGACAAACATGTGAAATTTGCTTCTGATTATCATTCACATATATGTACATTACACACTGCGCACAGTGTTTGTACAAATGCAAAAAAAAAAAAAATTCAGGTATTTGGAATTGAAAAATATAGTATTTCACTTTAAAATGTATGGCATTGCATGAACAATAGGATTCCAACAAACCAAACTCTTTTGTACTGAAGCTGTTGATTAACATTAAATTGCACATTTTTTTAACTATTACCCATTCATCTCTGTGAATAAATAGGAAGCGGTCCGTTTTTCATGGAAAACTCTACACTCTGTATCCACTTTTCTGCTTTTTGGCAGACATTTTGGCTAATGAGGGTGTGGGGACGAGTAGAAAATAGAGGAGACTACTCCGTGATAACAAACAGCAGACGTCGCATTGCTGCCATCTGCTGTTCAGTCCCAGAGATGTGCCCCTAGCGGATAATGTAGGAATGGTATTTTATTAAAAATGACAAGTTCGTGTTTTTTATGCATATTTTTCACTTTCAAAATTCATCCTGCGGGCCGGATTGAACCCTCTAGCGGGCCGTACGTTTGACACCCGTGGTCTAGACAAAGGTGTATTTAGACAAAACACTACTAGCTTCTGAGGCCAAGGGTGTACTTAATTTTTCAACAGAATATCATCATATCTATTGATATTTCTGTTGAATAAATGATTGCAAAAAGCTATATAAACTTTATTAATAATGGAACCCCAGTTTTTGACACTTATCAGACAGAAAGCTGTGTGTTCTATAAAGCAACAATTTGTTATTGTAGAACCCCGGTGTAGGAGAGTGTGGAAGAAGACTCGAAACAGGCAGAATCTTAACTGAGCTCTCGGCTCAGTTATTCTGATTCTGGTCTTAACTTTGTCTCGATCTTGCTCGTGGGTTACAGGAGGCCCTAGAGGCACAAAACGACACATAAAAAGAAAACTTTGTATAATAAGGCACAGGTGAGAATCATGCTTTACTTGCCAGTTCAACCAACCTCTTCTCCATCCACAACTGACTCTCGATCACGCCCCCATTGCTACAGTGATCTGGGGGAAATGTTTTTTCTGGTATATATATCATTCAGGATATTATTGCTATTGCTTGTCAGTCCAACTGCAAATAGATTATCACACTGAGCATCTGTTTTCATCACAGAGCTGGAGAGAACCATGTGCAGCTCAATGCCAGAGCCTATTTGTTTGGTGGAAAATGTGAATGGTTCACTGCGTGTGAGTGATGGAGCCATTGAGTACCTTTACAGGATTAACCAGCCCGTGGTGGTGGTGTCTGTGGTGGGACTCTATCGCACAGGAAAGTCTTACCTTTCTTACCTTACCTGAACCGCCTGGCAGGAAAACAAACCGGTGAGTTTGTTTTTAAAGGCATTTTTCTTTACTTTACAGTTGTGATGGACTTAATAATAATACTGTTTATCTTGAAAGATGGGGGGGGGGTGTTTGGGGTTTTTTGAGAATTGGAGAATTTTTTTTATCACAAAACACAAAATTTCTTCCTTATTTGTATCTGGCTTGGACCAGATGAATTATGTGCACAAAAGATTCTGTCAGCCCAAAATATCTAGAATACCAAACTTTATTTGGTTCTCAGATAATGCTGAAGATTACTACTGTGGATGTTTTCAGGCTTTGCTCTGGGCAGCACCAGTGAGTCGAAGACTAAAGGTATTTGGATGTGGTGTGTGCCACACCCTATAACACAGGACACACTCTGGTGTTGCTGGACACTGAGGGACTGGGGGATGTTGACAAGGTGAGGACTACATTTCCATAGTAATGCTGTATGTACAACATTCATTATTGTGAATATGCAAATTAAAAAGACATTAACTTGAGACACTGGAAAAAGCAAACAAAGATTTTATAATCAATAAAAATGATCCTATCTTTTTTAATTAAAATTTTTAAATAGATTCAGCAGATTCGTAATTGCATGTCTTACTCTTCCCATAGATATACAGTATCTCACAAAAGTGAGTACACCCCTCACATTTTTCAGTAAATATTTGATTATATCTTTTCATGTGACAACACTGAAGAAATGACAGTTCTACAATGTAAAGTAGTGATTGTACAGCTTGTGTAACAGTGTAAATTTGCTGTCCCCTCAAAATAACTCAACACACAGCCATTAATGTCTAAACCGCTGGCAACAAAAGTGAGTACACGCCTAAGTGAAAATGTCCAAATTGGGGCCAATTAGCCATTTTCCCTCCCCGGTGTCATGTGACTTGTTAGTGTTACAAGGTCTCAGGTGTGAATGCGTGCATGTGTGTTAAATTTGGTGTCGTCGTTCTCACACTCCCTCATACTGGTCACTGGAAGTTCAACATGGCATCTCATGGCAAAGATCTCTGTGAGGATCTGAAAAAAATGAATTGTTGCTCTACATAAAGATGGCCTAGGCTATAAGAAGATTGACAAGACCCTGACACTGAGCTGCAGCAGGATGGCCAAGACCATAAAGCGGTTTAACAGGACAGGTTCCACTCAGAACAGGCCTCGCCATGGTCGACCAAAGAACTTGAGTGCACGTATGAGTACTGCCAGCATTGCTGCAGAGGTTGAAGGGGTAGGGGGTCAGCCTGTCAGTGCTCAGACCATACGCTGCACACTGCATCAAATTGGTCTGCATGGCTGTCGTCCCAGAAGGAAGCCTCTTCTAATGATAATGCACAAGAAAGCCCGCAAACAGTTTGCTGAAGACAAGCAGACTATGGACATGGGTTACTGGAACCTTGTCCTGTGGTCTGATCAGACCAAGATAAACTTATTTGGATTAGATGGTATCAAGCGTGTGTGGCGGCAACCAGGTGAGGAATACAAAGATAAGTGTGTCTTGCCTACAGTCAAGCATGGTGGTGGGAGTGTCATGGTCTGGGGCTGTATGAGTGCTGCCGGCACTGGGGAGCTACAGTTCATTGAGGGAACCATGAATGCCAACATGTACTGTGACATACTGAAGCAGAGCATGACCTCCCTTCAGAGACTGGGCCGCAGGGCAGAATTCCAGCATGATAACGACCCCAAACACACCTCCACTGCCTTGCTAAAGTAGCCGAGGGTGCAGGTGATGGACTAAGCCCTATTGAGCATCTCTCGGGCATCCTCAAACGGAAGGTGGAGGAGCACAAGGTCTCTAACATTCACCAGCTTCATGATGTTGTCATGGAAAAGTGGAAGAAGACACCAGTGGCAACCTGTGAAGCTCTGGTGAACTCCATGCCCAAGAGGGTTAAGGCAGTGCTGGAAAATAATGGTGGCCACACAAAATATTGACACTTTGGGCCCAATTTGGACATTTTCACTTAGGGGTGTACTCACTTTTGTTGCCAGCGGTTTAGACATTAATGGCTGTGTGTTGAGTTATTTTGAGGGGACAGCAAATCTACACTGTTACACAAGCTGTACACTCACTACTTTACATTGTAGCAAAGTGTCATTTCTTCACTGTTGTCACATGAAAAGATATAATCAAATATTTACAAAAATGTGAGGGGTGTACTCACTTTTTAGAGATACTGTAAACCTCAATGGTCTGCATAAACATAGTTTAGTATAACAAAGTCTTTCATACACTTGAGAACACAGCTGTAATATATAATGTTTACCAATTTTTTTTAGGGAGACTCTAAAAATGATGCCTGGATCTTCTGTCTAGCTGTTCTTCTCAGCAGCACTCTGGTCTACAACAGCCGTGGGACCATCGACAATACAGCACTGGAACAACTACAGTATCCTTCATTGTAACATATATAGACAGTCCTTTAGTCAGTACTATTTACACAGATATTTCTCATCCAGCCATGATTCCTTAGCACGCTGCAGCTTTGTCACTGAGCTTGCAGAGCAGATTAAGATCAAATCACCTGCAGCTGAGGAGGAGGAGGAAGACTCTCAGTTTGTTCAGTTTTTTCCTAACTTTATCTGGACGGTGCGTGATTTTTCACTGGAGCTGGTGATTGAGAAAAAGGGTCGAGTGACCGAGGATGAGTACATGGATTTTGCCCTGCAGCTGAAGAAAGGTATAAATGACATTTCTATAGGGATAAACTGGGACAGAAATTCAAGCCACCACATCCATACACACCATCTGACCACCTACTGTAATGTACACTCACTGACCACTTTATTAGGAACCTTTGTACATCTGCTCATTCATGCAAATATCTAATGGAATGGTTGTAGTTGCTAGAATTTTCTGTCTGCCGTGTTCTTGTAATCCCAGTTCTTGGATGACTTTGTAGTGTAAGCTTACCTGTCAGAGATTGCTAGCTAGTCACCAATTATCAATACTGACTATTACTTTCAGTTTACTTTAAGTTATAGTTTCTAACTACATAGCCCAATGCTTATGCAAGGGTTTCATCTTTATGGGTTTCTTAAATACAAGCTTGAAAAATATCCACTGACTTTCTAACACACATGTTCAACTGTACTGTCCAATAACTTCAGTTAGGCAGCCAGTTACAGCTTTATTTGCTAGATAGTGATATCGTGGGAAATATAACCTTATTAGATAATATTAGCTGTGTGTTTGCAGATCAGACTGCATTGTGCAGCATCTTCTTGAAGGGCTTTTCGTTTTCAAGTATTTCACTCTATTCCACCTGCCCATTTCTTGTTCATTCTTCAGTGCATCTACCTTACCTATTAACCAGTTGTGTTTGATTGAAACCTCCTGATGGCCAATCCAGGCTTACATTTCTTATTGAGTCTACTATAAGCAACATACAAGGACCAAGGGGGGTCAACACTCTGTTTTAGGGTTCTATGTGTAACCATTAAGGGTTCCCCAGAGGGACAAACCAAATGGTGCTTTTCCAGTGCCTTTAATAGGTTTAGATTAGAGATAGTTGGTTCTATTGCTTTAGTTAATGTTCTTCACTTTTGGACTGAAAATGTAGGTCCATTTAGGGTTTATAGGTGGTGCAGTGGGTGATGTTTCTTCCTCGCAACCACAGAATTCCTAGTTTAATTCTGAGCTCAGGTCTCTGTCTGTGATTTTTGTGCATTCTCCTTGTGTTTGCTTGGGTTTCCTCCCACCCCCTAAAACAAGCTGGTTGGTGGATCGAGTATGCTAAATTGCTCTCAGTGTGAATGTTTGTGACCTGTGTTGATGTTAACTGATTTTTTTTCTGCACTACAGGTCTTGGTATGAAGACCACAAACAACAATCTTCCAAGGCAGTGTATTCGAAACTATTTTCCAACCCGGTAGTGCTTTGTTTTCCCACTTCCTGCCTCCCAGGACAAAATAGTTCAGGTCGAGAGCCTGGATGAGAGTGAAATTTTGCCCAAATTTCTCAACGCTACACAGCATTTCTGTGACTATGTCTTTACTGCAAGCAAAGTTAAAACAGTCAAAGGAGGATACAGAGTCACAGGGAGGAGTGAGCACTACATTATTTCTTCTTTTAATATTTAGCATCCGTATACACATTTTCACTAGTGATTCAAAATGTAGAACTGTTAGTCTCTGTGCTGTAACTGTGTGCGTGTGTGTTGACAGTGTTTGGTCACCTGGTGCAGTCGTATGTGGGGACGATCTCTAGTGGGAACCTCCCTTGTCTGGAGAATGCTGTGGTTGTAATGGCGAGGATTGTAAATGAGGCAGCTGTGCAGGAGGGCCTTAAACTGTACAAGAGTTGGATGGAACAGGTAACACACACACGGAGGATGTAACTGAATACAGGTATAAATAGGAGGCACTTTTATAAGAACGCTTACCAGAAAGAGGCGTGCATCATTGGACGCAACAAAACGTGCAAGTTAGAGGTTTTCTTTTCATAAAGCAAACAGTCAGATCTGAAACTTGTGGGACAAACAAAAAGTGTGTCCACTAACCTGAACATGTAGCACTGTGCAGTGCATTTACAGTAGTCTGGTTTGGGTTACAGAGGTTTTAATTATTCTACTAGTTTATATTTTGGGAAATAGAACAAAATAAATTTATTAGAAAAACATTGGTAGCAGGTACAAACAAAAATAATAACTGTGCGAGTAATATTTTAAAAAATAAAATAAAATGAAAATTTTCCATCCCATCTTGTTGTGGGTCATGGCACACAACAGATTTTGGTTATACAGCAGTTTACAGAAACCTCAATATCTCGATTCGGTCCTAGGATCATCCTATTAACTTGGAACAAGAACTGATCTCTAGAGCACATTCCAAGGTACATGTACATTGTTCCTTAGACTTAGAACTTCAGTTCAAATGTAATGCTCATGATTGCTCACAGTCCCAATTTTAGGGACACTTTATAATGGGAAGAAATTGAGACCCAGTCTTAATTTTTTAGAGGGTACCTAGGTATGTATAGTGTGCATGCAAAACATTTCAGGTTAGAGACTTCTCTTACTTTTGTACAGTATGTGGCCAAGAAGGTGTAATTTGTTTCTTTTTTAATTCCGTTAAATTTCGAGTTGAAGATCTCTGGTGGGGGACCAGTTACGAACCTGAAAATTTCACTCTGCTGTAAAATGGAGTTTGGGATTCCACCGGATACAGAGCTAAGACTAGTAGAAATGTGGGGGAAAACGTACTTTATTCATGCATTTTGAGAATATAAGCATAATAAATAATAAAAATGAACAGTATTTTACAGTACGTATGATTATATTTGACATACAATAGCTTATGCTTGTCAGGGAGGTATAAAATGTTACTACAATTGACACTGGCAACAGTCAAGCATGACCTATCACAGGGTTCTTCAAATCTGTAGAGTTTAGCTCCAACCTCCAAACGCACCTGCATGTCATTTTGCTAGTACACCTGATGACCTTGGTTAGCTTGTTCAGGTGTGTTTGGTTATGGTTGGAGGTAAACTCTGCAGGACAGTGAGCCTTAAGGGCCAGATTTAAATAACCCTAATCTATCCTGTTGGTAAAGGTGTATAGCTGGTATGTGTGAACAGATTTGATCCAAGTATGAAATTACAGTTGGTTGGATGTTTTACAAATGAACAGTGTCAAACAGAGCTGTGGTGTTTCTCTTGTGAAAAAGCACTAAGTGACTACAGCTCAGAAGTCACTTACTGCTTTTATCACAAGAGAAACAACACCACAGCTCTACGTCCAGCTTGGTTTGCATGCACACTATACTTACCCAGGTACCCCCTAAAAATTATAAATTGACCCTAAAAGTGGAAGTGTGAGCAATCTTGAGCATTACATTTGGACTGAAGTTCTACATTTAAAGAAGAATTTGCCAAATGTTATAAATCTACATGTACCAAGGAGCTAGGACCAGCCTGAGCTGAGATATTGAGGTTTCCTTAAAAACTGTATAATCATAATTTATAGTGTGCCATGTAACAAAGATGGCTGCCGTAGTTAAACCAAGTAAAATTTAAAGAATACATAAATAAAAAAATATGTTTAAAAACTGGCAATTTTGTAATGCCAACAAGGTGGTAATCACTCAAAAAGAATTTAGAAAAAATAAAAATAAATGCTCAACCAACCAACTTTACAATCTTTGGACCCCTTGAGATGGACTGACCATGGATCAGGGTAATGGGATGTATCTTCATGCTAATATTTGAGAAAAAAAATGTATTATTTTCACAAAAGATTTATCTGGTCACCCTGTCCAGAATGTACCCTGCCTAGTGCCAGATGCTCCCTGGGATAGGCTATTATTTATATGCTATTCTTTGTGTGTGCATTCGAAATGTGTGTATCTACTGTAATTTCAGGAGGTAGTAGAGAAGCACTATGCTGAGCTAATTGCTCAGAACATGGAGGCATCAGAACAGAAGTGTCAGCAGATTCTGTCTCATCTATATGAGGAGATGAACGTGCATGTGCAGAGGGGGGAGTATGCAAAGCCTGGAGGATATAAGCTCTATTGCACACAAAGAGACAGCATAATTACCCAGTACCACAGCCAACCCAACAAGGGAATCCAGGTAAGAAACTCCGATCTAAACATAAACAAATATAGGCCATTATAAACTAACTACTTATTTAAATATAATATATATATATTTCACATTCAGTCATCATTAAAAAAATAGCGACAATATGCTAACAATATGCTGACAGTATGCTAAAAAAAAAACAACAACAAAAAAAACAATATGCTATACACCATATGTCTATGGTGTATACGACATACAATTGATTTGGCTTTGCTGTTCCAGTACTTTTGGAGGAACCTGTATATAGACCAATCACCCATAACATTAAAACCACTGACAGGTGATGTGAATAAGCAGCACATGAACAGTCAGAGCATCTCCAAAACGGCAGGTCTCGTTGGGTTGTGTCCGGTATGCAGTGGTTGGGACAAAAAAAAAGTGGTCCAAGGAAGAACTGGCAAACTGGCGATAGGTTCATGGTTGCCTAAGGCTCATTCACATATTGAGCTAAGGTTAGCCCATCTGGTCTGATCCCCCAGAAGAGCTACTTTAGAACAAATTGCTGAAAAAAGTTCATGCTGGCTATGATAGAAAGGTGTGAGAGCACACAGTTCATCACTGCGTATTGGGCTGCATAGCCGCAGATTGGTCAAAGTGTCCGTGCTGACCCCTGTCCACCTCTGAAAACACCAACAATGGGCATGTGAGAATCAAAACTGGACATGGAGGAAAGACATTGTCATGGTCTGATGAATTATGTTTTCTTTTACATAATGTGAATAGCCAGGTGCATGTCGCTTACCTCGGGAAGAGCTGGCACCAGGATGCACTATGGGAAGAAGGCAAGCTGGCAGAGACAGTGTGATGTCCTGCTGAGAAACCTTGGGTCCTGGCATTTATGTGGATGTTACTTTGAAAAGTACCACCTGCTTAAACATTGTTGTAGACCAAGTACACCCCTTAATGGCAACAGAATTCTCTAATGACAGTGGCCTGTTTCAGAAGCATAATGTGCCCTGCCACACTGCAAAAATTGTTCAGGAATGGTTTGAGGAACATGACAAAGAGTTCATGGCATTGACTTGGCCTCCAAATTCCCCAGATCTCAATCCAATCAAACAATTTTTGCAGTGTTTCAGGGTGCATTATCCTTCTGAAAGGATATATTAATATGCAAATATTAAGTACTATTTATGAAGACTATCTGTTCCTGTACAAAGTATCTGTTCTTATATTTTTGCTTACCTAAAGATTTGGTGGTCTGCCACCAAAGGTGCCATGTTGTAAGCTGTTTAACATTTCTAGATTTAAGTATCAGGAAAAGAAGGCTGAAATTCTGATCTATCGTCTTAGATACATTTTTTTCTCATTCCCAAATGTCTTCAGTGTATAGCAAAATCTAAAGAATTGACCTTGCTGTTCTAATACGAATATGAAAAAAATAAAAACCTCAAATCAAAAGAGGGATCCAGTTCCCCTCTAATTAAGGACTGCGTCACTATTTGCCTATATGTGAATGTTTTCTGTGTGCAGGCTGAAGTGGTGTTGGAGAGGTTTCGGAGTGAGAAAAGTGTGGAGGCAAAATTAATTATCCAGACCGATGAACAACTGACTGAGAGTGAGAAAAATATTCAAGGTAAGCTGAGCATTAGCATACAATCAATAGCATGATATATTCAAATATAATGTGAATATTATTGGAAGAATACTGGGGAAGTCCCCTGCAGATTACGTATCTTGGAGGTGGACATGAAATTAGAATGACTATGGTCAATATTCTTAAATTGTTTTATGGACAACTACTAAATATGGCAGGGTATGCCCTGATTAATCTTGTGCTGTGTGTACTGGCTGACTGTTCTCCTACAGAAATGAAACATTATTTAAAATAAATAGATTAATAAACAAATAAAAACAAAATAAAATACTTCAAAAACAAGTAAATTCATTTTCCAAATAAATCAACTAAAATGTTTAAGTGCTGGGGCAGTTCACAGAAAGTTTAAAGCATTTTACTAGTTAGACTGACCATTTAAGTAGACTGAAGGCTTGAACAAAAACACCTTACCAGTTTGGCTATTTATATATGTATTTCTTCTCTATAAACAAAACAGTGCTTAATTTCAATTTAAATAATACATTAACATTAAGTCCTTACTTTTCCCCCACATTTAAAATCAAAATAGTTAAATATAACATTGTGTTACATTGACTTAACTTTTGCAGTACTTAAGATGACTGTAGGCTGAGAAAATATCATTTTCTATATGTTCCATTCTTTATAATTTCTCCCCCTTTGTTCCATGGTGATGATGCACAGAGGAGAAAGAACAAGCAGCTCTGCTAGAGCAGCAGTGTAAAGTAGCACAGAAGAGAAAGCTGGAGATGGAACAACTGATGCAGGAGGAAAGAGAGAACCATGTGCAAAGGTTGCAGCAGCTAGAGAGGAAGTTTGACGAGGAAAAGCTTCAGCAACAGCAGGAGCAGGACAGAGCGCTGGATAGCAAACTGGCTGAACATGAAGAACTCATGACAAAAGGGTTTAAAGAGAAAGCCCAGATGCTAGAATTGGAGATTGAGCAACTTAAAGAAGAAAAGAATAAACAATCTGGCAGTGTTTTTAAGGATTATGTCATGCCTTTTGTAGACACTGCTAAAGAAGTGTTTTCCACATACCTCCAATATAAAATCCTGAGGAAAAGCCTGGCAAGCCCGGTCATTTAATTAACTTGTAATTTGCAGAGAATAATCCATAGAGAAGAATCAATCAGTGAAAGAATATGAAATATTATACACAAAGTGTAGAGGAAAAAAAAATATATCAGCACATGATGCTGTCCCAAAACATGGCAGTGAACTTTACTGAAAGTTTAAGGCCCTTTTCCAATTATAGACTTTCCTCCATGTATGGCTTAGGGCTGTGACTGATTAGATTTTAGTTTGGCACTCATGAATGTAAAATGCAATGTAACATTCACTGTTTTAGCTGCTATACCATATCTGATCATAGGAATGAACTTGTTTTTTCTAATATTAAATGTAATAAAGAAAAAAATAAATGTTTTTATTGGCAAATTACTACAGTCAAAGGAATACAATATTTTGGGATGTGGTGTTATTGGAAAATAATCAACTTTGGGGTGGTAGTGGCTGTTTCATTATTAGTAACAGCACTACTTCTTATAGTGTATTCATTACTTATGGAATAAAAATCAATGCTATGGTTCAAATAAAGTTTATATACTGTTCACGCTATACATCTACAGCCTAAAGCACCAACCAATGAAATGTTAAGAATAATACAAAATATCGCACATATTGTTCGTACTAATTTGTTTCAGAAATGAAAACAAAATCCAAGATAAAACAAAGGCAACCTGAGTAAACACAAAATAGAGTTTTTAAATGATAATGTTATTTACTGAAGCAAAAAACATTTATCCAACACCAACTGGGCCTGTGTGAAAATGTCAACAAAACTGAAATAATACAAGTGGAACTATGGGAATTATGTTGTCATAAAAAAATCCAAAATAAATCAATATTTTAGCATATTCAAAGTAAATACCCTTTTTGCCTAGAAGTTCCAGAAATGTATTCTTGGCATTTTCTCAACTGATTTCTTGAGGAATCCCCCTGAGATGCTTTTTAAACAGTATTAAAAGGAGTTCCCATCTATGCTGGACACTTATTGGCTGTTTTTTTTGGGGGGAATATTTCGCTCCAAGTAATCCATTTAAAAAAATTAATAAAATCGTAACTAAAATGTTTTCTAATGAAATAAATGAATGTTGACACTTATATTTTTTGTCTACAACACCGATTTCAAACATTTAATCATACACCTTCAGATTTATAAGGGTTTTACGATCATGAGAAACATTTCAGTCAAATGTCTCCAAACGTTTGACCAGGAGTATATGTTGACTTGTGAGGGTGTGTCTGTTTTACCTTGTGAATGTGCACAGGTTTTTATGAGTAGATTACACACACATAGCACACAAAGTCTCCACAAGATCTCTCCACAGAGAACAATCACAGTAATTTGCTGTCATATGACAGCAGATGGTCCACCTTAATGTGATAAAGTATAACAGTTAAATCTTGTGGATGTCTGGAAATATTTTACAGTGTGTTTTTTTTCAAGGACCTATCCTTAAAGGGATCCAAGACAAAACTGAAGTCACCTCCAATTATACACTTGCCCTCGACAGCTGCTAAGTGAAACAGTAACTTACTAAAGAACGAACATGGGGTCATCATGGCTTGGTCCATAAACATTTACCAGGGTTATGTTCTCGTTCAATTCGCATTCAATAATTACATATCCCCCTGTATTGTCAGAGTTTGTCGTAATCAAATTAAATTGTAGTTTTTTTGTGGATCATCAATGCTACACCTCGACCATTGGAAGAAAACTTATTCTCTCTTCAGTTTTCTGTGCTTCTGTTCAGGAAGAGGAGTCTCCTGAATAAATGCTATATCAGTGTTAAGTCTCCTCAATTGTGAGAGCACCTTCGATCTAGATCATGTGACTAACAGCAATCATTGATATCCTCACTAACAAACATACAAATGTTTAATTAAGGATTTGCAAAAAAAAAACCTGTAAATGACTGATTGCAACAGTGGTTCTTTAGGACAGTTATAAGACTGACTACTGTGATATACCCAGGCACAGTAGATGGCGGTGTGCTCCAGGATGGAAGACTAAGAGCAGTGAATGGTTCATAGTCACATCAATGAACTCAACAACCTAGCTTGTTTAAATAAAAAAAAAAAAACAAAACAAAAAAAACCCATATGCATGTCTCTCCTCCTTTATTTATTTTCAAAGCGCAAATGGCAGAATTCATTTTCAGACAAAGTGATGAACAAAATAACTGCAGGACAACTGGTGGCAATTCTACATTTACACAAAGCTTTTTTATGTTTGTTTGTTTCGAGTCATATCTCATGTTAATTTAATCGGACCAAATACAGGAGAAACTATTAGGCCAATACAGTAATGTTTTTATGTGTCCATTCATTCTGGACCAAGGAACAAATACAATATTCTTCCAAACGAACATGTCCAAAACATTATAGGAATCGGTGTAGGTTTGATTGACACCCGTAAGTAACCACTGGACCATCCATTAGGGTATAGCATAAATTTAAAAAATAATAATAACCTAGGAGAGAGTCATACTTCTCTCATATACTTGTTTACACTGCATTTTGCATGTTAAAAAGCATCTCTCTCTCTCTCTCTCTCTCTCTCTCTCTGAGCTGGTTTGTTAGTGTCTCAAGTATAGTCATAGTTCTTCTTACCACTTCATTACTATGAATCCTACACTGTAAAACTTTTTTCTTCTGTATAGTTGAAGACTGGAAAAGACCTGTGATTTTTTCTAAACTTCAACTTTCCAGTTTTTGGTTAGCCTGTGCCCATGAAGGCCTCAGATTACGGTCATTGGCTGACAGGAGTGGAACCCAATGTGATCTCCTGTTGTTGTAGCCCATCCACCTCAAGGTTTGATATTTTTTGCATCCCAAGATGCTTTTCTGCTGACCAAAGAGTGATTATATGAGTTACTATATCATTCCTGCCAGCTCGAAACAATCTGGACATTTTCCTCTGAAGGTGTCTTCACCCACAGAACTGTTGCTCACTTAATGTTTTTTGGTTAACATACCATTCTTTGTAAACTCTAGAGACTGTTGTGTGTTAAACGGATTCCCATGAGATCAGCAGGTTAAGAAATATTCAAACCAGCCCTTCTGGTATCAACATCATATCACATTTGTCATGTCTGTTCTCCATAAACAGAAGTGATTAGTTCAGGTTCCGAATCTTCGGGTTCGAGTTGTTCGCTCATCCTGTTTCCGGTACTGCATGGTGCATTGCCTATGCGATGGTCACCGGCAGAACGAACGACTTGAACCCAAAGACTCGAGAGGTGAACTAATCGTTTCTGTTTCCCGTACAGAGCCCATGGGATGTTACAGCGCATGTGAGGTCGAAAATGAACGGATCACTCTCTGAGACAACTTGTTTTTCCTAAGTCATATTAAATATTCGATCATAATGAATGAATCTTTCACGAACGACACATCACTAATTACTACATACATGGTCCAAAAGCTAGTGTAAAGCCTTCCCAGAAGAGTGGAGGCTGTTATTTTTAATCAGTGTGTGATCACTATTTAATAGTGATCACACACTGATTAAAAATAACACTAAAATGGCAGACCCCACTTTCAAAAACCACTATGAGAATTTCAAACCTAATGTAAAACTGAAGGGTATCTGTATATTTGAGTCAGACTGCAATAGATATAATATCTATTAGTTCTAATATAAGATTTCATATAATATAATAAGTAGTATATAAAATCTTATACATATTGAGGATATGTTAACGTTACCAACGATGACGTAATGCTCATTACCAAAGTCAAGGATGTCCTTGCCTGAAAAAAGACAACTTTCCCAGTGATCATATGACTGGTCGTCATGAGGTTTTAGCATAAGGCGACCACATTGACTTTACACACGCTAACCCACATTGTATAACTGTTTGTATAACACACGTTGTGTTGGGCTTCTCTGGACCAACCGCTCGCTTTCCCCGCCGCCGCTCCGTTTACTCTCGCAGCTCCTCATTAGTGATTCGCCCACGCGAGCAGCAGTCCATCAATGGCCATGGGTTTCCACGTGAGGCCTAGGCCTGCCCTTATATAAATAGACTGACGGTGCTTTTAGCCAATAGCCGCGTAAGAATCGTTGTACCCGCCTACTTTCATTGAAAACGCAATTTTCGGAGCCAATCTGATTGGTCGAGGAGAGACTTGGCTGGTGGGGTTTGAATTGAGGTCATCGCTCGCGCTGGAGATTCAGGGCAACAGTGTGAGGGAACACTGAACGAAAGTGAGTGCAGTGTGTCACACCATACTGGAGGAAGAGCCGAGAAGCCCAGGGATCATTACTGTAAGCAAGTTCGCCTTGGGAATCTTCAAAAGAAAAACAACAACAAAAAAAAAGCTTTTAAATAACATTTGAACTGACAGGTAGGCTGTGTTTTCATTTCGCTGTTTGGAGTGTTTTCTCCGGACTGCTTATAACGCTGAAATGTCATTGACCGCAATGTGTCAGGTAGACTGGAGCATTTCATTGTTTCCCTCTTACTCCAAAAAAGGGGGGAGGCTTGTGCTTCCCAGTTATTTCTCACATTCTATTATACAATGAGAAACAAGGGTAAGATTTTTAGGAGCGCGTCTTTAACCCACATTGTTTAAACATATGCGTTGCGTAACGGTGTCACAGAGTGGGTCAGTCTGATCTCGTCCACAAGTGGAAACAGGAGCATCAACTATCTTATTGAAATATAACGTAACAAATGTTTACACCTTAAATGAATCCATCATATAACACGCTTCTGTCACAGAAATCTTCCAGAGCAACACAAGCTGAAGTTCTAGAAACGAGCTCGTGTTCTTACCAACATCTAAGAGATCACACATTCTGATGTTTGATGTGAACATGACCTGAAGCTCTTGAAGCTCTGTATTTCGCATTGTGCTGTTACCACATGGTTTGGCTGCTGATATAACTACATGAATGAACAGGTGTTCCTATTAAAGTGGACAGTGTTGTTGCCTCTTAAAGCCCACTAAGCATTAAATAATCTTCCAGAGCAACAAAAGTTAAGTGGGTAAAACTCTAGAAGAGACTTAAGAGCCATGCCATGATCAAAGTCAGAGAGAGCATGCTTTTTCTTCATTCTGATGATTGATGTGAACATTACCTGAAGCTCTTGACCTGCATCGGCATTATTTATATATTTGCTGATTCATTAACTACATGAAGGTGTACAGATGTTCCTAATAAAGTGGACAGCGTTTTAACCCTGATGGTCCACTAAGCATTGAATAATCTTCAAGAGCAACAAAAGCTGGGGGGCAGGTGGGGATACTAGAATATATGTAAGAGCTTGTGTAAAACATCTTCGTGCCAAGACGAGCTTTCCGTGACACTACCATCCCTGTGGGCTCACTATCTGATGGGCGGAAAGATCAGAGGTTTCACCACCGGAACACACATCAACACGTAGCTGCCCTGTCTGGACACAGTAAACCGGCTTTCCTGTAAAAGCATTCCTTACCTGGTCCTTTTTTCACTTTTGCCCTCTTATGTCACCTCTCTTATCATTTCGTTATGAAGTTCGCCTTCGCACGACCTTCGCAAATTTGGAGAGTTCACGCCTTTAATAAATAAGCCTTGTGTGTTTCCGATCATGCCCGTAAACGTAATCATTAGTTTACAAAACGATCTTAGTATTTTTGTAGAAAACTGTCCTCAGAAATCATTTTGAATGAATATTTCAGTAATATGGGTCTGATCTGTTGATTGACTTCACATGTAATTCATTTGAATATACGAATATTTGTTGAATGAAGATAATTAATTCATTCATCTTTTACAGTTTCATTTATATATCACTTTTCTAGACACTCAAAGCACTTTACATGCATCCTGTGCCAGAACGCTCACCACACACCAGTTATTAGTGGAGAGGAAAGAGTGATGTAGCCAGTTCAGGGATGGGGATTTTTAGGGGACGTGATGGAGAAGGGCCAATGGGGGAATTTCGCCAGGACACCAGGGTTATACCACTAGTCTTTTACAATAAGTGTCCTGGGAGTTTTAATGACCACAGAGTGTCAGGACCTCGGTTTAATGTCTCATCCGAAATCCAGTGCTGTTTTTACAGTATAGTGTCCCCGTCACTATACTGGGGCATTGGGACCCGCACAGATGACAGGGTGAGCGCCCCCTTCTGGCCTCACTAATACCACTTCCAGCAGCAACCTTAGTTTTCCCCAGGAGGTCTCCCATACAGGCCAGACTCAACCCTGCTTAGCTTCAGTTTGAAATCAGGAGAGAACTTCACGGAGATATGGCTCAGGCCAGTGTCTGCTTTATCCTGGACAGTGTTACAGTGGATCTGGACCCCATCCAGGGACCATTGGATGTGAGGCAGAAATACACCCTGGTTGAGGCACTGTTCCATTGCAGGACACCACTTGCATACAAATTCACACACTTTCACATAGGGACAATATAGTGTAGATAATCCACCTAACAACATATTTTTGGATAGTATACGGAGCCCTGGAAAACCAGGAGGAAACCCACGTGGAAACTGAGAGAAGGAGGGGCATTGCGGGGCGTATGATGAAGCATTTCTATCCTGATAGAGTGGTTTCTCCCAGGGCAACCTGCCCACATCCACAGGGTATGAGTGGTCATTGAGTGGTATGTAAGTGGTATATCTGCACTTGTTTGTCATGGACATCTGCAACCTTGATGACCTCTTTCTGTGAACATATGTGTTTCTTGGGTATGAAAAGAAATAACAATAACAGCAGTCTGGCTTTCAAGACTCCATCATGCACAATTAGTCCTCTTGCCTATCCAGTGATGTCTCCTACCTGTACTCTAATAGTTGTGACTTTGTTAGGTATTAATGATGTTTTGTTTTCAATTTTGGCAAACATGAAGTTGGCCTTTACTAAAGGTATGCTAATGGCGCATCACTGGATATCATGCCAGTGTACTATCTTGTAGTGATGATAAACTATCACACAAGAATACTTAGTGGCCACTACACATTTTAAAAATCCCAGGATCACTGTACTGCTTATACAACATGACATGATGCAACATGTCAGACATTCCCAATTTGTTTTTTATATCAGTACAACACACTTTTTTTACGCACACTGGATGTGTGCGTAAGTTTGTAATGTGATGTATGTGTTTCTGAGCTAATTATTAAAACTGACCAAGTCCTAGATGAGGTGCTCCAAATCACTTAATCTGGCTTTATCCTGTGTGCCTGTGTTTTTGAAACTAATTCAGCATCAACCCTCTTGCCTGCTTAATACTCAGCATTTGTTGGTTTAAAGTTAAATATTCTAGGATATCAGATTTATTACCAATCAGTTAAGCCATGAAGAAACGTGTTTAATTTGCTTAAATTGTGGGGAAATTGTATCTACCTGATGTAGTCATCTTCTGTAGACTCATCCTGTGCTGTTTTGTAGTTATGTTGAAGTTATCCTTCATGATCCTTCAGTCATTTTCCTGACTATAGAATTTCATCTGTGGGCTGTTGTTTGTCTGCATGTGATTGCAGAGACATAGTTTTCATTTTAAGTAAAATTCTATTTAAAAGAAATCATTGAAAAGTGTTTGCACAGATATGCATTTAAGCGCATGGAAATTGGTGGGCAGTTGAGACATCTGGTGTTGTCTCATTCGAGATGAAGATAAAGATTTAATCATCTAAATATTTGGGTTGATTTTTGGCACCAGAGACATTCCAATCTATCAATGTATCATCATGTCTCTATCACACTCCATTTCTATGTAATGTAATATTTTTGTCTGAAGCTTTTATTCATTCATCTATGCTCAGTAACTGCTTTATCCTGTGGCAGAAATATACTTCAGGTAGATTTTTTTTGTTGTTGATCAAGAGCCTATACCACAATTCGAGTCCCACATTTCATTGTGTGCTTTTATGCAGATTGCAGTGGATTCACTTTCACCGGGGGGATGATTATGTGCACTAGAAAATAAAGAGCACATTTGGCAGGCAGTGCTGAAGTGGTTGCTGTGTTATTGCATACCACGGTGTTAGGCGTGGAGGAAAGGCTGATGACGCACATTGAGGGGGAAATGCACTTTTTTGCTTCAAGAGAGGCGTTCTGGTCATGAGTCATGCACGTACAATGCAGTACATGTGCAGCAACCCTCTATTTAAATGTTTACTCAACCAGTGCTTTTACCACTTAAAGCAGTATAGAGAAGGGTCTGTATACTGTCTGTACACGTCACTGTCACTATTCTTTGAGGCTTGGTTAACCATTATAATAGACCAGGACTATGTAACAAAAATAAGTCTGGGCAATAAGATATAATATTGATATCACGATATGTCACAATATTATTTTATTTTTGGTTGTTATAGGTATTTATTTAAAAAATAATTGGTGAAGGGAAGACTGCGGGGAAAAAGCCATCGGACATCACTAGAGATGAATTGTTGAAAGCAAATCAGGTTTTGACCAGAAAAGTGATAACTCATTTCCAATTTTAAAGATGTAGAAAAGTTTACAATGTGTAAGAAAATGCTTTTATCCTGATCGGGGTCTCGGTGGATCCGAAGCTTATCTTGGCAACACTTGATGCGAGGCTTTTTGGAGCACCTTCTATCAGTTGTGAATCAGCAAGTTCACAAAAAATGGCCAACCACAGTATCTTTTCAAACTGTTGTTCCTGCAGTGTCATAGGATTGCTGATTGTGCTTAGACAAGAGTGCCTGCTGCCTTCTCCATTTTACACAAGTGGCTGATATAGAGAATGCCAAGTTTCCCACTCTGAGGACAGGTTCAGTTATACTTTCTCTGACTCCTGGCTGTGGATGACTGACATCTTAGAATTTGGGATCTCCTGAAAGTAGTGCAAATGCTCTCCCTTTTGTTTCATTTGTCCTTCTTTGTTTGTTGAATTATTTTGAGATTATGAATAAAACTGGGCTGCAGGCTAGTTTTTTCAGTACCGTTCATTGCTGGATCACGAGGGTTTTGTCGGACTGGTAGGGCTGTCTCAAATGATTCTAAAATCTCCACCAGCAAAGTTGATCTTGTCGTGAATTGTGGAGGCAGTCTAATAACTCATTAACTGCCCATTAAGTCATGATACCCATTACTCAATATATTAAAAAAAAAAATGAAGTGGACAAGCTATAGCAGGATTCTATACCATATGCAGTATCCTGTATATCTAATAAGGAGCAATTTGGAATTCAAATGTTAGACCCTGGAAAAGTGTGAACTGTTCAGAGAGAAACAAAAGAAAACGAATCATTTTTCCTTCAGTTTAAAATAATATAATAAACAGTCGATTTTAAAAAGCCTCATCATACTAAATAACAAAATAGTTAAAAGATTAGTGAGAAATCATGGTAGTGTAGCATGTAGAATTGGTGCCTCACAGCTTTAGGTCCCTGTTTCAATCCTGAGCTCGAGGTTACTGTCTGTGTGGAGTTCCACATGTTCTCACATTGTCTGTTTGGGTTCTCTGATTTTCCTCTGCGTGTGCATGCGTGTGTGTGCGTATTAGAAAGAGAGATTTCCTGTGTTGGACTAGTATCTCATCTAGGGTGTATTTCTGGACATGCTCCGGATGCACTGTGACCATGAGGGTGAATGAATGACATAGTATAATTCCTAGTTCATGCAGGCTTTTAAAAGAATGAGTGAGAAAATCAATGAAAAAATTGTAAATGTGAATATAAAACACTGTAAGTCCAGCATGTGGATTAATGTTAGGTTTCCTTTTTCCATTTTTCACAAGAACCATTTATTTCATGATCTATGGAAAATAGACAAAATAGAAATTCCAGCTTGGAAAGAATATATGAAGACAGAATGCCCTCAGCATAGTATGATACTATTTGTTTTCCATGAATTGAAAAATATATTTATACAAAAAGACTTGCTCTTCTTGTTCCTTTGGTAATGATTATAACTTGAAGCAAAGCAGTCATGCCCTGATAATCAGTTGGATCCCCAGAATGATTTACCTAAAGCCTTCCTGTAATTGTTTTCCAATTAGATCATTACGGAACTGATAGCTGAAGCGCTCAGCGTGGGAAATGGCAGGGGATCTAGACAGAGGAAAAAAAGGAATTAATTGCATTTTTCCGTTTTATGTACTGAAATTCAATTCTCAGGAATCCCAAAGTCCTATGTATTTTGAATCAACTTCAAATGTTATTATTTTGTCAAAGATTTAAGATTATTTTAATGTGGCAAAGCCAATGGAAAGAATTCATGCGCCTGTCTCTGTCCCTAATGAATAGCTTGTTTTACCAAGTGACTGCACACACATGCATTGACGTAAAAGGCAATTGGCCAGTTGCTTCTCTCTAAGCAGAATCACCGCACCATGACCTCATTTTCCAAACACCAAGTTATCTGAATGATCAGGTTCCTTTAATCCGAAATTTTACAATTTTGAAAAAGTCCAGTGATGTTGAGGTTTGAACTGTTTAAACTTATTGGCTATTTTATTAACATAACTGCAAGGAATTCAGAAAAAGTGACCATGAAGATGGTAGGTCATATTCCATTTATGGTATTTGGCAGACGTCCTTATCCAGAGCGACTTACATTTATCTCACATTTAGCAATTGAGGGTTAAGGGCCTTGCTCAAGGGCCCAACAATGGCAGCTTGGTGGTGTTGGGGTTTGAACTCATGACCTTCTGAGCAGTAGAACAACACCTTAACCACTGAGCTACACTGCCCTGTCTTATATAGTGTGGCACCTTGTGCTGTGGGGTCTGGTTGCTGGGTGTTGTATTACAAATAGAAAAATGGTTCTGGGGTTTTACTCTCTGAGGGTAGGTGGAAATTTCTAATAATTTCTGTCTATCTCAGTGTAATCATCAGGAGCCTGTAGACAGTCCATTTTAGTTCTATTCCATCAAGCTAGATCTTGGTAATTAGGATTTAAATGAAAAGTCTCCACTGTGCTGAGAATTAATATCATACCAGAGCCAAGGAATCGAGGGGTGTGTACTTGGCTCAGTATTTTTGGGATGTGCAAGAAAAATCTTCCAACTGACTGGTCACTGGGGCTTGTTTCCAAATGTAGGTTATCTGGTCCTCTACATTGTTAGAGAAATACTGGCCTGGTGTTTTTTTGGTTTTGTTGGT
The DNA here is from genome assembly GCA_012411365.1 of Ameiurus melas. Lineage (NCBI taxonomy): Eukaryota > Metazoa > Chordata > Actinopteri > Siluriformes > Ictaluridae > Ameiurus > Ameiurus melas. The sequence continues at coordinate 11,626,365 of CM022770.1, read as the reverse complement.
TTGTACTGTTTTGTTGGTTTGTACTGTCACCAACTGTGACATAACACAGTATTTGGATAAGGCACATTCTACAGACATTACTAGTGTTCATTTTTGATACAGCTAAATGTGTTTTGATTGCCAATTTTCTGAAACTTCTCCATTGCGTTGATTTTTGATTTGCTGAGCAGGTATTTTACCCCTTAATCCCTGTGGCATGAATTTTTTAATCTCTTAACATAAGGCTGTACTGTTTTGATTTGCTTGTTCCTTCATACCAAGCAACTGAACCATACTTGCCTTAATGAACATGCTTGAGAAGTTACTGAGACTATACTGAGACTAGTCTGATTTAATTGTCCATACACAATCTTACACTGCCATGAAGTCCAGTGATGTTTACTCTGATTATATTACCAACTATGCTAAACTTCACACATTTTGCATAGGGGCTGTACAATTTTACCACTCAAAATACACAAATTTATAACCAAAAATGTTAAGAAATGCCACTTTGTTTTTGTTCGATAGAGAAAAAATGTGAAAATTAAATAAAATTAATAAATAAATATTAAATAGGCTTACCACAAATCTGCAAACTAGTCTCTTTTTTCATCCTCTCTTACCGTTACTGGTCCACTCTCTACGTTTGTTTCTGCTGGAAGGTTCTTTTGCGAAGTTGGCCTCCAGAGCTAGCAATTTCCATCTGGATGCTATGTCTACTCCTCTGATTAAAACATGTCTTCTTTCTCCATACCCACACATAAGTAATGTTTCTCTCTTAGTTCTGGCTCTATTCCCACCAACTTGAAATTGGCTACAATCCAGTTCTTAAAAAGCCAGGGCTTGACCCAGTGGAACTCAGTAATTACAGGTCTATTTCCAACCAGCCTTTTCTGGGCATGCTACCCATGTGAGCATGTGGTAGCAGCTTAGTCCAAAGAACGCTTGGCCTCAAACACTCTGTTTGAAAAGTTTCAGTCAGAGTGTAGGACCATAATACTGAAGCTATTCTTGTCAGGGTTTCAAGCGATTCATTGGTTGCAGCTAATCCTAGGTTACTGAACATATTTTGCTGAACTACTTCTTTTGACATAGTATGCCACGACATACTCCTGCAACAACTCACAAAAATTGTAGGACTTATGGGTACAGTTCTCTCGGTCTGGATCTAATATTTTCTCTCTGACAGATAACACTTTGTTTTCTTATGGGATTCCTTAAAGATATACTCTACCTTGTCAATATCATCAGACTACATGGTCTAGACTTCCATTGTTATTCTAATGATGTGCAGATTTACATACACTGAAACCCCACACAGACTGCCTTCTCATACACTGGTTGACTGGATGATTACATACTTTATGAGGCTCAACATTAACAAATCTGACGCCGTACTGATTACAGCCAAGCACCTCTAACTCCGTACATTTACATGGACAACAATAATCCAATATTAACCCGATTAAGACAATTCTCTGACTAAGAAACTAGCATGTAAACAGCGATTATTGATGACCTTAATCCGATTAAGTCATACTCAAAGTAAACACAAATTGAATTAAGACAGGTGGAGTACTCCTGTTTTAGTCGCATTATCTACGTGTATTACAGACATGTACACACCTTAATCACATTATTAACGTTGTGTGGGAGTTTTCACCGCATTTTGCGACAGGACACGTACACACACGGCAGTGCTTAACTGTTTGACGGCAAACAAGAGAACATGGCTGTGTCTGAAATCACGTACTTACCTACTATATATTAGGTGAAATCAATGTGTTTCGGCTACTATATAGTAGGTAAGTATGTGGTTTAGGACGCAGCGCGTGGCTTCGAGCAGTCGTCTATTTGCACGTATAGCATGACAAATAATTAACTGCACTAGAAGCTTTTGTAAAATTAAAAATGAAAGAGGCAAAACTGTATACCGGACCATAACGAAGACCAACTGTAAGTTAATATGTGAAATTCTGGAGGTAATGTTGGACGGCGTGCCGTGGAGCCGTAATGACGTGTGCCATTAATCGATCTACGTTCTATAACATGTAAAACGGGAACATGAAAGGAGTATTCTAAAAGAAACTCATGTAAACACCTTAATCACAATATTGTCTTATTCAGAATAAGGTTAATAATTAGATTATTGCTGTCCATGTAAACGTAGTCACAGATTATTGCTGACTTTATACCTATATAAACTGACTTAATTTTGTTCATTTTATTCTCATTAAAACACTAATACAACTTTCCTCAAGTGCAGACTTATTATTATTATTATTATTACAACACTATTCTTTACAGACTCTAGTACAGGATCTACACAAGTTCAGTATATGCCAAACTCAGCTGCTTGGGGTTTTGCCCACACCAGTCAATGTGAAAGCATCACCTTCACACTTTACAAATCAAAGTTACAGTGATTCTCTGTTTGTTTCTGAATACAGTGCAGAAAGACATACAGTGCCTTGCGAAAGTATTTGGCCCCCTTGAACTTTTCAACCTTTTGCCACATTTCAGGCTTCAAACATAAAGATATAAAATTTAAATTTTTTGTGAAGAATCACCAACAAGTGGGACACAATTGTGAAGTGGAACGAATTCTATTGGATTTTTTAAACTTTTTGAACTAATAACAAAATGAAAAGTGGGGCATGCAAAATTATTCGGCTCCTTTACATTCAGTGCAGCAAACTCACTCCAGAAGTTCAGCGAGGATCTCTGAATGATCCAATGTTGTCCTAAATGACTGATGGTGATAAATAGAATCCACCTGTGTGTAATCAAGTCTCTGTATAAATGCACCTGCTTTGTGATAGTCTCAGGGTTCTGTTGAAAGCGCAGAGAGCATCATGAAGACCAAGGAACACACCAGGCAGGTCCGTAATACTGTTGTGGAGAAGTTTAAAGCTGGATTTGGATACAAAAAGATTTCCCAAGCTTTAAACATCCCAAGGAGCACTGTGCAAGTGATCATTTTGAAATGGAAGGACTATTAGACCACTGCAAATCTACCAAGACCTGGCCGTCCCTCTAAACTTTCAGCTCAGACAAGGAGAAGACTGATCAGAGATGCAGCCAAGAGGCCCATGATCACTCTGGATGAACTGCAGAGAACTACAGCTGAGGTGGGAGAGTCTGTCCATAGGACAACAATCAGTCGTACACTGCACAAATCTGGCCTTTATGGAAGAGTGCCAAGAAGAAAGCCATTTCTCAAAGATATAAATAAAAAGTCTCGTCTAAAGTTTGCCACAAGCCACCTGGGAGACACACCAAACATGTGGAAGAAGGTGCTCTGGTCAGATGAAACCAAAATCGAACTTTTTGCCCACAATGCAAAACGATATGTTTGGCGTAAAAGCAACACAGCTCATCAGCCTCAACACACCATCCCCACGGTCAAACATGGTGGTGGCAGCATCATGGTTTGGGCCTGCTTTTCTTCAGCAGGGACAGGGAAGATGGTTAAAATTGAGGGGAAGATGGATACAGCCAAATACAGGACCATTCTGGATGAAAACCTGTTGGAGTCTGCAAAAGACCTGAAACTGGGACGGAGATTTATCTTCTAACAAGACAATGATCCCAAACATACAGCAAAATCTACAAAGGAATGGTTCACAAATAAACGTATCCAGGTGTTAGAATGGCCAAGTCAACGTCCAGACCTGAATCCAATCGAGAATCTGTGGAAAGAGCTGAAAACTGCTGTTCACAAACGCTCTCCATCCAACCTCACTGAGCTCGAGCTGTTTTGCAAGGAAGAATGGGCAAGAATTTCAGTCTCTCGATGTGCAAAACTGATAGAGACATACCCCAAGCGACTTGCAGCTGTAATCGCAGCAACAGGTGGCTCTACAAAGTATTAACGCAAGGGAGCCGAATAATTTTGCACGCCCCACTTTTCATTTTTTTATTAGTTAAAAAAGTTTCAAAAATCCAATAGATTTCGTTCCACTTCACAATTGTGTCCCACTTGTTGTTGATTCTTCACAAAAAATAAAAATTTTATATCTTTATGTTTGAAGCCTGAAATGTGGCAAAAGGTTGAAAAGTTCAAGGGGGCCGAATACTTTCGCAAGGCACTGTATTATGGTCTTTAAATCCCTGCTTTGTCTGGGCCCCACCTACTTATCTTTGCCTCCTTTTTTCATACTCACCTGTGCAGAGTGTCTGATCTACTGATCCATAGGTGATGGGGTCTTTCTAGTGGCTTCCTCAGAACATTCTCTCTCAACGTTACCTTCTTTCAGCATTTTAAAACCCAACTAAAAACCAGTCTTGCATATACTAGACTTCATGGGCGTCTATGTTTTTGTGCACCTCTAAGATGCAGAGGTTTAGGTTTCTTGTGTTGATTGTCTCAGAGGTGCATCTAGTGTTTTTCTGTAACAATGATTATTTTTAGTCCGTGCTATGACTATATACACATTCACATGAAATCTACACTTTTCTGCTTTTTCAGCTAAAAGGACGGTCAGACAGAATGAAAAATATATTTACAGTTCTCTTGGCAGAAAAATGTATTCAGCATGTGGAAGCTACACATTCACTTCTAGTAGTTAATGAATTAGTGGGAACACCAGACTCGACTTATGTCATGCTATTTTTTTTTTTTTTACTGTTGCTTGGCATATATCTGGGGAAAAAAACCCACAGTGCTAAATTACATAAGAACCACCACACTGATGGTGCTTGCAATTAGACAATATATGTGATCAGTACATGCTACCAAAAAAAATCTGAATGCCTGTTTGAAAACTTTCACAAGGTGACATAAATGTTGCCAAACTGACTGAACACTTGATAATATCACACTTGAACAGACTTATCTACAGAAGGTAATGAATGGAGATAATTTTATGTAATTGGTTACCTTGTGAGTATAAAGCTCTTTATAATGCAATTTCATAATCCTGCTGCATGACTCAGCTAAGCAAAAAGGCTTTTGCTGTATGTCAGAACTTGATTCCCATATATCCTGCATTCTGTACATTTATATACGTGTACTTTATTACAATACAAAACACACTGACATTCACATAATTAGTTGTCTGTTTTCTTTTGTCTGGGAGTTGAAGCTTCTTCATTAAATATACCAATGAGCTATAACATTAAAACCACCTGCCTAATACTGTGTAGGTCTCGCTTGTGCCGCGAAAACATCTCTGACCCCTTGTGGCATGGACTCCACAAAACCTATGAAGTTGTGCTGTGATATCTGGCATCAAGGCATTAGCAGCAGATCCTTTAAGTCCTGTAAATTGAGAAGTGGGGCCTCAATCGATCAGACTTGTTGTCCAGGACATCTCACAGATGCTCGATCGGATTGTGACCTCGTAGGCCAAGTCAACAACTTGAACTCTTTATCATATTCCTCAAACAATCCCTAAACACTTTTTTCAGTTTGTCAGGGTGCATTATCCTGCTGAAAGAGGCCACTGCCATTAGGGAATACAGTTGCTATGAAGGGGTGTACATACATGGTCTGCAACAATGTTTAGGTAGGTGGTATGTGTCAAAATAACATCCACATGAAGGCCAGGACCCAAGGTTTCTCAGCAGAACATTGCCCAGAACATCACATTTCCATAGTATGTGCACCCGGTTATCCACATCATGTAAAAGAAAACATGATTCATCAGACCAGGCCACCTACTTTTATTGCTCCATACACCCATACGCAGCAAGCTGCACTGTGGTGTTCTGGCACGTTTCTATCATAGTCAGCATTAAGTTTTTCAGCCATTTGTGCTACAGTAGCTCTTCAGTGGAATCCGACCAGAACGGCTAGCCCTCGCTCCCCACATGCATCATTAAGCCTTGGGCACCCATCACCCTGTCGCTGGTTCACTGGTTGTTCTTCCTTGAATCATATATTAACTTGAAGTTATTACAGTTATATATGGATGTATATATACAGCCAACATATTTGAACTTAACCTATTCATAGGTGACATTTTTGTGCTTCTTATGAACTGCCAATGTTGTAGTATGAAAATATTATTCTTACGGGCCTCCAAAGTGGCGCAGCATAAAAGCATTTGCCCTGTCCTTGAGATATCGCAAATTTGAATTATGATGGTGCCACAGGGCGCCAAGGCAGTAAAATTGGGCATGTTCTCCAGTTAGGAAGGCTGGTGTTATTTTTCCGTCAATCACAGCAACACTACCCAATCATGGACATCTGTAAGCTCATGTATGCAGAACTGGGCACATAGCTCTTTCCTCCAAGTGTGTCACGCTGCCCTGTGACGAAGCATGAGCAGCAGTTTGAAAAGTTACTGTCCCATCCACTACATTTATAAATAGTCAATACAAATTGTGTCACTGCCCATTCATGGTACTGAAACTTTAAATTAAGACATTAAATGAAAGGTAACTGAAACCTAATATGTCTGCCATCATCTGATGTGTGTCACTCCACATAGATGCTGCAAATGCAGGAAATGACTAGAAAGATTCACGGGGGCCCTGGAACATGAGCCACTGGAGTGGATTGGAAAATCATTGTTGCTGCGGTGGTCATCTGATTGAGAAAACACTAAATTCCAAGCTAACAGGTAAGTCCACACCACCAGCAGCAAATCCTTTCCCAAAAACCTCTCTTTTCCCCCAGGCTGTCCAGCACTCGGCTGATAATCTGTCAATGTAGAATGAATGTAGTTGATAAACCAATCTATCCACCCCACTCTTGCTGGCCTAGCTCTGATTGGCCCATTTTTTTTATACCAAATGTTACTGACTCAAAGAAGAGCTGACTAAGTTACAGCATGAAGCAAGAAGTTCTATGGCCCTTGAAAAATAGCTTACAATTGGACCTCCTTTCTGTCTGCCGTTTTAGGAAGAACAAGGTTGTTGGTAATATAAACGAACAAATATGTGATTTATATTGCAGTAGGTGGTGGGCTTTAGAAGGTTTGCTGTAGTTGGCAGCATTTAAGTGTGTTACACCACCATTATGTTCAAGTTAAACATGAATACATACCAAATAAAACCTTTGTTTTGCAGAAGTCAATAAGCAGTAGGTGCTTTTTCTGTTTGTTAAACCAAAGTCCTGAAGGTAACTATGAATAAAAATCCAATTCATAGTTACCTTATAATTTGGACCTAAAATCTGTTTGTCCACACGGGCTCAGGCTATTTATTTTTCCACTCAAACTTGTCTAAGTGCAACCCTTTCAGCTCCTTGCTGAGCAGAAGAAAGGCCGATGAATGGAAGGTCTACATAACTACTATAGAGTAGTTGGTTGAGAAAAAAAAAAGCCTTGAAATTGAGCAGCAGTAGAGTATCTAAGTCTGAACGATGTTTTATTTTGAAAAATGACCGGATTCTCTCTGTTACATCTGTCGATGACTCAGTCTTGATGCATGTCAACACACTTGTCTCAGCCACGTGATACGTTTAAACATTACCATAGCGACCAGAGAGCGTTAGGGGGTGAGAGGATGTTACTCATGTTATGTTATTGGCGTGATGTTACGAGGACGCTGCTAATAAAGTTTTCACATTCAAGCAATTTCACATTGGATTCACGTTTATTACTATATTTAAAAAATTCCCCAGTTTTTATGCCAGTTGTATAATTTTATTTTGTTGTATTTATCCGCTCCACCTTAATGGTCGGTCCGTGAAAATATTGTCTGATATTAAACTGGTCCGTGGCGCAAAAAAGGTTGGGGACCGCTGGATTATAGTATTCCTTTTTTTGCAGGCCACCTTTGATCTCTCTCTCTCTCTCTCTCTCTCTCTCTCTCTCTCATATATATATATATATATATATATATATATCTCTCTCAAGTTGAAGATTCCAGAAATGTGGAGCATTCTAGAAATAGATGTAATGACTTTTAGAAGCTTGGCCATTTATCATAATTAGGAGTTAACCAGGGGTGCACCTGTGGCTGTATAAGGGCAAGGAAATCCAAGCAACTCAGCCAAGACCTCTGAAAGAAAATTGTGGACACACACAAGTCTGTTTCCTCCTTCGGAGCCCATTTTAAACAACTGAAGGTACTATAAGCTTCACCACAAACAATTGAATGCAAATATAAAAATCTTTGGAACATAAAGGCACTTCATTGTTCAGTGAAGAAGCACAAATTAACTGCCAGGGGAAACAAAAATGGAACCGTTTGGCCATAATGATCTGCACTATGTTTGGAGGAGGGTTGACTCTTTTAATCTGAAGAACACCATGTGAAGTATGGGGGTGGCAGCTTCATGTAAAGATTTATGAGACATTATTGCAATTTTCTCATACAATTGCATGTTTTAGATTATTTAGTAGTGCTTGCAATCTACACAACGTGGAACAAGAGGTTTTTTTTTTTTTTTTTTTTTTAAACAACAAAGGGGGTTGGGTGCATGGCCAAAATGAAATCCTGATCACATAACAGGGAGAACAAAACAGAAAATGACCGTTTATACAGAACCACACCTCCTCTAATATATACTAACTCAATGTCAGAAACATGTTTTAAGAAATATTCAGGATATAAATATACACTAGATTAAAAATCCCCATATCAGTCAAAGTGACTCTACAAATGCTAAGCTTGTGATTTTGTTATTTTTGAAGCTGTTTGTTGTATCTTTAGCCAGATTGGTACCATTAATTGTTTATTCCTCAAGTTAATTTCCATTTCCATTCTGGGCAGGCATATAGTGTGTGTGTGTGTGTGTGTGTGTGTGTGTGTGTGTGTGTGTGTGTGTGTGTGTGTGTGTGAACTTCTCAACTCTTCTTGCATGTGAAGGTGATGGTCACGTAGCGTGAACAAAGCTTAACAGTTAATAATTAACTTATAAGGTATATAAGGTGCTCACTATAACTACAGTACATCAATGTAGCGTTTTGTACTGCAGCCATCAAAGGCTGTATTTGAGAACATTGAGGTAGACTTTGCTTTAGTTGTGTCTTTGTCCTCTAGGTTACTAGGTTACTATGGATTTTTTGGCACACATTCACTTCCACTGCCATTCACACAGTCAATGGGCACCTTATCTGAAATGCAACGATCAGAACCTTAACATAAAAGATATCCCTCTGACGTAAAGCTAATTTGTCATTTGTTCTTTGAAGAGATATATCTCTTAGGGTGTGCTGATTGTGTAATTGACTGTTTAGCAACTTACTTGCTTTTGCTCAGAGTGTATATATAAAAAAAATAATATGTAGGTATATATAAATGTTGCGTGAGGAAATCCCAGGAGATCAGCAGTTTCTGAAATACTCAAACCAGCCCATCTGGCACCAACAACCATGCCATGGTTAAAATGACATCAGTGCCCAAACACTTGTGGCTGAATGAGCACAAATTCCCACACTCTTAAAACAGATACCATGTGTTAATTTTTAACACCCCTGCGTCTCTAGTTAAGGACAACACTTTTTGTGTTCCACATAAAGATGTGTTAAAAAAAATGCAAAAATAACGTGTTGTGTATACGTTTTTCCAAACAATCATCCAAAAACAACATTTAGTTTGTATGCAATTATTTTACTAAATGCTCACAAAATAAACAAACAATTGCAGGATAGTCAGGTGATATTATTCATTAAAATCATTAAAACATTTGACAGATGTAAGAATTTGAGTTGATGCATCTTCTGAATTTCCCCTTGGGGATCAATAAAGTATCTATCTATCTATCTTCTTACAAATCTCCCTGCCATCTGGGAAGATAAGAGTCCCAGTTCCTTCCATTTGAAAAGCTGTAAAAGAGCAAAAAGACTGTCGGTTAGTTGTTGGGTACAAAATATGGACAAATGCTTTTGGGCTTTAACTGAGAATTGGCGTTACAGAATCCCAAATTGTGCAATCTCCTAATGAACAAAATGGTGCTGAAGCCTCACCTGGAAAATCTAGCTAACTTGCCAATATTTATTTTCCTGCCTTTAGGACCTCACCATCAATGTTTTTGCACAATCTAATTATGTCTGCCAACATACAGAGATAGTAGAAAGCATTAGAACCTAAACCCCATCCTCTCTTTTTGTTATATTGTGTAGAACCTTTGGCTTTGGCATTACTGAGCTAGCTAAGTTCTGTTAAGTTTTGCTAAGTTCCACCACTAACTGTCTGCACCTGTTATCCAGCAATAACATTCACCCAAAACATGAAAAAAACAGCACTAACCTATACTCCTAATGCTAATTACTACACCTTGCCTTGTCCAGAACACTTGCTAAATGTAGTTAACATTAACCCACTCTCTGTATTACATCAGGGTGAACAACTGTAATGCTAGGTTATCATTAACTTTCAAAAAGGGAATGGGAATGTGTAACCTTAGCGCGAGCTGTATGCTAAAGTAATGTAATTAACTCAGGTGAGTGTCTGGGTTAGCATCACTCATCCCTAGCGAATTCTCTAGAGAATTATAGAATATTCTCAGTCCATATTTCACAGCCGACATAAACACATGACACTAGTAGTGTAACGCCACCACTGAGGAAGCAGTACATGATCTTCACTGTTGAAGCCATCGCGATAGGTAAAGTTAATTATCACTTGCTGAGTTACTGTTTTCCAATGAATTCATTTTTGAGAGCTCCCTGCCTAAATATCACAAACTCAGCCAGGCATTTTCAGCAGCATTAACACTAAATAGTGATGAACGATAACGTACACTGCACAAATCTGGCCTTTATGGAAGAGTGGCAAGAAGAATGCCATTTCTCAAAGATATCCATAAAAAGGCTTGTGGCAAACTTTAGTCTCGTCTAAGTCTTTTTATGGATATCTTTGAGAAATGGCTTTCTTCTTGCCACTCTTCCATAAAGGTCAGATTTGTGCAGTGTATGACTGATTGTTGTCCTATGGACAGACTCTCCCACCTCAGCTGTAGTTCTCTGCAGTTCATCCAGAGTGATCATGGGCCTCTTGGCTGCATCTCTGATCAGTCTTCTCCTTGTCTGAGCTGAAAGTTTAGAGGGACGGCCAGGTCTTGGTAGATTTGCAGTGGTCTGATAGTCCTTCCATTTCAAAATAATCGCTTGCACAGTGCTCCTTGGGATGTTTAAAGCTTGGGAAATCTTTTTGTATCCAAATCCAGCTTTAAACTTCTCCACAACAGTATTACGGACCTGCCTGGTCTTCATGATGCTCTCTGCGCTTTCAACAGGACCCTGAGACTATCACAGAGCAGGTGCATTTATACAGAGACTTGATTACACACAGGTGGATTCTATTTATCACCATCAGTCATTTAGGACAACATTGGATCATTCAGAGATCCTCGCTGAACTTCTGGAGTGAGTTTGCTGCACTGAAAGTAAAGGAGCCGAATAATTTTGCACGCACCACTTTTCAGTTTTTTATTTGCTAAAAAAGTTTAAAATATCCAATAGATTTCATTCCACTTCACAATTGTGTCCCACTTGTTGGTGATTCCTCAAAAAAATTCAAATTTTATATCTTTATGTTTGAAGCCTGAAATGTGGCAAAAGGTTGAAAAGTTCAAGGGGGCCGAATACTTTCGCAAGGCACTGTAATTCCTCAATGATTAACACAATATTTGTGTTAAACCTCTTGAATTTAAGGTGGAAATCTACATTTCAATACGATTCATTGCTTAATTTCAAATCCATTGTGGTGGAGTACAGATGCAAAATTATAACAGCTGTGTAACAGTCCAAATACTTATGGATCCAACTCTATCTGCAAACCAAGCTCAGACTGAATGTTTATCTCTTGGAGGAGAGAATAGGGCAGAATATGACAGGCCAGTCAAGACCCTGGTAGATAAAACATCAGGTATATCTGGTCTGATAACCTACAGAACCTGTGGAGAATCCTCTAGCAAGGCCAAAGGGCAAAGCATACAGCTACAGAGGCTAGACCACCTGATTAGACACCTTTGAAGACCCAGATAGAGGTTTTGTATAGAGCAGAGCTGATGGAACCCCTTGACTCTTGACCACAGCTAAGCTAAAGTTAACTTTGATGTTCTAGATAGATCTGTGAGCTTCTCTTTTAAGAAGGGCACCAGACAGATGCTGCCCTTTAAGATCAAGCTTTTAACCTAGGTCCTTGTAGGGATTTGATTACTTTTTTCTTAACTCTTATGTGCAGTTCAGATATAATGTGATTCTTTATTTGTATCCTCTTTATTGCTGAATGTATTTGAAGTAAAGAACCAAATTCTCATAGATAGATATGTAGATAGATTTATTATCATCAGTAATGCAGATTAAATAAAGATTGGAGTGTGTTGTTTGCATTCGTATTTTGCCTTAACTCTGCTTGTGTGACTTGTCTGTATGCAGTCACAGTCACATGACGTACTATCCCAGAAAAAGGCCAAGTAGTTATCTTATCTAACATTGGAACTTTGGAATATTGGTAGTTAAATATCTTTGATTCAATATGTCAGAAATCTTATACTCGCATAATAATAAGACAAATGTTTTCACCAACACACCAGCAAGCGTTCCTCTACTTGATTAGTCAAGTGGTAAAAAAAGTGTTTGATGTCACGTAGTGCTTTTTTGAAAAGGTTATTTTATTTTTTTTTCAATTTATATAAGCCCACTGTTGCCACATCCTGCCCACCTTGTGGTGGCTTTCTATATGATTATATGTAAAATCTGTACTAGTGGTTGAGGGGGAAAAAATGCCTTGTGTGATAGCTTGTCAGGGTTGACATAAACCAGGTTTTAACACATCTATTGGTGAATACATTGATCTAATTTTTTAGGTTTTTGTTGCCAGTGCCTGCATAGCTTTTGGTTAGATTTAGTTTTTTTTATGTTTTATAATTGATGAGTTCAAAAGTCAGGTATATGCAAAGTGAACATGAAAGTTATTTATCTCACTTGTTATCCAGGTACAAGGAGTGGGGTGGCATCCTACCTTTAAATAACATATAGTTGATATTCTTTGTTAAACTCATCATTTGGTAAATTTATAAGAGCAATACCACAAACATTTTCTGTATGCTAAAATACTTTTGAAACACATTTACTTTGGTCATGATGTAACAGGTCATAATGTAGCAGGTTTCAAATTATCCCAGTGGAGTAATCGTTTTTTTTTGTCATTGAAAGTTCTCTGTGGTTCCAATTTTCTGTCACTGATGTTTCTTGTATGCTTGTTTGTGTTTTCTCTCAAAGGATACCCAGGCCCAATTTGATTCCAATTGTGTCTCAACACCATTGAGAAGATGGGGACTGTGTCTGAAGACACAAACTCAAAACCATACCTATTTTCCTCTCTGGAGGTTCAGGACCAGGCCATTGGCTGCAGTTCCATGGCAACACTTCATCGCATTAGCAGTTTTGCAGATGCAGTCGAGCTTGGACTGGCCTCAGAGGGCAGTGACAGCAGCAGTCAGGACCCTTCTGCCTCCCCCCACAGTGACCGCAAGATGACACACTCCTTGCATGAGGATGTGGAGATGAAGAGCAGTGGTTCCAGTGGAAGTGGTACTGAATCGCAAGGAAATGAGTCACATGGAAACTCATCGAACGGGAATGAATCGACCGGAAGTTCCAATAGCAATAGCAAGGATTCAGCCCTTTTGGAATCATCAGGGAGCAACAAGAGGTAACTACTCTACCTAAAGGTCACTAGATTCAGTATCACAATTCAGGAGAGATTGTGGACCCCCCAACATCAACTCCTTATGTGCATGATCAACATTTCATTCCAAAACTAGTGGACTCCACTTTAACAGAGGCAGTTTGGAACTCGTTTTAGACTCTTGCAACCAAGGATAGATCATTAAGTTTATCAGTCCCATCTAAAGGTTTGTGTGGCCTACCGCTTTCCGGTTGAGCTGTTGTTGCTTCTAGACAAAAGCATTGTACAATAACATTACTTACAATTGTCCAATGCAGATTTAACCGTTTGAAAGAAATGAGATGAACTTGCTTGACAGTACCAGGTTAATTGTCACTGATGACCCATTCTGCCGCCAGTGTCCATGGCAAGCATATTGGTGGTGGATGTAGCTGAACTAGCTCAATTAGAAGTGGTGTCAATATATTGTTGGCCATATGGTGTAGTGTAGGTTGATTATTTGGTTCTATTGTGAATAACATATGGGTTTGAGAGATTTGCAAATCAGTGCATTCTGTTTTTATTTTCATTTTACACAGAATCCCAACTTTTTTGTAATTGGGGTTGTATTTGAAAGGATTAAAAGCTCAAAAGGTAAAAATACTTAAACAGTATACATGTGTAGCAGTCAGGGTGCCTTTTTTGGACGATTAAAGTACATTCAAAGACACTGGTATGTTATTTCTAGTAATACAATTGTGTCTAGTGATAATCCAGCATTTTAGATGCTGCAGATTACAATACTAGGGGTTATCACTAAAAGCCCAACAATTCATCTGGTATGACTAACAGTTGTGCAGGTATTTCCAATATTAACTGACCTTATGAAAGCCACGCCCCTTCATCACATCTCACATTATTAATTGATTTTTCCAGCTCAAAACATGCACTGCCGCAGTGCTCTTGCTTCCTGCCAGGGTAAATGGAGAATGTTCTGAGTTTTTCAATGTGAAATAAAATCCATCCATGTGTATGATTTGTATATGAAATTTGTGTACAAAAATTAGACCAGTACCCTATATACTTATCAGGTAATTATATTTAGCATGCAGGTAACCTTTTCAAGTGTTTCAATTTCAGGTAAAATAGATGAGCAGCAACACTTGGTGGTTACTGCAAAGCCCATATATTCGTGCACTGAGGTTTCTACCTTAGAAAAGTGATTTGTGAAAGGACTGTATATGGAAAATATTCTGCATGCTCAGGAGACAGGATTATGCATTATTTCTCTTTGGGGTTGTCAGGCCTGATAATCATTTCATTATATTTATAGTATTGCCAAACTTGGAACTGTTTACTGGATGCATTTATTTAGGAATTTATGTACATTCTTTTGAGCAGAGTAGGTTATGGGCCTTGCTTAAGCGCCCAGTTGTGGGAGCTTGGTGGTTCTAGGATTTAACTTCTCAACCACTCAGGGAGACTTGACCATAGACAGGTCATTTGAATTTTTTAGATACTTGAAGTTTTTGCTTGTGCTGCTGCGCACATCAGTAACATTTAAACCAGTTTAATAAAATTTACCAAGATAACAGTTGTTAAATTGGGTTAAAGTAACTTAGTCACACAGCATGCTGACATTAACTGGTATTGATTTGTTGAGTGAAGTGCAGACCAATGATGCAATTTTAAGCCTTTCCCTAAAAGTAATGGAAATCTTACAGATTTAGAAACACCTGTTTTTCAATGAGGGCATCTAGCTTGGTCTTTCTGTTTTAGCATCAGAAATGTGCATGTTGGAAAGTTCAGACAGATTTTCAAGACAGTTTTTCAAGAAATCTGTTGTCATACTACAAACAGTAGTATACTAAAAACAGACATTGCAGTAAAGCTAGTTCTGTTTCACTACACACCCTGGCAGACAAACAACAAATGGCAAGCTAATCACAGTGCTGTCATTCTCATGCATTATTTTAATCTTTAATTAGAACAGGCCCACAAACCATCTGGCAAGATTGGAACCTGATAGGCAGATCAACATGTTTTTCAATAGTTGGGAACCAAATTTGCAGTAGTATGAGGGGTTGATGAGAAACAGAACAGGTGAACTTGTATAGTGGACTCTCCACATAATAATAATAATAATAATAATAATAATAATAATAATAAAAATAATAATAAACAAATTACCAAAAAAAGTATTATTTAACAAAAAATATATAATCATCAATATGGTGACATTGTCTGACATCAGAGAGTTTTCAAGACAGAGGAATTTATTTTTTCCAGTTCATTTTAATCTGACTGCATTTTTTTTTGTCTTGTTAACGTCAACATAGCAAATAAAAGAGAAGCTAGAGAGGGAGTGACCAGCTGGTGTAACATGTAGTGTTTATAGCAGCAATAATTTATAAGTAATAACAGGAACTATCTTGTTCCTGTTATAGAACTAGATGTTCTATAACATACAACTTTAAATGGTTCAAAAGCAAGCTGTGTCATTTATTAATAAAATGTCAATTATAATTGCTGGCAAATCAATATGGTATAAGCAGTATCATGCACTTCTTGTCATACTGTTATATGAAAATATTACATTTTATGTTGGTATAACTTGTTTCTTTTTTGGCATGGATTATTTTCATAAACACTGCAGCCTGTCCTGTTCCTTTTTTTCCTCAAAAGTTATTCAGAAGAATAAACCAGTTTTGTTTTACAAATATGAAAGCAAGACACCCAATAACAGCCAGACGAGGGTGCTAGCATATGCTATACAAAACATTATTTGCATGTATTTTTCATATTTGAGTACTAGCAGATTCCATTCTGTAATTTTTATTTTATTTTATATATAAAAGAAACTCATACACTGTCTAATCATACGTTCAGTCATTCCAATTCAAGTTATAAAGGAACTACAGTGTGGTGGAATTCTCTAAACAGATAGCCATCTACCACAACACTTAAAGTACACTCCGAATACACTCATACACAGCACTTTTTTTCAGAAAAACTTTCAGAAACAGTTGCAGTTTCTCTTCATTCTCTCAGTCCATGCTTGTTCTATTGAGACCCTGAAAAAGCTTTTATATGATGTATCTGTAGAGTCTCCGTGGGTATGAAAAGGTGTGAAAGGAGTCTTGGCAAACTAAAATCTAAAATAGTTTGCCACCAATCACAGTCTTAAAATGAATTTTTCTCTACAGTACTCTTTCTCTTTCAGGGCTCTCAGGTTATGAGAAAGGAGAACAAGCAATTTTGCAGCCTTCAAGTGGTGTTTTCTGATGAATAAAAATTCTGACGAGGGAGATGAAGCATTGCTAATCATTGCTATTTCTATTTATAGCTTCAGTTAAGTTTGTCAGGACTGATCAGGATATTTGCAAAAGCACAGAGGAAGATAATCTGTGTCTAATGATAAACAAAACAGATCATGATTACCTTTAATTCCTCATCATTTGTTGCTTCTCTGTGACGGACAGAAAACGTTCTTTTCGCACGAAGAGGTATTTCCATGACAACGTGTTGTTTGTGTGTCTGCATGAGATTGGTTTAAGCCATTCATGGCCCAGTCTCTCTCTGTGTATTTATCTCAAGCTTTCTGTCATTTTATATTTAGTCTTTCATTTTCTTTGCCTTATTTTCTTGTGATGGCCATATTTTATAGTAAATTTTTGATATTACTTATTCTCCATTCTATGGAGTAAGGTGGCTAGACAGAAGCCTTTGCATGTGGAGTTTGCATGTGTTGCGGGGTACTCCGGTTTCCTCCTCCAGTCCAATGTCCCCATTCCACATGCTGATTGGCATGTCCACAGTGTCCGTAGTGTATGAATGGGTGTGTGAATGTGTTTGTGCACTGCGATGGATTGGCACCCTTTAGGCGTTTTGTGCCAAATATGATTGGAAATATCACCTTCCAGCACGATAATCAAAAACCTGTTGAATAACTTGAAAAGAGGTTGTGTACAATCGATCTCCTTGCAAATCGATAGCTCTGGAGCAGGAAGAGTGGAATAAAATTGCCAACTCAAGATGTGCAAAGTTGGTAGAATCCTAAAAAAGACTTCAGAGTTCAGTATTACCATCAAAAGATTCTTTAAGAGAGCATTGGTTAAAGGTGTACTGCAACTAGGTTATTGTAAAAAAAAATTCTTAAAATCTTTTGTTTGCACTTGAATTTTATTCGTTGCTATATCACATTAAATGTGGAAATAGAGCTGGCATGATTTATCTTGGTTTCATTATTTACATCACAAAAAAGATTGCCATTTTAAGAGTACATTGCTCAGTAAAAGGAAGTTAACGAGGGCAAGCATTTTGAAATTGGTCACTCAGTACTTGAGTGGACATCTTTGTAAGTTGCCAGGAGGAAGTAAAGAGTCTCTGGACAATAAACACATTTCACCAACCTGATAATTTAAAAGATTTGATTTGACACATACTAGGCTTTGACCATATTTGTGTTCTTGCTGAGGAAACAGCTTTGAACTTGTGCACTCAGAGTCACTGTTAGTGCTGTGCTGTGCAGCACCATTAAATAATTTATAATTAAATTTCAGCATCTCAGTAGCCTGCAAGATACAGACTTATTCTCAACTGACTAATGCCATTTTTGGTTTGTATATACCATGAGATCTAATTGTCCAAACTGCATTGCTAGCAGTGTTGGGTAATTCACTCAAAAAAAGTAATCCACTACAGATTACTAATTACTACTTTAAAATTGTAATCTGATTACTGCATGTAAAAAGTAATCATATTACTAATTACTTTACTTTCACATTACTTTCAAAACCTATCAAACCTACAAAAATACACTACAAAGTGAAACTACTAATTCTTTCAGTAATTTTAGCTCACGTCAATGTGTGACATGGTTGGGGAAAAAGTTGAATTTATCCTTAAACTTGCCTCGGGTGTTGTCACTGTTTGTAGGACTACCAGAATGATCAAATATAAAACTATTCTAACTAGACTATGTAGAAAGCTTTGATTGCTAAGCAACATAACATTATTACATTATACATTAAATTACAGAATTCTATGGACGTAACCATGGACTAAGTCTAACTGTTTGGTTTCAAATCTTTGTTTAAAAAAAAAAAAAAAAAAGGAAGTTATTTGGTAGTAAAGATAGTTCTAAAATTCCTATCTGACAGGGAAAACCTGTTGTATGGTTCAACATAAGAGTTCCACATTTAACCATATACAACATTTGACTTTACCTTTTCCTGGTGCCTTTCTTTTTTCTGTCAGTATATTTAGCTCATCTGCTTGGATATCCTATTTGTGAACATGCATTCTATTCCAAGCTATTTATAAACTCTGTTTAATCTTTGAAGAGTCTTAATGTCAACTGCACCTGGACAGGTGCTCTATTTAGTACTTACAGCCCTAAGCTCACAGGACAAAGCAGTGGCCTGAATACATGCATATTTATACATTCTTTAATCTCTATTGATTTATCCTTGAGGAGCCTCAATGTCACCTACACCTGGACGGTTACTCTTAGTACTTACTGCACTAAGCTGATAGAAAGCTGAAAAAGCTGTGACCAACCCACACACACACACACGGCAAGGCCAATTATTGTTATTTTTTGTATACACTGAAGACATTTGGGTTTGAGATCAAAAGATTAATATGAGACAGTAGATCAGAATTTCAGTTTTCATTTCCTGATATTCAATTCTAGATGTGAACATGACACCTTTTATTTGAACACACCCATTAGTCAAATAATTAAAAAAAATATTGGAACGTGACTGCTATTAACAACAATTAATAGCTCTGACTGGCCTCTGAAGCTTGCATTTTTTTGTAAAAAGGATAAACCAACATGAAGACCATAGAGCTGTCTATAGGAGAAAAGCATGCCATTTTGAAGCTAAGTGAAAATCAATCAGAGCCATTGCACAAGCATTGGGCATTGCCAGTACAACATATACATTTGTCATATGCTGAAAATTAAAGAAATCACTGGTGTACAACAACCCGGCAACAAACAAGTCGGCCAAGGAAAACAACAGTAGAAAAACATTACTGTGAAGACAGCTGTAAAGTAAAAGCAAGAAAACAACAGTCAGTGACATCAGCAACAACTTCTACATGGTAGAGTTTAAGGTATCACAATCCCCACTGTTGAAAGAGACTTTGAGAAATACAGAGATGAGCCACAAAAATTCTGGAACCAAGATTAACCTTTTACCAAAGTGATGGAAAGGCCAAATGCTCATGATTAAAAACATAGCTTGTCTATTAACAATGTTGGAGGTAGTGTCAAGGCTTGGGAATGCATTCAGTGTATAACAAAAAAACAGAAGATTTGGCCTTGCTGTTCCAATACTTTCTGAGACGACTGTGTATGAATTAATCAGGTCACAATACATGAACCCTGTGTTGGACACTGATCTGTTATTTTAACAAAAGCCATTATTGTGAAAGCACCTAGATGCTCTCAGAAGACAGCTGCACCTGGGGAAACCAGGTAGAAAGAAATGAGGCTGGAGTGAGTTTTAAGTAAATTGGTAGAGCGGTAGTTGATGTAACTCAACAAGGAAACTGAGGAAAAATGTAGGTTTGCTACTGAGATTCTGAACACTTTTTTTAATACTTTTTAGTACTTCTGCACAGGGCTGAGGCCATTAATCCGTCACATGGTGAGAAATTTTACAAAAAAAAATTCCTCCTATCTTAGGCCACTCCACTGGACTCCATAATAAACATGCCCAGGGGCTTCTGATTTTTAATCATCAACTAAATTTTTAAATACTTTGTTGCATCTTCATCAGACTGCGGTCTGCCAGTTGACGACCCCTGCTTTATGGTTACCTCGCCTGCAATGCAATAACCTCCAAAAGTTCTGTTTTGGTGCTCTCCATGGTGCTGCACCTTCCTGCAGCTTTTGTGGGGGGTGAAAATGAGGGCACCACACATTTTTAAAATACAACAACAACTGCACAGCTGTTGAAGACCTACTATAAAGCTTTTATGTTTAAAAAAAAAAAGCGCTTATATCTAATGAACTACAGCCATGACATATCTTTTACCAACCCTTAGTTGGCCATTAGTTGTCATTAAAAATGGTTTGTTTCAGCTTAGTAACAAACAATTGGTTCATATTCAGAATGGTGTTTTCATTGCTTAAAGTTTGTATCTATTATTCCTCCAGCTCCAACTCTCACAGTCCCTCACCTCCCAGCAGCTCCAATGCCTTTAGTCTACTCAGTGCAAGTTCTGAACAAGACAACCCTTCTACTAGCGGATGCAGGTTCGTAAACACACACAGCTCTTCAGTTCTTAATTGCAGTACAACCAGAACTTGCAGTCTGGGATTAATACATGAATACATGTATGTACACCTGCGAAGAAACAGTTGCCTGTTGATGACAAAATCTCCTCTAGTCATGTGATGTGATTTTTGTGTGTTCTGTACATTTGCAGTAGTGAAGAGTCTGCCAAGGCAAAAACACAGAAGGAACTGATAAAAACCCTCAAAGAGCTGAAGCTCCATTTGCCAGCAGATAAAAGGAACAAGGGCAGTAAATCCACCACTCTGAACACCCTGAAGTATGCCCTTCGATGTGTCAAACAGGTTGAAGGTGAGCAGTTTAATAAACTCTGGACATACTGAGTGAAAAATGTTATTATTTTATACTTGTAAAATCCTTTTCATACTATATTGTTCTTCATTTTGGGCTTTGCAAGGCCAGTTTTTTCCTTTTTAACATTTTGAGAAAATTAGTTTGGAGACTCTTCTATTCTCATTTGGCTGGTGACTTAGGTCATCAATATTTATGTGGTGAAAATGATGAATATTCAGAGATGCTTATGTCGGTTTCTGGGCTCCCCACTCGGTTATGCTAATCACCTGCATATACTTCAGAAGTGTCTGAGTAGAAATGTCTGAGACTGAGTTTGTCAATAGCACCAAGCCTTAAAACATAAGCACATATAGCTTTTTTCGTTTGCTGTCAAATGTAATAAGATGTAAAATAAAAACAAGAGACAGTTTAAAAAAATATTTTTAAATTAATCAAATCTAATGCACACTATATGGCCAGAAATTGTGCTTATGGACACCTGACCATCACTCCCATGTGTGATTATGAGCAACTGTTCCAGATTTAGTCCCCCCCCCTGTGCTGTTGTAATAACCTCCATGCTCAATTTTGGGATTAAATCCTCCCTAAACATGATGTTTGACCTGAGATCATATTATAAATCTTTTGTGCTGTCTATTATTTTCACCTGTAATGTGTCTGTAAGTCACTCTTCTAACACAGTCGTATATGCAAGTCCTATGTTATGTGTTAAGATTTTATCAAGTAGTCGAGTAAAAACGCTGATCTAAAGTGTTACAATTCTGATTATTGCTGTGACTTTCGTTTCAGCTAATGAGGAGTACTACCAGTTGCTTATGATCAATGACAGCCAGCCATCTGGCCTGGATGTATCCTCATATACGATAGAAGAGATTGACAGCATCACGTCAGAATACACTCTGAAAAATACAGTAAGTTTGGCATATTTACCCTTTTAACATATGTTTCAACTGTTATTTAGCATGTTGTGCAATTTTTTTATTGTATTAAGTGACACTTCAGTCCCACTAACACTTTAAACACTGTTAGGGTTAATAAAGCATTTTTTCAGTGAAATATATTTTCAGGCCTTTTGATTTTGTTATGTACAACCTACATTTGTAAATGTTGGCTAGGGCCGCCCATGATTAGTCATCAGATAGCTCAGTTGTTTTATGGTAGACTGTTAGTTTAGATTGCTTTTAATAGAACAAGTTGTAGACTTTTTTGTTTTTCTAGAATGTTGTTACCGGAAAATTGCATGGTCCTGATGCAGGAAAATAGAAAAACTTCTCTCAGAGATGCTGCTATAGCAGTTTATTCCCTGCTACATTTCTATGGCACTCGTTTGGCTTGTGTTGTTAAATGACCTTTTTTTTTTTAAACCATATTAAACTGTGATTACAGTGTAAAATATTTATATTCTTGATTTTCACATAGTTAAATGTACTGTCTACTAATGATACTTAACAACGTCTGTGTGTAGGACATCTTTGCAGTGGCAGTATCTCTGATAACGGGCAAGATTGTATACATCTCCGATCAGGCAGCATCCATTCTTAACTGTAAGCGACACGTGTTCAAGAATGCCAAGTTTGTGGAGTTTTTAACACCACAAGATGTCAGCGTGTTCTACAGCTTCACCACACCATATAGGCTGCCATCTTGGAGCATGTGTACAGGAGCTGGTATGACATGCATGCTTTATCCACAGTGTACAATGCTGCTGCCAGTGTTGCGAACAACACGCTCAGAAAACACATTAGCCCACATGAATGCTGATGAATTCATTGAGCTTTCTAGAGTGAGTGCGTCATTCTCTCCTGATTCAGTCTACAGCAAACTCTTCCTGTTCCATCGAGTCATTTTTAGAACACAGGGAGGCGGATAGCCAAAGATTAAAAAGCTCAAGTCTCGAGCAGGAGTTTCTTCACTGGCCTAGAATAGCACTTGTGTGGGCGATTTGATTCAGTTACTGAAAATAGGAAGGTCATTCTTTTACAGAGATTACCACCATCTTCCAGGTAACAGTCTGAAGCATCTAGAACAATTATTTGCAATTTATTTTAACAGATGGAGGCCACATGGGAACAGATGGTGACAGATATGACCCTTAAAATAAATTTTTCCTCCTCAGCTGCCTCCTTAATTCTAATCTCTGATCTTTGGGAGATCTATTACTTCAATGCAGCTTCTGATTATTTCACTCAACCTTATAGCATTGTAGGCAATTTAACAAAATTCACAAGATTTATTAGAACTATGAAGCCAAAAGTGTGATGTCATTATGTGGTCAAAGCTTTTCATGCGTAGTGGTCACTGTAGTGGACCACTAATCAAAAGCTATTTTCTGACTATTGCAAGGATTTCAGTAGAATAACAGCCACTGTGAGTGGACACTAATTCTTCGTTTAACGCATGAAATCCACTTGAGTGGATACTTCAATAACTTTTTGAAAATAAATAAATGAAGAATAAGAAAATTAGTGAAATTAAGGTAAAATTATTTTTCTATGCCAAAAGAAGAGTAATCAACACACAGAGGGGAAAAAATCCTTGATCAGAATTTCATAATTCGTGCATGAAGGGGTTAATGAATAAAAAAATATATAGACCATGACTAAAAACTTGGAAACATGACTGCTGCATGTTTTCATGTGATTCATATTCATGCATGTGATTCATTTACGTGATTCATTTACCATTTCTCCCTTCCCTTCCCTTTCCCAAATATTTCATTGAGAAGAAAAAAAAAGAAAAAAAATTAAATATAAAAGCTGTCGCTAGTTATATAAAAATTATAAAACCCAAGAACAGACTCCACTTAAATAAAATAAACATAGGAATATAAATAGCAAATCGGAGCCGAAGAGGGACACACACCCAAAGTCTCCAAAAAACAAGGGAGGCAGCTATGTTTCACACCTAGGGTTGTCCACAAAGTGGACCTAGAGTAAGCTAAACAAAATTACATAAAAAAAAAAAATTCCAGTAAGAGAAAAGACCCCTACTGACTTCAAATCTAATAATAAATAGTCTGCGCACTTTAACAAATATAATGTCCTTACCTTTTAAAGACTTACAGTGAGGGAAAGAAGTATTTGATCCCCTGCTGATTTTGTACGTTTGCCCACTGACAATGAAATGATCAGTCTATAATTTTAATGGTAGGTTTATTTGAACAGTGAGAGAC
Organism: Ameiurus melas; assembly: GCA_012411365.1. Lineage (NCBI taxonomy): Eukaryota > Metazoa > Chordata > Actinopteri > Siluriformes > Ictaluridae > Ameiurus > Ameiurus melas. The sequence continues at coordinate 11,602,092 of CM022770.1, read as the reverse complement.
AGAATAACAACAAAAAAATCCAGAAAAACGCATGTCAAAAATTTTATAAATTTATTTGCATTTTAATGAGGGAATTATGTATTTGACTCCTCTGTAAAACTTGACATAGTACTTAGTTGGCAAAACCCTTGTTGGCAATCACAGAGGTCAGACGTTTCTTGTAGTTGGCCACCAGGTTTGCACACATCTCAGGATGGATTTTGTCCCACTACTCTTTGCAGATGTTCTCCAAGTCATTAAGGTTTCAAGGTTGACGTTTGGCACCTCGAACCTTCAGCTCCCTCCACAGATTTTCTATGGGATTAAGGTCTGGAGACTGGCTAGGCCACTCCAGGACCTTAATGTGCTTCTTCTTGAGCCACTCCTTTGTTGCCTTGGCCGGTGGCTGGAATACCCATCCACGACCACAGGGAAGGAGGTTCTCACCCAAGATTTGACGGAACATGGCCCCGTCCATCGTCCCTTTGATGCGGTGAAGTTGTCCTGTCCCCTTAGCAGAAAAATACTCCCAAAGCATAATGTTTACACCTCCATGTTTGATGGTGGGGATGGTGTTCTTGGGGTCATAGGCAGCATTCCTCCTCCTCCAAACACGGCGAGTTGAGTTGATGCCAAAGAGCTCCATTTTGGTCTCATCTGACCAACACTTTCACCCAGTTGTCCTCTGAATCATTCAGATGTTCATTGGCAAACTACAGACGGGCATGTATATGTACTTTCTTGAGCAGGGGGACCTTGCGGGCGCTGCAGGATTTCAGTCCTTCACGGCATAGTGTGTTACCAATTGTTTTCTTGGTGACTATGGTCTCAGCTGCCTTGAGATCATTGACAAGTTCTTCCCGTGTACTTCTGGGCTGATTCCTCACTGTTCTCATGATCATTGCAACTCCACGAGGTGAGATCTTACATGGAGCCTCAAGCCGAGGGAGATTGACAGTTCTTTTGTGTTTCTTCCATTTGCGAATAATCGCACCAAATGTTGTCACCTTCTCACCAAGCTGCTTGGTAATGGTCTTGTAGCCCATTCCAGACTTCTGTAGGTCTACAATCTTGTCCCTGACATCCTTGGAGAGCTCTTTGGTCTTGGCCATGGTGGAGAGTTTGGAATCTGATTGATTGTTTGCTTCTGTGGACAGGTGTCTTTTATACAGGTAACAAGCTGAGATTAGGAGCACTCCCTTTAAGAGTGTGCTCCTAATCTCAGCTTGTTACCTGTATACAAGACACCTAAGAGACAGAAATCTTTCTGACTGAGAGGGGGTCAAATACTTTTTTCCCTCATTAAAATGCAAATCAATTTATAACATTTTTGACATGCGTTTTTCTGGATTTTTTTGTTGTTATTCTGTCTCTCACTGTTCAAATAAACCTACCATTAAAATTATAGACTGATCATTTCATTGTCAGTGGGCAAACGTACAAAATCAGCAGGGGGTCAAATACTTCTTTCCCTCACTGTATAACTAATAATATTACACAGTGTAGCATATTTAAAAATAATGATAATAATATTAAAAATAATAATAATAATAAAAAGAAAATAACTAATAAAATAAAATAAACTCTAACCCAGTCAGAGCGACAGAGAAGCACAGAAGTAGATTTAAGAGGAGTGAGTCCACAAATTGTAGACGAAGTAATGCACCAACAATATCTTCAATAAGAATTTGAATTCTGTAGAGGTGGAAGGCCGAGTGCAAAAAAAGAATAAACAATAAAATAAAAAATAAGCTAAATAAATAAATAAATCACTACACTATGCTGCATGTTATTGGAAAATAATCAATGACCGAGTGATGTGATGCCACTACCACTCCAAAGTTGGCTATTTTCTGAAAACAGCATGTCCAACAGAATGTTTTATTTATCTTATACCACAGGCATTTACCAGCAATTACATTTTTATGTATTTATTAATATTTGTTTTTTAGCTGTTTATAGTTACATATAATGTTTTAGAACAGTCCTTTATATTGTATCATTATAGCAGCTATAGAAAGTCATTTTTTCACCAGCCTCATGGTTTTTCTCTCTCGATGTTAATAAGACAAAAAAAAAAAAACACAGCTTGTCATGTTACTGAGAAAGCACAAAAAAATCCTCTTAACAGAATTTATTTCTCTTGTGGCAGAAAACTTACTGAATGTTATAAAGGGATGAGATTCAAGACTTCTTGCATAAATGTTAATTAATCCTTAAAGAAAGCCACACCAAATCAACAATGATCTGTTTTTCTTTGTTAAATAACACAACGTTTTTTATCCTTATTAGCCTTAGATTATGTGGCGCATCTGTCATACAAGGCCCTGTGAATGAGCTACTACAGAAATGATAACATATTGATATAAGCACATTAATAGAAATATGTGATTTGAATTACAGCTAGCACTACTGTGGGAGCTGTGCTGTTAAAAAAAAATGAATGAACGCCTTCTTTTCAATAAGATTCAAGAATTCAGTAGTGCTGTGGTATAGTTGGTTTTAAACAGCAGCAATAAGAATTACCACTTTGTAGTTAGAAAAAAATCTCATAATTTTTTTTTTCCCCCTCTTAAAGAATCTTCACCTTCTGACTGCATGCAGGAAAAGTCATTCTTCTGCCGCATCAGGTGAGTACACATATATACCTGTGTGCATACATCTTTGTCTGTATGTGTCTATTGGGCCTCACTGTATGTGCCTCATACACAAGCACATATGTTTTACTTGATTCAATTCATGTTCTCTTTCCTACATATCATGACATGACAAAAAGCAGTATTTGTGGTAAATAAGAATCCACATACCATTGTTGTACCGAGAAACTGTTACTTCACACTGTCCCCTAGAGGAAATATGCTCATGTACCACAGGTAAAATAAATAAATAAATAATAATTAAAAATAAAAAAACTGGCCTAGTGTAAATTAAAGTATGTGACATATTGCTCCATGATCACTGGGATTCATCTGAACACTATATGCAGGAATGTATTTGACACTTTCTCTTGCTGTCAGATGTCTTTTAAGCATTTTGTTTCGGTATCTCACTATTAGACATGCCCCCTCACACTGTCCTTTACAAATGCTTAATTATGTTGTTGCTGCAAACAGATGATTATCAGCGTAATTTCTGCCTTTATTTTGCTGTGGAGAGAATAGTGTAATTTCACCTCAGACATTGCGCACTACTAAGGTTTCTACAGTTTTTACACCCCGAGCAAAGTTCAAAGATCAACTTTAGCAAACTCAAGTTCAACTTTGACTCATTTTTCCTGCTGACAAATGAGATACCACTGTATTTGATGTGGCAATTTGTGACCAACTTTGTACAGACAGGGAGGAGAAGCTGATTTCACCATTTATTGCATTCCGAGTGATCCAGCTCAGCAGTTTCTATAATGTTGGGGGAGAAATACAGCACGTCGACATGCCATCTATGTGAAACGGCGCCCAGGTAGCACTGATACATTGACGGGGGTGGTCTTGTGCATTTTTGTCTTAAATCAAGATACATGGTTTTCAAACTCTTCTAATCTACAGTGAGCACATCGTGATTACCCAGAATATCACGATGAGCAAAGGGCTTATTGTTTGTATTATGCACTCATGTTTGCAGAGAATGAAGTGCAAAACATGTATGATTTGTAGACAGCCTTAAAGATACTAGAAGCTGGATGTATTTGTAAAGATTGGATGTAAATGTACATCTATATATATTTAGATATATGCACCAATCAGCCATTACCACTGGCAGGTGAAGTGAATAACACTGATTATCTTGTTACAGTGACACCTGTCAAGGGATGGGATATATTTGGCAGCAAGTGAGCAGTCAGTTCTCGAAGTTGATGTGTTGGAAGCAGGAAAAATGGTCAAGCGTAAGGCTCCGAGCGAGTTTGACAAGGGCCAAATTGTGATGGCTAGACGACTGGGTCAATGCATCCACAAAACGGCAGATCTTGTGGTGTGTTCTCGGTATGCAGTGGTTAGTACCTACCAAAAGTGGTCCATGGAAGGACAACTGGTGAACCGGCGACAGGGTGATGGGCGCCCTAGGCTCATTGATGCGTGTGGGGAGCGAAGGCTAGCCAGTCTGTCCCAGTGCCACACATGAGCTACTGTTGCACAAACTGCTGAAAAAGTTCATGCTGGCTATGATAGAAAGGTGTCAGAACACACAGTGCATCACAGCTTGCTGCATATTGGGCTGCGTAGCGGCAGACCAGACAGAGTGCCCATGCTGACCCCTGTCCACCGCCGAAAATGGCTACAATGGGCATCAGATCTGGCTGTGGAGCAATGGAAGAAGGTGGTCTGGTCTGATGAATCACGTTTTCTTTTACATCATGTGGACGGCTGGGTGCGTGTCCGTCGCTTACCTGGGGAGGAGCACCAGGATAGGTCTTTTGGAGTACGTGCCTCGATGGGTCAGAGCTGTTCTGGCGGCACAAGGGGGATCTACACAATATTAGGCAGGTGGATTTGTGTGTGTGTGTGTGTGTGTGTGTGTGTGTACTTGATATTCTAACCATAAACAAATTCCCATAAGGGCTGGAATTAAAGCCAGTGTGGTAGATCCCTTATAGGACCAAGGTTAAGCATACACCTATGTGTGTCTGTAATGTTTAAAGCTGTCCTCTTGTGTTGCAGTGGAGGTAAGGACTGTGAGGGAGACCTGCAGTACTACCCATTCCGTATGACTCCTTACCTAATGAAGGTGCAGGACACAGAGCACACTGAAGACCAGTTCTGCTGCCTTCTGCTGGCTGAAAGAGTGCATTCCGGCTATGAAGGTCATTAGGCAGGCACAGATTTTCACTCAACAAACATCTAGGTTTTTATAACATAAGATAGTAAAAAATGCTTTGGGTCATAATTTCACTTATTGAGACCTGCTTTAAGATTTTCAGGGTTTATTTCCAAGAGCCCTATGAGTAATAACTGCATTTTTAACTAATGTAACACATAATACACACCTTTGCACTGGTATAGCTCTTTTTTTATTAATATACAATAGGCCTCATTTATCAGTATTTTAGTAAAGCCAAAAAAGTCTAGGAAACTTGGAAATGTTCTTGCCACTTAAATGTATATTTTGATAAATGCCAAAATGCCAATCGTGTAAATTACCAGGCACTTATGCGGCACAGCTTTCATTTGGTGATGCCCAGAATACTCCATAAAAGGCAAAAATTACATGTATTAAATGATGCGTAAATAAATAAAATAAAATAAAATAAAGACTTTTGCTAAGGTAGAACTGAAAATTATTCTGACTCATATTGTTACCGAATCTGAAAAGGTCAAACTCTGGAGCCAAATTACAGAAAATGTGAATGAGATTTGAATAAGGTGAGGTGAAAAGAAAATGGTTTGTCATGAAAATGGTTGGGAAAAAAATACATATTTACTGTTCCTAGGTGATCTTGTAGAGTAAACACATAACACAGAGCAAACCGCAGACAACAATCTTCTTTAGCTCTGGCAATTGTTCCCTTCAAGTCATTTATTTTAATTCACATAGGCTATGACTAACTCTGTGATTTCCTGTTTTCTTCTTTATTTTTTTTTTCCAATTTCATACACACAAGACTTTTTTTTGTATTATCAAAAGAAAAGAATTGGTTTACCATTATACATTGATTCAGAACTTTAGCAGCACTGTCACATAATGCCCCTTAGTGCAAAATTTGCTCCTGGATAAACATAAGCAAGTAAGGAAAACTTCCTTTAATTAAAAGCCAGATCCATTAGGTGTTTTGCGCATGAATATAATAGTAAGACTAGCCTCTATGCTAAATGGATGTGAAAAATGGAAATGCGTCACTCTCCAGTATTGATAGTATTAACCTCTAGATGTTTACTTCACAGCTCCAAGGATCCCAACGGACAAACGCATCTTCACCACCACACACACACCAAGCTGTGTGTTTCAGGATGTCGATGAAAGGTAAGGATTCATGTTTGTCTCGTTCATTCTTTTTTTTCTTATTAACACAAAAGTCTACTTTTTTTCTCTCTTTTCACATTTGAATTTCTCAAATTATTTACTTCAGTTTCAGTCTACCCTTTAAATAAAATGAATTCCTTATAGAAGATCCAGACATTTAATCCATTTTATGATTTCATAAATAGCTCTTCATCATCTATAAGTAATGAGACACTTGGGAAAGTGAAGTTCCCCTTGGTTAGAACATGTGAATAACTTGTATTTAAACACTGCACATATGTTTAAAAGCCAGAGACTTTACAGAACAACTCGAGTGAATGAGTGACTGATATTTTTGTTTGCATCTCAGGGCTGTCCCATTGCTTGGATATCTACCACAAGACCTGATTGGAACACCATTACTCCTGCACTTGCATCCCAACGACAGGCCATTGATGCTCAGCATTCACAGGAAGAGTGAGTGTCACACCATCAGTTTGTACTTCTTAAACCCTATTCTGACTGTATTTATAGTTTTTATGTGGATAGGTGGAGTAATGTAATTACCAATATATCTCGGAATTTTTTTTATCTAACAATCATTTTTACTGACTGCACATTCCTTAGTCTGGAAAGACTGCATCTTCTTTTGCCAGCAATAAAAGGGCCTGTAGAAATAACACCACATGGTGTCTGTGGTGTCTAAAAGTCTGAGGACACTAGCATGAAATGGTTAAAAAGATTAAAATGCTTCTGTTTTGCATTCTTTGCATTATTCTTTGCATTACAGACTATATTATCAGCAATAGTGAAAAGTAATAGAAATGAGTAAAATAAATATTTACATGAATTTCTGGATTTCTTAGTACCTTTTATGTCTTTCTTTTGATTTAATGACAGCATGCACTTGAGCTGGCATGGATTCCACAAGTTTGAAAATCTTGTAAAGAAAATCTGACCTTTTGTAAGACATTAGTATGGGCAGAATCACAAATTAAAATTTAAATAGTGACCTAGAAATAATGCTGAATCTTGAATATTGAATGTTCTAAATATTGAAAATTTTTCATTCTTTGTTTTTAAACTTTTTTTGCTTGTTTGTTTTCTTGTTTTAAATTTGAAGAAAAATACCATATGCCCGATTTTTAGTGTGGTCTCAGACGTTTGGACCCAAGTGCACATATCCAGTATGATCAAATTTACATTGTTTCAGAAGAGCAATAAAAAAATTATCTCTGGCTGAAACCAAATCAAAATTGGCTGAGGTTAAAATAGAATAATATCTAAATGGTGTTTTAAAGGAAATGTCAGAGAAGCAACGCTTCTTTGGTTTTTAATAAAGTTATTGAATTAACTTGAGTTATTGAGCCTTATATACATGTTACACGTCCATGAGTCCTACAACAAGCAGTTACAATTGAGGTAAACATAATTAGTTTGTATTAAAAATATGAGGTGAACATTGTATGCATAAAAACACTCCTGTTTCTGTAATGTATGCATTCAATCTTATCCTGTCCAGATAGTACTTTAGGTACAAATATGTGTTTATGCTTTTAGAAGCCTATTATAATATATTATAATCAGCGCACAATACTCTACTGTAAGACACTGTGATTTTAATTTTACAGTATGGCTATAGAGCAAATATGTACATTACATAAGGATGTATTATGTCATTTTCAACACGGTCAATCAATAATTTTTACGTAGTCTTGCAGTACGCTGGTCAGCCGTTTGACCACTCATCCATTCGTTTCTGTGCTCGGAATGGAGAGTACATCACCTTAGACACCAGCTGGTCCAGCTTCGTCAACCCCTGGAGCCGTAAAGTGTCCTTTGTCATTGCACGACACAAAGTCCGCATGTGAGTATGGTATATGCTTTGTGTACTAAAACTAACTAGTGTTTGTTTTGGATCTTTGCCTCATGTAAATGTATTTGGCCTTTAACCGTGTCTGTTTCGCTGGTTTACTAACATAGTTAAATGGAAAGGGGGGAAAGACAGACCTAAATTAAATTGGCCCCTTTAATACCTGCAGTAAATGCATTGTCTGTATCTGGGATCATCAAATGGCAGCTCCAACCATCCATTACATTTTCCAGTTACATTATACTTTTGTAGAAAAGACCTATTGAAATATATAATTACGTATGTGGGTGTGGGTGTGCACGCATGCATAGGAGATACCATTAGTGTAGGGCCAGAGAGTAAAAAACGAGTACTGGCCGAATTTTACAAAAAACTGCAGAGTGATCATATAAATGAGAAGTAATGAGTACTAAAAAGCAGATGCATTTTGTCAGATCAGTCGATGGCTCCTGTCCTATAGTTTCTAAAGTGGTTGAAACATTGCTGTAATATTATAATTCATATGAAATAAAATGTAGTCACTGTGTTAGTTTTCTCTTGTTTGCACTGAGCTATATCCCTCAGCTGAGTATAGTACATGTTCATTAAGCTCATTTCCTCAGCTAGGTGCACTATGGTGAAAGTAATAATGAGTTTGACTGGTTTGGAATTTTCCAGGGGTCCCGTAAATGAGGACGTTTTTGCAGCTCCAGCAACAGCTGAGGGTAAAACAATGGACTCGGATATCCAGGATATCACAGAACAGATTCATCGGCTACTGCTTCAGGTCAGTTAGTACTGACAGAGAATGGGAGTCAATGATTTTGTGCCTGGGGAATTCAAATGTTTTAAATAGGTTATTGCCCAGGGTAATTATGATTCTTTGACATACTAAATCAATTATGGCAGTCATATGGTGGAGTAAGAAGGACAAAAATGCATGCATCATAAAGATAGAGACCAGGGCCAACATGTCAAACTCCATTATACAGAGTACCAAATTTTGAAATATAGTTTTGTGGGAAAGGAAAAGGGAAATACAAATTATGACAGCATACGAGTTATATATCGATAAAAAATAGATTTTAAGACTGCAGTTGCTGACCTAGAATGTTATAAAGGTGAGCCCTAAAACCATTATGCGCCATTGATTGTGTTTTTTATGGGTCTGTTATGCAGCTAATTCATGAGTTTGACATGTGAGGTAAACAAGAAGCACTCACCTCTCTCTCTCTCTCTCTCTCTCTCTCTCTCTCTGTGTGTGTGTGTGTGTGTGTGTGTATAGCCGATACATAATAACAGCTCGAGTGGCTATGGAAGCCTAGGCAGTAACGATCATCTGGTGAGCGTGGCCTCAACCAGCGAGAGCAATGGAAATGCAGCCCATCCACACGTGGACGAAGAAGAAGGTCGAGCCAAACCTGTAAGACATTATATTATTCACTGTATGGCCAAATGTTTGTGGACACCTTAACATCTGGGTCTTCCCCTACTGTTACCACAAAGTTGGAAGCACACAATTGTGTAGGAGTTGTATGTCTTTTGTGCTCTACCAGATCTTCCTTCACTGGAACTAAGGTGCCCAAACTTGTTCCGCCACAATTCCCCTCTGCACAAAACGAGGTCCATAAGGACATGGTTTGCCAAAGCTGATGTGTAAAAACTCAAGTGACCTGCACAGAGCACTGACCTCAACCCCACTGAACACCTTTGGGATGAATAGAAATGCCGATTTCACACTGGGCCTCCTCACCTTACATCAGTGCCTGACTTCTCATAGGCTCTTGTGGCTGGTTAGGTATCCACATACTTTTGGATACGTAGTGTATCTTTACATACAGCTTCAACACACATGTACACAAGACATACATTGAAAACGCCGTACTTTTCATTGTTCTGCCACTGGTAACAGATAATTGAATTTAAAAATAGCTTTTTAATAGACCAAATGATTTAACCAAGCTACTATATATTAAAAAATCTCACGGTTTCACATTTCAAACTTGTGGGTAAATCCCAATTTAGATTTTATTACATTTTCAAGATCTGGAACAATTTTTTATTTTATTTCCAATTATAAATAAAAGTTTTTAAAAAGCCCAGATTTTCAGTGTGGTCTCAGACTTTTGGAGCCGTCTGTATGTATTGTATAGTTAACAGTTATGGGTTTGAATAAACTTTTTACTTTATTTTTTATTATTATTTTTTTTATTTATTTTTTTATTGTACTGTAGACAGCCACTAGAGGACATCATAGTCATTTTGGCTTCACCTTTCAACTGCTTTTATGTTTGGTCACCAAATACTGTATATGCTGTATATACACACACTGCAGTGAAGCCATCCTTACTGTTGTGTTTATTGGGTTTCTTTTCACAGAGAACATTTCAGGAGATCTGTAAAGGTGTTCATATGCAGAAGAACCAGGGACAGCAATGCAAAAAGAGTCCAGGCAGTAAGTACAGATATGCTTCTGTGCTATATATGTATAGATGTTTCTGTGAAAGAAAAAGAGTGATTGTGGTTGTGCTGAAAATGTGCAGTGCCTTTCAAGCTGCTGGGGATTGGAGGGGACACGGAATATACTCTGACATAAATCAGTCACACTTTCTCCTGCAGAACTGCTCCAGAAGAGTCCAGTAGTTCGGCTGAAAGACTCCGCATTCCCAGTTAACTTGAGAGAGAGTGCGGAGGAGCAGCAAGCCACCATACAGGAAGAACTCACATTAAAAGATCAGACTGTCTACTCGTACCAGCAGATCAGCTGCCTGGACAGTGTAATCAGGTACAGTGTGAGAGTAAGCTATTATTACAAGTACAAAGAACATTTTAAGAATATTTTATTTATTTTTCACCCGTTAAATTGTAGTATTTAACAACGTTGATTGATGTCCTGTTATTCTATTATGATCCATTTACAGACTTTTAATGGCAATCAAATTGCCTATCTCAGGGGTTCCCAAATGTTTTTTGCAGCCAAGGACCCTTCGGAACAGATTTATTTTACAAATATATTCCAAGTATTGAAACATTTAAGATCATTTAAGTGTGTGTTGTGGATAAAATCAACCTTTCAAGCCTAAGTCAAAAAACTTCTAAGTCAGAGAGTTTAGTAGATGTCAAAAGTAATAAACTTTATTGAAAACCAACATAGTGTGACTGTCTGCAGAGAGTCCAAATTATACATACACAAACATGTCTTTATATACGTTTTGGAAACAGTAAAGTTATCCCTAGATGGGGCATTCCCCTTTTCTTTCCGGGAACAGACCAATCTCTATTGCCTTAATTAATTATTCATGTCTATACGTTATCTTAACTTTGTGGAGCATGCGCAGTGAGTTGATTTTCTTGAAAAGGTTTTATGAGGACAAGGTTTCTTCCTTTCTACAAGAAGATGGTTTCACTCAGGCTTCTCTGTCCTGTCCTTGAACCAAACTCCCTTCCCTCTTCCTCTTCCAAAGTTTTCTCCCACAAAAGTGAAAGTCTAATGCCAATTTATAGCTGTGTAGAAAAGTGCCAGCTGGTACAGATGAACTTTTGTTGTACAGTAAGACATGGCATTCATCCAACTCAAATCCACTCAGAATATGACTTGATTTAACCATTGTTCTATAGATTTGGATTATGCTTCCAACTATTGATTATACATATTATAGATTATGCTTTTTAACCCATACAGATTATTTGATTATGCTTAAAGTAGTACTTCTAAATGTAGGTTACATTGAATACACTTCATTAACATATCCAGAAGTGACTTATACATATTGATTACAACGTCATAGCTATTTTCTTAGACATATTTTTGATATATTTTCTATATGTGCAATATAATTTAAGTGTACAATAATATTTTGCCTGTTCATAAGATCCATACAGAGTTTTATTTTTTTTGCCTCTGCCACTAGGAGGTAAAGGTATTATGTTTTTGGGTTGTCCATCCATATGAGATTCTCATTATTTCAAGAACAAGTAGTTAAATGTTTGTAGGATTTATATGGATTTATCAATGTTACCAGCAGATGAACTGATTAGATTTTGGAATTGATATAATAGGATTAATGTCACAGCAAGATCAAATATCTGAAATTGTTTTTCTTCAATAGTTTTTCTTGAAGTATATTTTAAGGGTATTTGAAGCATACAAATTTTGTTAATTGTGAATAATTGCTCTCTCTCACACTCTCTCACTCACTCACTCTTTCTCTCTCTTTCTCTCTCTTTCCCTCTTCCTCTTCTTGTCTCTCGTACTTTCCTTTTTTCTGTCTGTCTTTTGTTTATGCAGGTATTTAGAGAGCTGCAATGTGCCTATCACGGTGAAACGTAAATGCCAGTCGTCCTCCAATACCACTTCCTCTAACTCAGACGAAGACAAACAGAATGCAGTTGAAAGCTCTATGCAGGTGGCTGAAGGTAGAAAAACATGCACTGGAAGCCACATAACCACTAACCACATGGGCTGCAAAAGTAGAATTAAATGTTAATTGTTTTCATTTGAATTGAAACGAAAGTGCTTACTCGATAAATAAGCAACCACTATATGATAACATGTACAGTCCCCTCTTTTTTTCTGTAGACTGAAGACATTTGGGTTTGAGATCAAAATATTAAAATGAGAAGAGAGTTTAGCATTTCAGCATTTATTTCCTGGTATTTATATGTAGATGTGTTAAACCACATGTCAGACCACCCAATTTGTGTGCAAGCAGAAATTTTGGAGCATTTGACTAATAGGTGCTCCTTGTTACCCAGGTGTGTCCTGTTAGATGGATTGTTTAAACAAAATAACAGCTGTGAACATCTACTCATGGTTTTAGCCTTATGTTTCACCTGTGAAGACTGCATTTGTTAAAAAGGATAAGCCAACATGAAGATCAGAGAGCTGTCTATGGGAGAAAAGCAAGCCATTTTGAAGTGGATAAAAGAGAGAATATCAGTCAGAAGTATTGCACAAACACTGGGCATAGCCAGCACAACAATTAGGAATGTTCTGGAAAAAGAAACCACTGGTGTACTGAGCAGCCGGCAGAGAATGAGTCAGCCAAGTAAAACAACAGCAGCTGATGACAAACATTGTGGTGAAGAAAAACCCAAAAACTACATCAACAGCAACCTCCAAAGGGCAGGAGTGACGGTAACACAATTCACCATTTGAAGAAGACTTTGAAGAAGATACAAACCAGTCATCAGTAGTAAGAATCAGAAAGTCAGATTGGAATTCAGAAGGAAATACAGAGATGAGCCACAAAAGTTCAGGAACCATAATTAACCTTTCCCAAAGTGATGAAAAGGCCAAAGTGTGGAGAAAGAAAGGATCTGCTCATAATCCAATACATGCAAGCTTATCTGTCAAGCATGGTGGAGATCGTCTCAGCCTCACTAACCTTTATTGATGATGTAACTCGTGATAGAAGCAGTAGAAGTTTTCACAAACATTTTGCCTGCCAGTTTACAGAAAAATGCATCCAAATTAATCGAGAGGAACTTTATCATGCAGCAAGACAATGATCCAAAAGACACTTCCAACTCAACGACGGTTCTATGTTTTATATTGTTTAACACATCTACATGTAAATACCAGGAACTAAAAGTTGAAATCCTAAACTCTCATCTCATATCCATCTTGTGATGTCAAAGGTATTTGGTGTATAGCCCAAACAAATGAATTGGCCTTGTTCAAATAGTTTCAGAGGGCACTGTACCTCTCTAAATTGCACAGCATCAATCAAAGCATTTTATTAATATTTATCAATGTGATTCTGGAATGAATAACACTTATTTTATGTGTAAAATGCAATGTTGTAGAATATGTTGGATCAATATGAAACAGGGTTGCACTGGTTATAAATTATAAGAGCAATATTTAATAGTCAAATAATACTAATACACTTTCATTGACTTAAATATAAGAACAATTAGCTGATGAAAAGAAACTTAAACAGTATGATGATACATTAAGATACACTAAACAAACCTAACATCATTTACATTATTACTTAACCCTCAGCTTTTAGCAGTAATCCACCATAAGTACTGTTAGCAGAATATGTGTATTTATTGAAGGAACAGAATCAGCCAAATATTTTATATAGTGTTGTCTCATTCCAGTCCCAAATATCCTATATGCCCTAATTAATAATGTGCCCTAATTAAGTAGCTAATTGGTAAATTTCATAATTGAAGCTGAATAATAGGTTTCAGTTTTTACACTTTATTATTCGTTTATGTTTATTCATTTATTTATTTATATATTATTATTTAACATCCTTCACATCCCAAGAATGTCCTAAGCAGGAGTTGTAACTAGAACATATTTTACTGTTAATATGTGGTAAAGCACATAAATACACATAAAGCTATAAAATATTGTTGTTTTCTCTTTTTAACCTTTAGCACCTGGACACCTGAAGTCCCAAGCTGGTCTTTCTTCTCTGGATGTGTCGAAGAAGCCAAGCGGCTCAGGCGTGGTTGGCACCTCGCTCACTCCCCTGGCACTGCCCAGCAAAGCTGAGAGTGTGGTGTCCATAACCAGCCAGTGTAGTTACAGCAGCACCATCGTACATGTGGGGGACAAAAAAACCCAGCCAGAGTCAGGTAGATAAGGCACATAAGATATTCAACAACGAGAATGAAAGTGGACAGAAACATGATTAATCAGAGGTCATTAGTTAACATATGCAAGGTCTTCAGGAGTATTCAAACTGTCAAAATTTTAAAGGTCTAGTCACTAGGCATGAGGCAAATTAAGGTTGTCACAAATATTGCAATACAAAATACTGGTGAGATGAATTTTGCTTCTCTGAGATGCATCTCACAATATTTCTCTTTAATGTTCATTATGAGCTGTAACTCTTCTTACACACTAGGCAGCAGCACCAGAGGTAGTAGCATAGAGTACAAGGTTTGTGAGTGGGAACCTACCTGCTTCAAAGAATGCTTACTTAAGTATTCTTAAGTTCCAAAAAGTTCAGCGTTGTGCAACGTGTCAAAATCAAGGGCCACAGGGTAAATGAAACAAAGTTGCAGGCCAGATTTGACCCATGAGCCTTGTGGTTGACACATGTGCTTCATTCAGATCAGCTTAACTTTAACGTGATTTCAGAAAAAATAATACAGAAATGGCTCATTGCACACTAACTTTTTCCGACTATCACACACTATTCACAGCAGATGCATAGCATAGCCATCTGAAGGGCAGTTAATGTATACGCACATGCACTCTGGGTTCTACAGTGAATTTCTTGACCACATTCTGAATGTGAGTTAAAATCAATGCCTTTAAAGTAAAATTGAAGTGATTAAAATGTAAAATGGGATGAAGAAATATACAAAATAAAAGCATGATATTTTTTCTCATCTATACAATTGAATTGGTAATTATGTCGCAGTAGTGCACTGAAAGTGGATGTCTGGCAGTAGGAGCTGTGAGGACACTTGATGTTTTATTTGAATAATTTATGCTTAATCTACGATCAAACAATCTTTTCATATTAATAATGTTGCCATGAGATGCATTTATGACACTGAGAAACATTAAAATTACATGTTAATAATAAGGGAAAATTACACCTTACAAATCCTGATCTAGTTTCTTACAATACAATACAATGCATTGATATTGCTTTGATTTGATTTGTTGTCATGATAAAATAAATGTATTCATATTTTAATCATTTTTTCTCATTATCATTATCGTCTCCTGTCATATCGTTTTTTGAAGCCTGTCTTGGGATATGTCTTGTATCATGCCTTTAGTGTATCATCTCATGCCTAGAAATATAATATTCCTTGCTTACACAGGCACCATGGCAACAGGAGTTATCTTTTAACCCTGAACCATTTATAATTAGTTCATAGCTATGAATAAAGTAATTTGAAGTGGTTATGTTATGTTTCATAGAGGGATTTCATGTTACCACTTTTGCTATTGACATATAATCATCAATCAAACCTGCAAAATAATTTACATAAATGCATAAATGTGATTGTTTAAACCACAACTGCTATAGAAGTTGTTTCATGTTTAGAAAACTGGAGTTACCAAAACTTCTTTCCAAAAAATATGTTTCTTAGTATTTCTTCAAGTACTCAATTCTGATAGCAGTGATTAGGAGCAAGATAGTTTGCATGAACTATTTCTTTGCACTGAGGTGCTGTATTTGGGTGATCATTTCTGATCTGGCGCATATATAGAAGTGAATACAGCAGCAGAATGTAAGTACATCTGTGCTTAGCATCACTAACACAAACCTTCCTTATTATGGGTCTATGTGTACTTATATGTCTATACGGTGCTCTTAGTCAGGTAGAGAGAGTTAGAGATAGAGCTTGTTACTGAACAAATTAACAATTCTGCATTATACAGTGTATGAACATGAATTTGTTCCTGTTTTTCTCACACAGAAATCATAGAGGATGGCCCCAGTGCTGGAGACATAGCAGAAGGCCCCACTGCAGCCACCCCTCCTGCCACAGTTATACCTCCCAGCCAGGAAAGAGAAGCATATAAGAAACTAGGCCTGACTAAGCAGGTGTTGGCAGCACACACACAGAAGGAAGAGCAAGCCTTTCTCAACCGCTTGAAGGAGCTAAGGGGAGTTCACACTTTCAAAGCAGACTACCTGGAGAAGCAGAAAGGACAGGCTACATCCGATGGTGAGAACATCTTCCGGGTTTGCAATTCAGGCCTTTTTCAGTTGTCATCCGGGTTAATGTGCGATTCAGTTCATTTAGCAAGGCAAAACGTCATCTAGTTCAGTTGAAAATCTTTTTCTCCTCACTTCTGCTTATTTTCAGCTCAGTTGACAGTTCACACCCTGTCAAACACTTTATAGAACATCACTGTGAATTTCAGTCAGCAAAGCAGTTTTTAACAGACCTCATTAATTTATTGGATGAGAGAGTCACTCTTTGACTAAAGCCCAAATAAGTACATTCCGTGCTCATGTACCAGTGAAGGAGTGGGAGTAGGTGAAGTGCCACCTTGGCAGCGTAAGCCCTGACTCAACATGTTCGCTGTTAGTTTGGCAACAATGTTTTTTCTAAATAAAGCCTGAGGAAAGAAATGAAAGCTTTAAATATGGGCTAAGATCCTACTATTGGAAGTAAACTTTTAATACAGGAAGACAGGATTTTTTCAAGGCATGGTAAGTTTATAAATATCCAGACGATAAAATGAAAGGGAGGGGGGATTATAGTTAGTATGTTCCTGAAAAGGTGCTGAAAAGTTGAGAGCTCTTGTTACTTTTTAGGCTGCTATCCTAAATTCTTCTTTGATCGCTGTTTTTTAAGATTGCCTAGCTATTTTATTGCAAAATCTCAGGTACCGGTATCTCCATAATTATCCCAAATACAGGCAAACTCTTTGTCATTTCCAGGTTCTACTTGACCTGTACAAAAACAGTGCCAGTAGATCAAATTCTCTTTACTATCAGAATCATTCCCATTGTCGCTCATTCTCCCAAACATCAAGAATGCACATTAATATTCGCATGACTGTGCATGCTGACACAGGAAAACAATCAACACCGAAAACTGATTTTCTTATAACAGCAAATGTTTTATCCGCCTTATGCTATAGCAATTTGTCAGCTGTTACTATCTATTCTTCATGATGGACACATCATGCTTTTAACAGTACAGTACTGTTTAAAATTGTGTCTGTGAGACAAGTTAGATCCTGTTATCTCTTACATTATGGTGTTTATACATAGCCATTCCTCACCAGTCTCTCTTTTTCCTCTCTTGAAGTTAATATGCCAAAAAAAAACATGGCTTGTCATGTTACAGAGAAGTCTGCCATGATGGCTTAAATGTTACTTAAATGTTAATCTCCTTACCGAAAGCTTCACCATATCAGCAGTTACACATATTTGTTAAATAGAAACATGTTTTTAATCTGTGTATTTATTAGAAATCAGTTTATTATTAGATTATGTGGCTTGTCTATCATACAATTCCCTGTGAATGAGTTGTTACGGTGGAAATGGTATTAGGGCAAGCTCCTTAATATAAACATATGATATGAATTGCAGTTGGCACAACCAGACAGAGCTGCAGTTAGAGAAAATTAAGAAGAAGAAGAAGAAGAAGAAGAAGCCATTATTTGTCACATGTACATTACAGCAGAGTGAAATAGTTTCTTTGCATATCTCATCTTGTTAGGAAGTTGGGGTCAGAGCGCAGGGTCAGCCATGATACGGCGCCCCTGGAAGCAGATAGGGTTAAGGGCCTTGCTCAAGGACCCAACAGTGGCAGCCTGGCTGTGCTCATTAATATTAAAACCTCATTAACCTCATTAAAACCTTCTGAGCAGGCAGATTTCAGAATTCAATTTATGCTGTGATATCAGTGTCTCTAACTAACTCTAACTAATTAGTCAGAGACCAGTATTAGCTTTAAAAAAAATTTTATGTAGTTAAATCACATAAACCACTGTTCATATTCCATTATAGCTTTCATACATTTCTCTCTCTCTTTTCCCATCTCTCTTTGCACAGCTGGACCGTATCATGTTGGTAAGCAGGGGGGGAGAGCAGATCCTGCCACTGGCCGTGGGGGCCGCAACAGAAAGTCCAAATCCAAGCGCATCAAACAGAATGAATCGTCCGACAGCACCATCTCACATCGGAGACAGCTGTTCAGGCAAGAACTGCAAGGACTGAACCAGACTTCATGGTCTCCTTCAGACACCTCACAGTCTGCTTTTCCTATCGCGTACCCAGCCGTTGTGCCTGCATACCCTCTCCAGGTGTACCCAGGGACTAATGCCATGCCCCCCAGGGTCGATGCCCCACTCTCAGGATTTGGAGACAGCCAGTGTACCCAGAATCCACGCTTCCCTGTGCAACCCATGCAGCCCCAATTCCCTGCCCCTCTTGTCACACCCATGGTGGCACTTGTGCTGCCCAACTACATGTTCCCACAACTAGGAAGTGCCCCTCGGCAGCCTTTCTACCCGGAGCAGGTAACTTTCAGCTGTTCAGTTGTCTTTTTTTAGTCTGTAATAACCTCTATTTTTCAAAGCATTTTGGGGTTTTGGAAAGCCAGTACATAAATGAAACATATGATTAATAATTATTATTTGTAACAGTTTTAATTGCTCTCCTACAGGCTTTGTTCCCACCCACTCAGGTTCCATTCCAACCCCAGACAACATTTCCTGTACAGACTCAGTTCACCCAACCAAACCCTTTTCCAGTTCAGCCATTCCCTTTCACGCCGCTGGACAAGCAACCCAAGCCCGCAGAACCAGAAACAAGGGAGGGGCCTTCACGGAGCTCCACCCCTCAGTCACTGGGTGGACGGGACCAATCCTCTCCACCCTTGTTCCGGTCACAGTGTAGTTCACCACTGCAGCTCAACCTTTTGCAGCTGGAGGAGAGCCAGCGCTCCAATGAAAGACAGGAAACTACGGCAACCTCTGCTGGTACTCAGGGGAGCACTGGAGTGGAGAAAGGAGCAACCGCTGGCACGCAGACGAAGACAGACCTAGAGACAGTATGGGCGTGATTTCTTTTGCTCCTCATTTGTCTTCTTTTGCTCCTGCTCTCTCTTTCCACTAGATGGCATTATTATGTAGGAGTTTTTTGTTTTTTTTTTGCTTTTCTGCTTTTTTCCCCAGTGGATGAAAAGCAGTTCCTGAAAATGAATGGCTGAAAAGTATTTGCCCCCTTAAAGTTAAAAGCTCTAAACCAAACTTTTCCTCTAGTTTAATTAACAATTGGAATGATATTCTTATTGCAAAATCCTGCTTTTGCTTTAAACCCAATCAAATTAGAAAACACACTAGTGACTAATCTGTCATAGCAATAGATTTGCCTTGGTATACACAAGCCAATTTTTTTTCTTAGTGTCTTGCTTTAGTGGTGGACTCCCAGACTCTAGTGAAAGCTTTGTGACCCTCTCAGAGCTGTTTCATGGGTACCAACAAATGTCACCAAAAAAACTAAATTGGTAATACTGGTGACTGTACAGTAAATAAGTGTTCAGTAATACATGCTCTTTGCTCTATATAGATTTCCTTGGCACAAACATGTTTTAATACTTAATTTTTTTTATATTTAAATTGTTTAGAAGTTAACAATGAATTAAAAGGACTTAAAAATTAGGAATATGAACCATGAGCTCAGCATTGGTAGTAACTGTAAACCATATGATGTATCTTTTTTGTGTTGTTTTGCAGGAAGATGCAGATGACATGCACCACTGTGACGCTTTCTCTTTATCCAGTGATCTGTTGGATATCCTCATGCTGGAGGACTCTCGGTCCGGCACTGGTTCAGCTACATCTGGGTCCATGGGTTCAGCTTTTAATGGCTGTGGCACGTCAGCTTGTGGAAGTGGCGGATCTGCTAGTGGAACCGGTGCGTGACTTCTGTGGTCTATTCATTTTTTAATTGTATGGGATTATAACTGTACCAGGAGTTTTTAAAATGCCCTATATAATATGTAAAAGCACAGAAACAGCATTCAGTTCAATTCACCAGTAAGCGCAGTGAAGAGATCCTGGCAACATGACAGGAGTTAAAATGATCTTTACAAAGCCAGTTTATTTTATGTCTCCGTAATCCTCTCAGTTCAGAATGGCCTGACCAAAAAATGATTCTTGCATGTTGATTGAGCAAGTTTTTTAAGAACACTTACAAATGCCATGTCCATTCTAAATACTATTCCACTTTTGTGGATGTGTAAATGGATTTGCCCATAACACTGATAATTATAATAGTCCTCAGTTGCAAATAAACATAAGGTCTACCCTGGTTATTGTGGTATTGTCAAATATCAAATTGTTGCCTTATGAATGAAAATCATGTGGAGCCTGATATTTACACCACTAGTGATTTTCATATGGATAAAATTTTCGGCTTTTGGCTCAGTGGTTAAAGGCTCGGGGTTACTGATCAGAAGGTCAGAAGCCCCAGCACTGCCAAGCTACCACTGTTGGGCCCTTGGGCAAGGCCCTTAACCCTCAAATGCTCAGATGAATGAATGTAATAAACGTAAGTCACTCTAGATAAGGGCATCTGCCAAATGCCATCAATAAAAACTTTAGTGCCTCCTTATTTAATGTAACATTTTGAGTCTCGTTGACATGTTTTGCAGTGGTTTTGAATCCTCTTTTTCTCCATTTTCTCTCTATTTTCTCTCATTCTTTCTCCCACTTCCCCTCTCCTACACTCTTTCTCTCTATATCATTTACAGGGAGCAGTCACACCAGCAATAAAAGCAGTAACTATTTTGGCAGTGTGGACTCTTCACAGAAGTCCCTTAAGGCCAAGAGACCAGGAGGTGGCGTTTCAGGGTCCTTGGAGTTGGAGGAGGGTGAGAGTTTGCTCAAATATGTCCTGCAGGATCCTCTGTGGCTCCTCACTGCCAATGTGGACAAGGCTGTAATGATGACGTACCAGTTGCCCTCTCGGTGAGTGAGGTTAAGCAATACCTGTGCCTTATGCCCCCTTGGTAGTGTCAATGTTAATGATCCCTGTCCACTGATTTGAAAAGCGTGGAAGGAGATAGACAGACATGAAAATTAATTTAACACTTCTAAATAATAAGTATAATAATAATAATAGAATAATTTTAAAGAAGAGGTGTGTATAAACCGCATAATGCTTGCTGTTTTGAAAAAAGTGCAGTCCATTTGGAACTTTGAAATATCAATTTTAACACTCATTGCAAAAATCTGTACTTTACTTGTGAGACGTTTGATGAGTCACTGTATCTTTAAAAAATGTTTTACTGTCATGTATGAAAACCATCAAAGAATGGTCTCAAGTCTTAACTCTAGCATTTACGGTTGCTTATTAATTTTATTGTAATAGTATTTTATTGGTTTAGACATTAATGGCTGTGTGTTGAGTTATTTTGAGGGGACACTCACTACTTTACATTGTAGCAAAGTGTCATTTCTTCAGTGTTGTCACATAAAAAGATATAATCAAATATTTACAAAAATGTGAGGGGTGTACTCACTTTTGTGAGATACTGTATGTGTAGATATGTTTGTGTTACATATAGATGTGTTTTGTGGTACTGAATAACAACATACAAGCTTGCAAAGTCTTCTTCGATGGGTTAAAAATATTACAATCTTTTGCGAGTTTGCCAGTTCGACTTATTAAGCTTCTGGAATTTTGAGGCATTCGCAGTAAAACTACAGTAATGACCATTTGCATTTTTAAGATGAAACGTGTTTAGTGTGGGCCACAGTAAGGTATGCTTTATTAGGCTTTGGAATATGATGTCATGACACAGCATCTCATGGGTGATCGGCCATTTTGGCAGGATTAGTCAGTCGTCTAGTTAGACAGGCAGCCTAGCTAGTTTTCTTACAAATGTAAGTATTTTTCTAAGTGTTTGAGTCATAATGGTAGGAAGCTATTTTTGTGTTATAATCTCCAATGCAGCAGCCATGAGACAGCAGCCATGTGATAGAAAAAATAAAATATTTTTTTAAATCCACAGTGGACTGTAAAATCTACGGTAACAAAGTTTCAAATGTAACATAGAAGAATGTTATTTGTACACTCTGTTGGCATTTTGTGCATTTCAGTAGATATTAAAGAAATGTCTGATTATATACAGGTACTGATGTCTGGACTATGTCCAATTTACGCACCAACCAAAATGCATTTGAATGTAAATGGAAAAACCATCTCCTTTCTCAACAGGATGACATCAGTAATCTATACAGAGCATTAATATGGTGGCCTAGTTTGGAATAGCACATTTGCCTTGCACCTCCAGGGTTGGGGGTTTGATTCATGCCTGGAGCATGGAGCTTGCACATTCTCCCTGTGCTTCGGGGGTTTCCTCTGTGTAGTTTAGTTTAGTTTAGTTTAGTTTATTGCTTTATAAAGCACATTTAAAACATGTTGAAACCAAAGGGCTGTACAATAAATATAAAACATAATTAAACAAATTAAGAGTATACAAAAGCCAAATATAAGACCAATGAAAAATGCATACCCTCAATTAAAACAAGGAATACAAATAAGTCTTTTAAACACAGAATCGGTAGGGAATGATCTAATGTGGAGAGGGAGACTTTTCCAAAGCCTTTAGCCTTAAAACATGAACGAGGAACTGAGAGTAGTAAATGACTGGATGATCGAGGTGTCTTGAGGCTGTGTATGGGATATATTGCAGAGCAAGTCCATACAAAGCTTTGAAAACAAAATGCAAAATTTTAAAATCAACATGGAACTTGACCAATAACCAGTGAAGAGAAGTGAGCACAGGTGTAACATGCTCACGTTTTTTTTGTGCCAGTCAGTAATCTGGCTGCCGCATTTTGTACCAACTGCAAACGATCAATACTTGTTCTGGGCAAGCCCAGACAGAGCAAATTACAATAGTCAAACCTAGGTGCTATAAACAGATCGAGGTCCTTCTTGGAGAGCATCATTTTGATTTTAACAATAGATCTTCACTTAAAGAAACTGCTTTTTTACCACAGCACTAATCTGCTTATCAAAGCACAGTGTGGGGTCAAAAATGACACCAAGGTTTTTGACACAGTCGCGCACATTAGAAGAAAGGGGAGCAACCTAACTAACAATGTCAGAGGACAGACCTGATGGACCAAAGATGATTATTTCGGTTTTGTCGTTGTTTAAAGTTCATGTCCATCTAGTGCTTAATGTCATGCAGACAGTCAAACAAACTGGACACATAGACACTTATTTTTCAAGGAAGATAAAGCTGAGTGTCATCGGCATAGAAATGATATGATAAGTGGTGTCTTTCAATAGTATGACCTAGAGGAAGCATATATAGAGAAAAGAGAAGAGGACCAAAAATGGAACCCTGAGGAACACCATAGGGCATTTGAGCACAGGATGAGAAACACTTCCCTACATTAATAGAAAAAGATCTCTGCTTTGGTACTCCGGTTTCTTCCCCAGTCCAAAGACATGCGTTGTAGGCTGATTGGCATCTCAAGTGTGTGAATGGGTGTATGAGTGTGTGTGATTGTGCAGTGTGATTGGTTGGCACCCTATCCAGGGTATCCCCCACCTTGTGCCATAAATCCCTCGGGCTCCAGGCTTCCAGCGACCCTGTATAGGATAAGCGGTACAGAAAATGGATAGATGTCTTTGATGCTAATATAATACTTGGTTGTGCTCTATATGTAAAAAATGTTATATGAAATACATTATGCATCCATCCAGGGCATTAGCATCTCTAACGTTTCCCCACTTGTCATATTATGTAGGGGTTCTGTAGCTATCTACCCAGATTGTAAGGCAAATCACAGCATGCTTGTTCTCAAACAGTTAAGATGGAAATAGGATTAAATAACAATAACACCAGGTTATATTTAATACATGACCGGTGAGTGTAATTTGTTATTTGCCTGTTTTAAAGGTCAACTCTACGGAATAATTAATATATGCTTATTTAATGCTCAATTAATGCTTATTTATATGTAGAACAGTTGGGGTCACTGTAACTGTAACATTGTCTGCAAACATTGGTAGCAGTTTGTAGATCGTCGGATTGTGCAGGTCCTATACTCGTATGTATATTTGTAAACTGTATGTATGCTTTGAGTGAATTTTTTTTTAATTGCTCAAACAAAGAGGCACTTAAATGCACAGCAGATTTGAAAAGATTTACGGTGATGTAAGAGGAGCTTCATATGGATCCACAATGTTAATAAGACTATAATTTGAAGTCAGTTGCTTGGCATGCCTTTGGAGTTAAGAGTGACACAACTGCTTCCCATTTTGATTAGCTTTAAACACAAAGACACAATAAAACTACAATCACTTTCAGCTCTCACTGTGTGCACGAACAGGCTTATAGCATGCGAGCAAAGACCTAAACCTTTAAAAATGGCTGAACAGTCACATGATGCAGATTGATGTGATGTCCTTTCCCAAATTTAATATTATAATTATCTG
Organism: Ameiurus melas; assembly: GCA_012411365.1. Lineage (NCBI taxonomy): Eukaryota > Metazoa > Chordata > Actinopteri > Siluriformes > Ictaluridae > Ameiurus > Ameiurus melas. Next base: position 11,577,417 of record CM022770.1, on the reverse strand, counting down.
ATGTCCAGTTGGAATAAAATGTTTCCAGGTATGTTCACGAATATTTGCATCTGTGATTGTCTCTTTAGTGATATCCAGCAAGTGTTGCGGGACGACTTGGAGAAACTGAGGCAGATGCAGAAGAGTCAGCCTCGGTTTTCTGAGGCGCAGAAGAGGGAGCTGGCTGAGGTTCACCCCTGGGTGAGAGAAGGAGGGGGTCTACCCAAATCCATTAACATTGAGGTGAACACAAAGAAAAAGTGCTTCACACTTTACATCTAGTCCTAGTGAGCAAAATATAAAGCCAGTGTATTTTGTTTAACTAAGATTAAAACATTTCTCACGGTTGTGCAAATTGACAAGTAGTTTTATGAAATTGTTAATATTGTTATTTCCATAGTCTCAGTTAAGAAAGTTGATCTACTGTAAACGAAAATCTTTTTTTCCAAAGCTTTGATGTTCACATGCTTTCATTTTAAACCCAGGTTTCCACAATCAGGAGCAAACTTTAGTAATTAAATGCTCAAGACTCTCCCATCTCTTTATCAGTATAAGTTTTAAATGTTGCTGTAGACATCCCTAAAGATGCAGGGTTGTTTGGCTAGATATAAACTATTGTAAGTGATGACTGACAAATCAATAAAATGCTCTATTAAACCCATTTCTAAGAAACATATGGCATTTAGTTGTAAAGAAGTAATGCCGTTTATATGAATTTTTAAGGCCAATTTTGCTCTCCTGTACTTCTGACTATAGGGCGATATTCTGTTACACCACACGGGAGCAAATTTTTTTTTTTTAATGAAGGTTTCTTCTGCTAATTATGTGTGAAATGTATACATTAGCTAAGCTCAGACTGTCATCTCTGGATTCAATTGTTTCAGCTTTAGTAATATCATTTCATGTTGTAAAACATCTTCATCTTGACCATCTATATAAGTTCTGTACTACCTGTAAGGATCCTGGTGTAGGATAGAGCTACGCTAAGTTTGTTTTATGTGTTGCATGTTGTGAAGGCTTGTGTTGGCTGTAAAGGAATCACAGAGACGCTGGTTGCGGAGGAGCTCCCAGACTTGCACATGGGGGAATCTGAAGCCAATGATGTCACAGCCCCCCCTCGTGACCAGACGCAATGAAGAGCTTGTACACACCCACACACACACACACACACACACACACAGAGAGAGTGCTAATCTAGGATAGGACGTTTTTGTATGTTTTAAAAAAAAAATACAACTTGCATAGTTTATATTTTAGATGAGGTAGTGAAGAGCATTGCTTTTGAGGAGTGTTATGGAGTTCTCTGATGTGTGTGTGTGTGTGTGTGTGTGTGTGTGTGTGTGTGTGTCAGATGTCTGTCAGTCAAATTCCTAGATTCCAAAGTGTTCTAAGACAATGTCCTTGTGACTGAAAAGTATTTTTGTTTCTTGAAATCTCTTAATTAAATGGTTGTTATTTTATATATTTATGTGGATCTTGAAAACCACACGTTATGTCATATTTTATGTTCTATAATTGTACCCCACAAATGTCCTTGAATACCTCAACAGCTACTTTAGTAACTCATGAAAAGAAGGTCAAGAAGCATTTCTGCTGGAAAAGGCTATAATTAGTTTAATTTAAACAATTAACTACAAATGTATATCTCCGCATCAGCTATTACACTATATAAATTCAGAGAAATGGGACAGGAGGTAAGGATACTAGCTGAAAAGACCAGAACCAGTGCAATGAATATATTTTAATATATTTTCTATAAGTTATTCTATAAGCTAGTATGTTGAAGATTATAGAGAGATCTGTTTACAGACAATTGTGGTACAGGGACTACAAAAGCATTTAATCCTTTTTCCCAGGAAAGAGACTGATCTCAAGTTTTGAAAGAAAAATTGACATTGGATATGTCCAAACCAGCTTCTTACTGTACTAAATAGCAATTGAATATATTAATATTTGATTCATATTAAGTCAATATTAATATACACCTTCTCCTTATTACTGTTCGTACCCTCAACAACCTCCATTTCTTTTCAATGTGAGCCAGCCAAAATCTCAAAGCCTCGGTTTTTTGTTTTTGTTTTGTTTGTTTTTTTGGTTGTGGATTAACTGGTAGGTTTGCTAATAAGAGTTGGGGAAAAAAAAGAAGATATTTTTATTTTAAACTTCAATTAGGACAGTTTGCACAGTGAAAAAGACTTGTTTATTGTAGGCTACAGAAAGGTATTTTATGTGTCAAATGTTATATAGGATTTGTTTAAAAAAATAAAAATTATTTTTTAGGAAAAAGTAAATGCTTCAGAGTCTTCATTGGAGTTTTAATTTTTGTGCATTTTGAAAATTTATGTAGAACCTTTCCAAAGTCATAATACAATTCACAAATGAGAATCACAATTACACTGAAATCAAGACACATTGCCTACAGTACAGAACAGCAAACACAACAACAACAACAACAACAAACAAGGACTGGGAAGATGAAAGAAAAAAGCTATTAAGTGGTTTAAAATAGAAGAGATTTAGCTCAAATAAAACGGAATTGTTTGACTTTATTATGAAAATGTTTTCTCTGGGCAGTTAGACTACATGAGCAGTGAGTCAGATTAAATCAGACTATGTCTAATCCATTCTCTTGAGTGACCGTTGAACCGTCTGTGTAACTGGAGCCATGTCGGTGCCATATGCTCAAAATGAAACGCGTTGCCTTTTTTTCCCCTCTACATTTCCTGGTAGTTTTTATTACAACGCTGTTCCGGTGTACAGCCTCTCTTGCCTTTTAGTGACCCTTTAAGAGGCCGCAGAAACTGGACGCGACGTGAAGAGGATGCGAGTGCCTTTGATGCAAGCAGCGTGAGTGTCGTTCACACCTCCGCCAATGTGAGGACGAGGTGTTAAAGTCCGGACCGCACTAAAGGCGGCACCTCACCTCACAGACGCCACTAGAACCTTACAAGCTGACAACAGTCCGCGAACTTTCAGATGTGGATTTGAAGAAAGAAAGAAAAAAAAAAACTTAATACGTTTTTATCCCACAGTGAGCAGGTCATCAATTGCCTACAAACTATTATCCAGTTAAGTAGGCCATGATATTAGTTCTTCAGAATCATACACTACTTTACTTGTTACTTAACCTTACAGCTCACCGTCCCTGTATGTGAAGCCATTAGGCTGAACGGAGTCTGTTTGTTTGGTTGGGTTTTTTTAATAACCGAAATGGTTAACTTTCAGTATCTGAGATTATTTGAAATTAAAAACGGTTCTTCTTCTTCTTATTATTATTATTATTATTATTGTACTTCAAAATGTGAGACCTTAAACATTAGTAGCCTTCTAGAAAAACAACAACCCGGAAGTTGGGCCTGAGAGAGTTTTTGAGTTAGCTGTACCTTAGTGAACATGTAGGCTCGACGTGGTTTGTTTCACGTGCGCTGTTTACTATAACAGGAGACCTGAGGGTAAGGTCTTGTTTAGTTCTCCTCAGTTATACAGGTTTATCCATTTTACAGAGCCTAAGTGATATAAGGTTGAGTGAAGTCCTTGGACTAACCCAGAATAAGAAGCCTGCTGGGCAAATGTAGCTCATGTCCTGTGTAATTACGATTTACTCTGAGGTGATACTCTGAGAACATGTTGGCGGGAAATATGGGAGCCTCAAGAAAACGTTTATCCAAATTGGTCTCTGGGATGAGATTGCTGAAGAGTTTTTGGTAGTTGATCTGTTAGGCAGCTTGCTACCATTTACAAAATGCCTTGTCAATATAGTTTGCCATGCAGCTACTGTTTAGTGTAATAGTAATAGTAGGCTACGTTGGATGCGCCACACTGTAGTGTATATCCATAACCACAGCACTTTATAATGTGTGAGCAGGTCAAGCTCCAAAAGGCTCTGAAAGAATGACAGCTGGGTTTGTCAGCTCCAGATTACCGACCATCAGAGGTGTGGGGTTTCCAACAAACTCCAAAGAGTAGCCTGCTTTCTCACCTTCTGTAGTCTGCATAGGCAAAGTGTGGGAAGGACGCCCCCCCTCCCCCTCCTGTGCTCTTGACCTCTGCTTATTTCAATTGTTAATTCTTCTTTTTACTCTCGAAGAACTCATTAAATTCAATAGTAGCCAGCTAGTGTGTGAAGTTTGATGACGTTCAATTATAGCGACCCCAGTTCTGTTAGTTTTCAATTTAATTTCACATGCACACTTGGTTGTGAAAAGAATAAGACCATTTTTCTCCCACAAGAGAGAGAAAAAAAGAATAATAATAATAATAGTAATAATAATAATGAGATGAGTGTTTGTTTTTTTTAATGAAGAAAACGTCATCAATATATCTACAGCAACTATGAAATATTTACATTTCTGTCTACAATAATAAGATACATATAAGCACTTCCTAGAAATACTCATCAGGACAGTGTCGTCTTAATTTAGCTTATACAAAAACATTTTAAATACGCTACAAAGATGCTGATGTTGCAGTGTTGTTAGGTTGATACTCGGCTGTTTCACCACGAAGAGCTTTTCAGAACTGTTACAGACACTTCTCATGTCCAGTCTTTCTGAACTACATAATAACTTGCGCACTAACAGCTACACAGGTTCTGTTGTATACATCTCACTGCTATGTTTAAGGCGTCTGTCCAGGTCTACCAGGGCCTCCATACAGGTTTAGAGTAGAACATAGTGGGTATATTATCCTGAGCGTCCCGGCTGTCCACGTGACTGTGCTCGGTGTCGGTCTCGTCGATGTCCGAGCACAGGTCATCGCTTGATGTGTTGGACGGAGACGGTGAGAGAGCCGAGGGTCTACCGGTGGCACGTCCTTCGCGTGGTGACAGCACGGCGTATATCCCCTCGCCTGGCCAAGTCCCAGCGTTCCCACAGTCTCCCATCAAATCAGAAAGCAGATCCTGGAAGCGATCTTCGTCGTTCAGAGGCATACACTCCAGCAGATGGTTGAGCAGGTCCGCCGCGATGGTTGCGTCGATGCCGGGGCAGCTGGAGACGAACGTGTGCACCTCATGCATGCACTGGATATAACCAGCGGCGAAGCGCTCACTCGCCTCACGGTTCATGCTGTCAGATGCTGAAATAAAAGACAAACATACAAGGGTCTTAATCCCAAAGCTGATCCATTTGCAACTTTGATTTTGAGAGTTGAACATGCAGTGGCAGCTCATACACGCCCACGACTAACTCACCTTTCGCTCTGTTTTGAAGAATACTCTCCACGTGCTTCACGGTCATTTCCAGGACTTCAGCGTTCTCCATCTTTGTCTGCGCCTAAGGATGACCCAAACAGCGTTAGAGTAATCATGTGTCCTGGTTCTGCAGAAAGCGAGCTGTCATTATATGTGGAGGCGTCAAAGTTGGAAAAGTGATGAACGCAACTTACGACCGAGTCGGTTAGTAGCACGCGCAGCTCCTGTAAACTTTCATTAATGCGGGCGCGCCTCTTTTTCTCCACCAAGGGCTTTCTCGTCTGCACAGATGTAATATTACACAGCATAAGCATTGCTGCAAACACCACCAAAGCCAGACATGTTGGGAAGATCACAAAGAACGGTTCGTACCTTTCTGTCTCCTTTGATCCCATAATAGTCATCCTCAGTCTTGCCATTGCGGGAGGCAGGGGCCATATTGCTGTGTTTCCGATATCCGAGCCAGAGAGAGAGAGGGAGAGAGAGAGACAGACGGAGAGAAAGAGAGAGGGAGCGCTCCAAACAAGCACGCAGTGCCGTTACAACTCCTGAATGGAGGGCAGATGGCCGGCGAGCGCAGTCTGAAACAAAGGTCTACACACGGCGCTAACAAGCGAGGCGGGTATTGTGCAAAAGTGGGCGACCAAGGCGCGCATTTATGGAGCCTGATTTACATGTCAATGGAGCACGGACTGCGCGAGAGAGCTGACGGCGAGCTCGCGCATAAAGAGAGCCAATCAACTGCAGCGCCTTTGTCTCGCTTTCGAAAACCTACCCACCCTGAAAAGTGTACTGGAGGGGAACGATTCAATTTCCCTGTCCCAGATCAGCACTCTGTTCAGCCATGTAGGCCTACGCTGGAGTAAATCAAACAACAACAACAAAAACAACAATAGACTACTACTACTACTACTACTACTACTACTACTACTAATAATAATAATAATAATAATAATAGATGTTAACCTGTTGGATATTGTTTTTTATTAGTTAATATAGGCTTGGGAATGATTTGAAAGATTAAAAACATTTGTACTAAAAGGCTTTGTGAATGACCACATTTGTGAATGAATCACAATAGAGTATAATTAAATCCCAGTCAAAGTGAGAGTTAGCTATTTCTGGTGTATCACCTTTAATGTGCCATCCGTGTTTTGCAATTAATTAGTCTAACAACTTCAATTAAACGCATTAATAAAAGTTTACATTTATTTTGGAATATTAATAGTGTTCTAAATGATTTGATATCTAAACTTTCCACTTTACAGTAAGGGACTTTTAAATTATTTGTTTGTTTGTTTTTTGTTTGTTTGTTTGTTTGTTTATCTATCTAAACGGTGAAACGCTCGCCCTCTGCTGGATACGTGTATGTTGCCATGTCAGGAGTCCCAGTTACGCACCTTTCGTGGACAGCCTGTTTTTGTACAGGCTAAAAAGCCAAATTATTTTGCTGACGTTATTAGATCAACAGTGTGCCTTGAAAATCAACAAGTGTTATAAAGAAGCCCATTAATGAAGAATCCTCGTCTACGTCGTATACGTCCAAGACAACAAAACGTTATTGATGTAATAAACAGTTCACTACTTAGTATGAGAGTAGTCTGTGTGGTTTTGGGCCTAACCTGTGTCTGGCAGGACATTCATAGAGCTTTCAAAACTCAGAAATCTTTAATTAACAAAGCAGAGTTGTAGTCCAAAATAATTCAGGAATATCACAGGTACTTATGACATTGTAATATGAAATCTAGTAATTTATTTTCCCTGCTGAAAAAAAACAACCCACCATATATTATCACCGAACTTCTAATGTTTCCACTAAAATACCATTACATACCAACAGCTAACAATTAAAACCATTACCAGTACTGGTCCTTAATGGTATCCACTATACATAACATGCCACCACTGGAAGGCAACAGATCACCAGTAGAGACCCATAGGGACCGGGACAGTTTCTATTAAAACCAATACAATTTCCATTATAACCTTTAAAGCCATTACAAATTCTATGAATGTTTCTATTGTTTGTTTGTTTCAACATGGTTATATGTTGCAGATCAGAGGTCTTCCTCAAAGGGCTGGTCATTACAGCCAAACCGGAGGAACACTTGATAGTTGATGGGAGATTATGGTGAACTGATTGATCAAGAGAAATCAGGTCTGGCTCCTCTTGTTTGACATGAATTGGTTGGAATGGCATGTATTTGTGCGTCATCCCACCCTGGTTTAGATTATGGTTCCATTAGACATCATGTTTATCGGGACAAGTAATTGAATGTTTCTTCCCCGAGCACATCATAAAAATAAGGATAATGATATGCCATAAAGCTAATGCCCTAGATTTAAATATGCAACGCATCTCAGTGTTCAAAACCCCAATTTTCTGATCACATGAATGATTCGGGATCATGGATTCCCACACACCGTCAAAGCGGTCATAAATGATAATAATTCCATATAAGTAGAATGGCATGACAGGTTATTTTTTGACTTCCGGAAGGCTGATGCAAATCTGAGTGCGTCGTTCATCGTAAAAGCCTAAAATAAGCATCGGAAGGCACAACCATTTCAGGAGCATTTCAACTTAAAAGCCTTGTGCACGCTGCAGCTTCTAGTATAATATGAGCACAAATCTAATCAGCTTCTAAAAGGCCTATGTCTTTGGATAAAAGGGTTTAAAAGGAGGTAGATGTAAATAATAATAATAATGATATTATTATTATTATTATTATTATTATTATTATTATTATTAATAATAATAATAATAATAATAGAGCTCTTACAACATATTTCTACTGCTAATACTCCATCCAGTTTTCCATAATGCTTATCCTACAGGACACCTCCAGGGGTCCAGGGTTCGATTCCCTCCGGGGCCGTATGTGTGGAGTTTGCATGTTCTCCCCATGCTGCGGGGGTTTCCTCCCGGTACTCCAGTTTCCTCCCCCAGTCTAAAGACATGCGTGGTAGGCTGATTGGCGTGTCTAAAATGTCCGTAGTGTATGAATGGGTGTGTGAGTGTGTATGTGATTGTGCCCTTGCCCTACGATGGACTGGCACCCTGTCCAGGGTGTACCCCGCCTTGTGCCCGATGCCCCCAGGGATAGGTTCCAGGTTCCCTGTGACCCTGAAAAGGAGTAAACGGTATAGGTGATGGATGATAATAATAGGGGTGCATGGTGGCTTAGTGGTTTCACGTTTGCTTCACATCTCCAGGCTCCGGGGTTCGATTCCTGCCTCTGCTCTGTGTGTGCGGAGCTTGCATGTTCTGTGCATTGGAGGGGGTGGGGATGGAGTGTGACAGGCTGATTGGCATCTCTAAATAGTTTGTAGTGAATGTATGTGATTGTGAAGAACCCTCAGTAGGAACCAGACTCAAATGGGAACTCATTTTCTTCTATGTGACACTGGATAGTGGCCTTATAAATCATTACTCTTTCCCAAATGTACTATATAGTTAAATAGTACTTATACTATTGTTGAAAAGTATAAGCAACAGTTTTTGGGTACAAGCCTACAGTGTCCAAGTGAAGTTAACCATTGAAAAATAACTGAGTGTTGGGCATAAACTGTTTTTGGTATGTGCAATTTTTAGATAGAGTATCCACATGGGAGGATTCTCAGAGAGTGTGTCACAAGTACAGCAAGCTCCAAGCATTAGGATGGGAGTAACGTGTAGCTCAACCGAGAACATTTTAACATTTTAAAAACACATACATATGTATTGTTGGCCTGTGAATGAATATACTGAGCCGTTTTAAGTCAGTCACAGGATGTCCTCAGTTGATGCCAGAAGCTATTAGGGCCTGTCCTTTTCTCACTGTACATTAAGAAACATTATTTGAAAACAATATCTCTTTTCATTGTTATGCTCATGGCACTCAGCTGCTTTTCCCTTTAAAACCATATGATCTATCCTCACTATCACGTCTCAGCACATGGAGATATTAAGACTTGCATGGTTAACAACATTCTTCAATTAAATGAAAACAAATCTGGTCTCATTTTCTTTTGGCACATCCAAACGAATATTAAATGATTTTTTTAAATGAAATTAATTAGCAGTACTGGCAAAGATCACAGGTTGTAGAATCTTGGTGTTATATTTGATCACTATAGCATGTATCAACTTGATTTCAAAAATTAAGTAATTTCTTTCTTTTCAGGACCTGGAAAAAAGTTATTCATGCGTTTATGTTATTTTTTAGCTCATTATGATTGTTGTAATTCATTATTCATCTGCGAAAAGAAGAAAATCGAACCTTAAAAATGAGACAATATCACCTTGCATTTCTAGTCCTTGCATTGGCTCCCTGTCCATTACAGGATCCAAGTAAAGGTTTTAATGTTTGTTTTTAAAGCTTGTAACAGTCTAGCTCCTCGTACATCTCTGAGTTACTGTGCAGTTACTCACAGCTCCTGAAATTATGGGTGACCGTGCTGAGGTTCTGGAACAGCCTCACTTTGGAAGATCAGCAGTGTGCTCTTATTTCTTATAATGGATTAAAAACATACTTTCATAAAATGTTTTATGTTTTATATAGTGTTGTTTATCTGTAGTCATATATATATATATATATATATATATATATATATATATATATATATATATATATATATATATATATATATATATATATACACTGTTGTGTATATATATATATATATATATATATATATATATATATATATATATATATATATATATATATATATATATATATATATATACTATGTTATATATATATATATATATATATATATATATATATATATATATATATATATATATATAATTGACTTACCTATTTATATATGAAGACATGTTAAACTATTCCAATTTTTACTCAACTCTGTACCAGTCTACTTTTCATCACTTCTTGAACTGACTTCTTCGCCCGCTTTCCATAAACCGATATTTATAGACGCTGTTATTCATAGACGGCGCGCGGTGATTGGACGACTCTTAGTTTGAAGCAGACCGGAAGTCGGGAATTCCCTTTAAGTGCGCGCGCAGTTCAGCCTCTCGCATCAAGCGCGTCGCAGCCTTGTGGTTCATCAGCTCCTCTTCTCAGCACATAGAGACCCGCAGGATCAAAAGAAAAGAAAAGAAAAGAAAAGAAAAGATGGTGAAGATTTCTTTTCAGCCCGTATCGGTGCAGAAGCCTGAAAAGCAGAGGGATGGAGGGAAAGAGGAAATTATCATGTCTTATTCTCAGGTGAGTTTATTCTCTTTAAAAAGAAAAAGTCAGTTATAACTATTATCTTGTGAGTATATTCTTAAAGTGTATTAAAACTACAATGTTTTATGTTTAATATAATTGTCAAGTAACTAACTAAAGTGTGTCTTTTGAAATGTAAACGTTTTTCATTGAAATGCAGTTTGTTTGTTTTTTTAAATACGTTTTTTAAAAAGAATGGGGAATATTACTATTCTGTTATGTATTCTACATGTAAACCCCACACGAACTGCAGTGACGATTCGCCTATAGATTAATGACATCACGAGCACTATAATGATAGAATGATGTAATAGGTGACGTTTACAATCCAATGCATATTGCTTAGATTTGCAGAAATGGTGCAGTTTTTAACTGATCAAATGTGTAAATCCAGAGCACATTGTTATTCTGCATTTCTGTAGATTCCTCAGAGCGCTGCCAAGACTGCCATTACATCATTGTTAGTATGCACAAAGCAGTTAAAGCCTAAACAGGGTTATGTGCGATCTGCCTTAATAAAAAAGTAGCCTGTATTAAAGTGTAGTGTGTTATTCTGACATGCAGTTTACTATGTAATATTAAATTTAGCCAAATGAAATGCCTGTGACTAGCGAATGTTTATTTATTAGTTTATTTAGTTATAAATAAGGGTCAGACAGCTCAAATTACAATAAGAATGAACAGTGCTGCTGTTGAAATTCCCTGGGCAACTAGTACCATCTGGTCTCGGAGAATAACCCCGTAACCATTTGACACCGTCATTCAGGGATAGGCTCTTTCTAACATTCGTTTTGTTTCTAACAAAGGCAGCAACTTTATATCTGAATAAATGCACTCGAGTGAAAGACATCCATCCATCAGGATGCCAAGATACTGAAGTCAAAGATTGGATGCCAATGAATAGAGAACAAATAAGCCTATTATATTTATGGCCGATTCTCATCATTGGTCAAAGCTAGATAGCGTGAATTAATTTACCACGTCATTTAGAAAATAATATGTTTCGAGTTAAATTACGTGAAAACCCAGAAGCAACATCCTACTTATGCCAATGTAGAACGTCCTCCAAAGACTGTCTACAATGACCTCTGTCTCCCGCACTGAAAGTCCTATTCAGATATAAACTACGATGTACAGTATGTGACTAAAAAAAAATGCAGCTGCGTCACAGATTTGCTCTGTCAGCAAGCAGGTCTGGTGGACTTGCTTTACCATTGCCATGGTGAGTACAGTCAGCGTGGGCTGAAGCCAGAATGGCGTCCTTGGCAGGCTTGCCTGAGAGACTGGAGGCGTTCACACCTCCTGACTCTTTGAGATGTGGCGTGACTAATTCCTTGGCATTCACAAAGAGAAATTGCAGAGAGAAATAGAAAAAAATGTGCTACTGGTGCTCATCTGATTTGTTGCTAGAGAGGCGTCATCATGGTCTAACGATGCTCTCGTGAGCATGGAGTCGTAAGCATGAGCCATGATGTACGTAAAGCTATGAATGGCCAAGTTTACGGTTTGAGACTGGTTTGTTAGTGACAACCAACAAAGTCTTCAAATAATCACACTCATTAGCCTTGCTCTGAATTTTGCATGAGATCAGGTTGCCTAAAAGTGTCCCTATCTGGGTATAGGACATTTGAGGCACTTCTGTTTGGTCAGATTTCGCTTGACAAAAAATATTATTGCTTAGCAGGCAAAATAACCCAATTGATTCATCTTTCTTCCAGGCGGATGAGTTGGTCCTTCCTCTCAGGCCTAAGAAGTCTTCAGTAAGTGGCCTCTGGTGTCTGATTCCCGGCCTAGTGATCTTCATGTCCGGCCTGATCATGGTGTCAGTCTACGTGTATCGCCACTACTTCACCCCTCAGGTGAGACATGAGCAAAGATAGTGTCATGTTTAATATTAAACAATGCTCTAAAACTATTAAGTGAAATGTAAATGATATTTCAAGTAGTAGGACTGTCTGAGAAAGCTTTCTTTGTGCACAGAACATAAAGGAAAAGCAAAATCTAGGCCACATTCTGTGTCTGATGAGTAATATGCCCTGTCAGTCATCCGCCTTAATTTTTACTCCCTTTCATTATTCATTAGCTATGTCTTCCATCTCGTCCTTTGTGCGTTCTTTTTTAAGACATGTTCCAAATTTGCTCTTCACACAGATCCCAGAGGACAGCCTGTTCCACTGTCGGGTGATGTATGAAGACTCCTTGTACGCACCGTTGCTAGGGAGACAGGAGCTGCAAGAGAATGTCGGCATCTACTTAGAAGAAAACTACGAGCAGATCAACGTTCCTGTGCCCAACTTCGGAGGAAGCGATCCAGCTGACATCGTCCACGACTTCCACCGGGTAAGGAGGGAATCTCCTAGCCTTTTGCATTCTACCTCTTTGTCTTTGTGGCACAGAAGTAGCGTGTTTATACATATATAAATGGCATAGAAATTTCATTTGGAGTACAACACATTTTTAATGGTACAAAATGTTTTGCCAAAGCGATCTCCCATTAAAGAACATGTTTCTTCTTTGGCAAAGTAATAGTTTGCCAAGAAGCACTTGCGGTGGCTTTGTCAGAACACCCTGAACTCTCTGAATAACATAGGCATTGATATGACTAGAACTGCAGGACTTTATTGGTTACTTTCATTTCGTTGTTGCTAATTTGTGGCTTTATCCTCCCTCATCTACACAGGGCCTCACAGCATATCACGACATTGCGTTGGATAAGTGTTATGTGGTTGAACTCAACACCACCATTGTCATGCCTCCCAGGAACCTGTGGGAGCTACTTATTAATGTCAAGGTAAAATGTCTTTCCTTGAATGTTTTTCTCTCTGACTCACACCTTATGTCAAGTCTTGTATCATACACCATACAAGGCCATTTTATATAGACATTTTATGATAAGAGATATGTGCTAGGTTCTAGACATAAGTGTGCTTTATGAAAACAAGGTAAAGAATCTGGAGGAAAAAAATGCACAATGCTTGAATTCTATATGGATTGAGATCTAGCACAAATGAAAGAAAGAAAATTGAGGTCAACTTCCAGGTCTAACAATTTGGGTCAGTCTTTGAGGCCATTATAGATGTACATTTATTTTACAAATATATTAACATGTATTAATATATTAATGAGTGTGTTATGAGTAAAGCAGAACACAATCCCAGCAGTAATGATTAATTTCTGTGTATTTGTTGTGCAGAGGGGGATGTACCTGCCACAGACCTACATGGTTCAAGAAGAGATGATGGTGACAGGCCGGGTGAAGAACATGCGTCAGCTTGGCCCCTTTATCCACCGCCTGTGTTATGGCAAAGAGACTTTCCGACTGAAACGCCGCAACTCTCGCAGACGTGAGTACTGCTACTTATCCTGCCTTTCTTGATACAACTTTTTCTTGTTTGCCTGTTACACTTTCGTTCTTTTTCTTTCCCTTGCCCTATTTCTTCACTGTTATCCGTCGCCAGTTTTTACTAACATGCAGAGATCATTATTCAGCTTTTATCTAGTTGCATACTTTAAGGGGATTTCAACACCTCCAGGATCTCAGTAACATTTTAACAAAAGAAAACAGCTACTTAATAGCTAATATTATGCAATATGTAGCAGATGTCAGTTTAGGACTAATGAACGAACAAAATCTACCTTGATCGAGGAAAAACTCTCCCGTGTGGGCTGGCCCACACGACAACACTTCCAGTTTGACGTTTTTCATTTCTCAGTTGTGACCAACATCACAACCATGAGAGAAACTCCAGAAGATTATTCATTGTACCTTTAAATCTTATAATTTTGTAAGCCTGCAAAACCTTGTACGTCACAAATAGGCTGCCTCCGCTATAGTGACTGTGGAGGAAACCTGGACCTGATATTAGTGTAGGCTGGTGCTACGTAGTTCTCGTGTGCGTGTGTAGGATGCACTAATACTGTGATCCACTATGTGATTAATCCATGTGTGGATGATTCACCAGCCGAGAGTACGCCAACCACCTCCAAGTAGGGTACTGCACGGGAGGAGGAAGTGATGCAGTGGATGAAGTGTAGGAGTTTGGCTCATAGGGGATTCTCCTTCTTTTCACAGATTATGTCGTTGTGACAGAATGACGCTTTTGGCTAGACAGCATTTGTACTGAATGTGTAGGCCTGAAATACTTTGTCTAAAATAAACCATGAATGTTGAATAATGCTGGGAGATTAAATCGTTTTTTTTTTCAAATTGGATCTTAATACTAATATAATAAGTTTTGAAAGTATATATTGCTGTGGATTCACATTTCAGCTGTCACCATCATAAGCATCTCTTATCTGCATTTGTGTGTACATACACAATTTGTCTTGCTCTCTCTCTTTCTCTCTCTCTCTCTCTCTCTCTCTCTCTCTCTCTCTCTCTCTCTCTCTCTATATATATATATATATATATATAATTTAAAAAAAATTTTAATCTACATATAAGCTTGTTTATTGTAAGTCGTATTCACTGCAGACCTTTAACTTCTGACTTTTTGCATACTGTCTAGGTATCGACAAGCGAGAGACCAGGAAGTGTCACAGCATTCGTCACTTTGAGAACACGTTCGTGATGGAGACAATTATCTGTGACCGGGCCTAAAAAGTCAGCCACAGCATCTTCCCAACTCGACTGAGCAGATCCCAAAACATGTTCCTCTACGTTTAGATTTTATTGCACTTTATAGCACATCTACTCTGTACATACTGTGTAAGGCATCATGTCCTTTATTTATTTATTTATTTATTTTTTCTTTTCAATTTAGTTCGTTTGTGATAAGAACTGGTTTGTCTTTCAGGATCCTAATGCCCCAGGTTGAATAATAACTGCCTTAGAGTTAAGTTTTGGCTATTCTTGTTGTCTTGGTAAAACATGTTGATATGTATATATTGGTATTTACATGACAATGTTTTTTTTTTTGTTGTTGTTGTTGTTTTTCCCCTCATTGAATATGTGGGAGGTGGGGTGGGGGTTATGTAAATGTCAGAGACTGGTCTGAGAATTGTCAGCACGTTGAAATGATTTATCTGGCAGTATTTTAGTGTGAGACTGTGGCATGCACTATGCACTGATTTCATTTTCTTTGGTTGTTTGTCTGTTAGTTGGTAAGGGTTCTTTTGTCTATAGAAGATAACCTGTTCACTGCTGTTTCCCTGTGTTAAATAAGAAATCCAGATTTGGAAAATTGTCTTAATGCCAAAAAGTATACCTCATGTTTTAGAAATGTATGAGTTAATTACTTATTTAATTAAGATGTTGTTTTAATTTTTTTCCCAAAGTAACTTAAGCAATAGAGTTTTCTTATCTTGGATTTCATATTTTAACATCAGACATTTTCGTAATGAGTTAAGCAACTTATGCGTTTTTGTCTCTGTGTGATATATTTGTGAATAAAGTTTATAGAAAAATTGACATGACTCCCACATATGAGTTAAATAGATACCTGCCTAACTCTCTTTTGGCTTTTCACTATAAATGTGTATTCATTATTAACGTGCTGTTCTTCATTATCATTATATATTAGATTTCTGTCTGACTTTTTATTTTTTTTTTAACATATCCATTTCATTACTGCATTAGGGTAAAGTGATAAAGGTTATTATCGCTTCAGATGTACTGTCCATGCATAAATCCATTTCACTTTGCATGGTTTTCTCCTGCACATTTTAATCAGTAAATACCTTTTTTATATGACAGAAAATATTGCACTCTTCAAAGCCATAAATGCCCCATCACGTCCTTCCTCAATGTAAAATATTGCTTGTATTATAAATTCTACCTAATAAACTACTGAAAATAAATGGGGCCACTGTCTCTCAGACAAATTAGGACTATACAGGTGTGATTGTTTGTCCTTAAATTTGAGATGCAGTGATTAATTATCACAATGAACAAATTATGTTAATTCAACAAACTTACTATTAGTCCCACTTGTGCTATTATTCCAGGGGCAGTGACAAGCACCTGGACACCTTCTTGTGAGCATGTCGAGACCTTTAAACACAAAACGACATACAATGCAATATTTGCAATAAATACTGTTTTATACAGCCATCTTACACTGTATAATTGTCACAGAGTTCCCGGTACGTCACTGTTGGTTCCAAAGGAACCAAAAGGAAACCTAAGGGCCTTCAAAGTTTTCCAGGGTTCAAGAAGTACTATTACTTTCCCTGTAATTAGCATTCTATATAAACCTCCTTACTGCCAGGAGTGATGAGAATCATATGGATAGCATACAGTGTCTCACAAAAGTGAGTACACCCCTCACATTTGTGTAAATATTTGATTTTACCTTTTCATGTGACAACACTGAAGAAATGACACTTTGCTACAGTGTAAAGTAGAGTGTGTACAGCTTGTATACCAGTGTAAATTTGCTGTCCCCTCAAAATAACTCAACACACAGCCATTAATGTCTAAACCACAGGCAACAAAAATTAGTACACCCCTAGGTGAAAATGTCCAAATTGGGCCCAAAGTGTCAATATTTTTTGTGGCCACAATTATTTTCCAGCACTGCCTTAACCCAAGGGAGTTCACCAGAGCTTCACAGGTTGTTATTGGAGTCCTCTTCCACTCCTCCATGATGACATCACGGAGCCAGTGGATGTTAGAGACCTTGTGCTACTCCACCTTCCATTTGATGATGCCCCACAAAGGCTCAATAGGGTTTAGGTCTGGAGACACGTTTAGCCAGTCCATCACCTTCACCCTCAACTTCTTTATGCAAAGCAGTGGTCGTCTTGGAGGTGTGTTTGGGGTCGTCATCATGCTGGAATACTGCATACTGATCAGGCTCTGCTTCAGTAGGTCACAGTACATGTTGGCATTCATGGTTCTCTCAATGAACTGTAGCTCCCCAGTGCTGATAGCACTCATGCAGCCCCAGACCATGACACTCCCACCACCATGCTTGACTGTAGGCAAGACACACTTCTCTTTGTATTCCTCACCTGGTTGCCGCCACACACGCTTGACACCATCTGAACCAAATAAGTTTATCTTGGTCTCATAAGACCACAGGACATGGTTCCAGTAATCGATGTCTTTAGTCTGCTTGTCTTCAGCAAACTGTTTGCGAGCTTTCTTGTGCATCATCTTTAGAGGAGGCTTCCTTCTGGGATGACAGCCATGCAGACCAATTTGATGCAGTGTGCAGCGTATGGTCTGAGCACTGACAGGCTGACCCCCCACCCCTTCAACCTCTGCAGCAATGCTGGCAGTACTCATATGTCTATTTCCCAAAGACAAACTCTGGATATGACGCTGAGCACATGCACCCAAGTTCTTTGGTCGACCATGGCGAGGCCTGTACTGAATGGAATCTGTCCTGTTAAACCGCTGTATGGTCTTGACCATGGTGCTGCAGCTCAGTTTCAGGGTCTTGTCAATCTTCTTATAGCCTAGGCCATCTTTATGTAGAGCAACAATTGTTTTTTTCAGATCCTCAGAGAGTTCTTTGCCATGTGGTACCATGTTGAACTTCTAGTGACGAGTATGAGGGAGTGTGAGAGCGATGACACCAAATTTAACACACTTGCTCCCCATTCACACCTGAGACCTTGTAACACTAACAAGTCACATGACACCGGGGAGGGAAAATGGCTAATTGGGCCCAATTTGGACATTTTCACTTAGGGGTGTACTCACTTTTGTTGTCAGCGGTTTAGACATTAATGGCTGTGTGTTGAGTTATTTTGAGGGAACAGCAAATTTACACAGTTACACAAGCTGTACACTCACTACTTTACATTGTAGAAAAGTGTCATTTCTGCTGTGTTGTCACATGAAAAGATATAATCAAATATTTACAAAAATTTGAGGGGTGTACTCACTTTTATGAGATACTGTATGCCACAATAAACAGTTCACCTTAAGACTAACCTGAAATGTGCTAAAAAATGACACTCAAACCTTTGGTAGGGGTGATATTAATCTTGTATTGTCTTTGTACAATAATGCCCAAATAGCAACAGCAAAGATTTCTTGTAATTGCACCCCTCTCAATAAGGCCCATGATAAGGAGACACTCCTTGTAGAGTGGCATGTCTCAGGACAGCATTGAGATCACACCATGTGACACTGGGGTAGTTCTGAACAACCAACTATGCTTCTTGCTTAACATCACTAAACTGACATAGTCATGCAGGTTTCTCTTTTACAACTTCAAGAGGAACCTGCCTTTTCCTGTCCACAGAGGTCACTCAGGTGCTTCTTCAGCACTTCAACTCACTCATGGCAGATCTGCTGCTATGTGATGTTAAACCCTTGCAACTGGTCCAGAATGCACCTGCAAGACTTGCTTTCAACCTCGCCAAGTTCTCCCACATCACCCCATCTGCCCGTTTCAGATTTAAAATGTTGCTTGTCTACAAAGCCAAACATGGACCAGTGCCCACCTACCATAAATCACACCTTGGTCTGCACCACACTTCCTTTAACCTTCTAGCACAGCTTGGGTAGACCCACCATCCCTCAAGGAAGACATGTATCAAGACTCTTCTCTTTGATTACACAGGTTGATGTTGACCTGCTATGGCATTACTGCCTGTTGATACTCCTTCAGTGCCCATAGGATTACCAATTTTCCTTCAGCCATGTCACCATGCCTAATGCAACCAAAACCATACAGGCCTCCCCAGTGACTAAGGCCAGGGCAAGTTAAGTTGAAAATAACCAAACTGAGCATGAATAAGCTTACAGTTTGTCCAATCAGAGCCCTAGGAATTGTGCTCACATAACCATTCCCATGAGAGAGATCCCGTGGAGCTCACCTTTTGTATTGTGAAAGGAGCTTTAAGGTGTGCTAGAGTTTTTAGGATGAGACAGACTCTACTAGGGTGTTCTGATTCTAATACAATTTATATTCATTTTTGTTTACATTATTTTTTTAAATAAAATATAGGTTTATGAGATTTACAAATCATTACATTCTGTTTTCATTTACATTTTACAGAGCATCCCAACTTTTTTTGGAATTGGGGTTGTATTATTATTATATGTAATATTTTAATTAAATTATTAGATTTTAAAATGCTCAATAATTATAATATTATTATATGTAATACTGATTTATTTCTGAAGTCACCCTGGTATACCTACAGGTGGAAGTCCTTGGTCGGAGGGAAGAATGTTAATACCTTGTATACATTGAACTTACCTGTGCACAAGTCACCTCATATGTAGTGCTTAAAAGCTATAGAAGTCTTATTAAACAATGCAGAAAAACACAGCATGATATATACTTACATATCTATTTAAATATAATTTCATTTCAGTTCACTTGCTGCAAAGATCACCTCACAAAGTTGCTATTGCAATTGTTGTTGTCTATTCGGGGTCACCACAGTGGATCATTGGTCTGCATATATGATTTTGTACAGGTTTTTACACCAGATGAACTTCCTGTCACAGCCCTCCCATTTTATCCATGTTTGGGGCCAGCACTGAGTACAACCCAACGGCTAGGTTGATTCCCTGCCCAGGAATCAAACTTGGGCCATGGCAGTGAGAGCGTAAGATCCTTAGCCGCTGGACAACCAGGGAAGCGGTATAGTAATTGCAATTACTAAAGGCCTATGTTTCAATTCTTCAAAGGAATTCATTATTATTGTTTGTTCTTCTGCCCTAAAATATGCAGTCTTAACTCGATTTGTAATCCGACGCATGTAAATGTAAAATAAGTAAATAAAATAAATAAGTTATAATAGATAACTTATTGTTCAGCAGGGGCCTGTCTCACAGCTTTAGAATATTGGAGTGTGACATAAGCATCCCAATGATTATTTCGATCTTGACCTTAGTTTTTGCATGATCCCCTTAAATCAACCCTGGGGTCCAGACCGTGGCTCTCGATGTGGAGTTATCATCAAGACATTCTTGCAGGTGAATTCTTAGCAAAATAGTCACAAGTTGTACTGGTTTGAGATTCTCTTAATTCTAACAGACAATAAGGAGGCTAGTTTTGCAGCTGTTGTTAATGGTTGAAGCATTCTAGCAAGAACTAGAACAGCCCATAGTGGCCCACCTAAATTGACTACCAAGCATGATCATGTTTGCCTCCCATGGGGAGGCAAATACTAGAATCTAGTCACCCATTGTCCAATTATGGCAGTACCCTTATGCCTCAAACAAACAAGGCCACTTGTATGTATTTTGTGAACACCCTATAGAGAGACCAAAGGGTAGGTTGATTTGGAATGCTAAAGGCTAACTCTAAAAAAAACAACAACTAGGCTACAGTATAATGTAGTGGGGTGTGTAGTGGTCAAAACGTCAACCTTATTAACTACATGGCCAATGGTCTCTCTCCCTACCACAATATATAAATGGTTGTTAAGGCCTCTTAGAATGTGTCATGGTTGAAAACCCGCCCCTTCCTTTTTTTGCTACAGACTTCAGAGGTATGTTTTTTTAGCTTTGTTGCTTAGTTGTGTGATGCTAGTGTTGTCTATTTTACCATGAGTTTTAGTTTGTTTAGTGTGACGTTGGGCTACTGAGACTGTGTGGGCGTGATATGCTGCTCATAATCAGTGCGCTGTGCTGTCAAGGCTCCCAACTGTGTAGCATGGTAATTTAACTTAGCTCTGGTCGGAGCGCCAGCTGTTGTCATCACAACTATTAAAGACGTTGTCATGACTTTCGTATGTACCATCGTGAGTATCATGTCATCGGATCACGGTAGGTAAATCATTTAGTTCTGGTACTTGAGCTAAACTATCTTGCATGCTTTCCAAATTGAGGTTGTAACACCTGTCTGCTCTTAGGGTCCTTGATTTGGCAAGCGTTAAGGCGGGCTGAGTGAGATGTGGTCATTTCGGTATAGCGCCTCCCCCTCACTCATGGAGCCATGTTGCTGATTGGTTCTACTCTGCTGCATGACTGTTAGGTTCTACTCTGCTTTTTGTTACTTTTTGTTTTGTGTTGGTTACTGTCACTGAGATCAGTTTCCTTTAACTCAATGGTATTGTAACTGTTATCAGTTATACTGATATTGCTATGTGGTAGTAGTGATTTTGGTCAGCTTTGGTAAACTTGCTACTTGTAATTAGTTGAGTGAGTTATCTGTGATTTTGCAACAGTACATGTTTGTTTTGTGTTCTTTTGTTTGTCTGCTTTGAGCAGATTGTAACTGATTTTGTCTTTTTGGTTTTTTTCTCCTTGTAGGAGCTGAGTGCTTCCTGAGGCTGGAGGAGGTCCTTTTCTGCACCTTGGGCTGTACTTCATTAAGGGTTGTTATTATTGCTGTGTTTATTTGCAGTGAGTTTTGTGGGAATGATTCTGATTAGTGGGTTGCTTTTCCCTTTTGTAAAGCTGGTGCTTCTGTACTATCCTGCCCTTCATACAGGAAGCCTCAGTCCTCCTAGGATCATTTGTTAAATCCCTTTCTGACGGTTTTATTTAACCAATGCTTGATTGTGTTGGCTGCTCCTTTTTAAAATAGTTATTGGCCATTCTTTTTAATCTTAAAATGTTTTTTGTATGGAAACCCATGCCTCTTGCCTGTTTTTAGTGGAACATACTTGCGTATCCTTATTTGGGTTATTTTTCCCCGTTTATTCGGGGTGGCGTAGTTGGTCTTAATCGAGCTAGATGAGCCACATTGCTACAGGTGGCGTAGTTGGCAGGATCTAGTAAAACTAGCCACATTGCTACAATAATGAGGGCATGAAAGGTATGTAGCACAGATGCACCTCTGTAACCGAGTCTGTGGCTGCACAACATAATTAAAATCTGATAGCATGGGTGTAACCACGCACTCTTTGGGGGGGTCGTGTCCACTCCAATGTTGAGGAAATACTAATCTGTCCCCCCTAATATACAGGAGAAAATATTTTCTATATGTCCCGCTGTAATTTTCCCTGCTAACGGATCTCTCTTTTTTCTCTTTCTTTTTTTTTTTTTTTTTTTTTTTTTTTTTTTTTTTTATTCATCCATTTATTCCATTTATTTTTTTACCATTTTCTTTTTTTTTAAAATTTTTTTTTTAAAAAAAAAAAAATATTTTTTTTATTTTTTTTTTTTTTTTTTTTTTTTTTTTTTTTTTTTTAAAATTTTTTCTTGGTCTTGCCCAGATGCAACGCAAGTTTGTTGATGTATTTTAGCCGCTCAGTCTATAAGAAATACCCACTAATGCACTTGTGGCTGAATGAGCACAAATACCCACAGCCATTTTGCAAAATCTAGTGCCTTCCTGGAAGAGTGGAAGCTGTTATAGCAGCAAAGGGGGACCGACTCCATATGAATGTCCTTGGTTTTGTAATGGGTGTGGTATGTAGTGTCCACATACTTTTGCCCATATAGTGTACATCACAGGAGGACTTTAAAGAATCAAACAAGGACAACCATTCTTCTTCTGAACTAAGTATATGGACAAGAACCCATTATTCTGACCATACTGTTTACCTGTTTGATGAAATTTTTGGAACAGAGAAGGCACGTGATGGAAATGGAAATTAGCCAGGCCCTGAGTCTCAAGGGCTGGGACAATGGCATAGTATAAATTTATACCCATGAGGCTTGGTTATCATGGGTGTAATCATAGGTGCTGTCCTAGGTGTCTCACTGTCAGAAGTGACCCTTTGATCAGCTCTGTGACAGAGGGATTGATACAGTAGGTGTGGATTAGAGTGACTGCTGCAGTGCAATCAACAAATTTATTAGCAGATTGCCTATATGCACCTGAATGTCACCAGTGTGCTTGAATTCAGTGCTTCGGTATTGTGTGTATGAACATAACGCTTTTGGGGGTGGCTGTTCCAGTTGGTTTGGAGCCTGTCAGCAATGTATGTGATCTGATAAACCTAAATCACTCAGACATTATTCTAAATCATTCAGAATGTTATTCTGAGAAAAAGCCCCATGCTACTTGGATGGTTTCTCAGGCCTTTGAGTCATCAGACAGTGGAGTATGTGAAAACTTAATGAATCACAGATAAAAATAAAATAAAAAAAATAACTCAGCTGAGTGTCCTGTTTGTAGATACTGGGAGATGGGGGCAATATTAGCAAAATGCAGCTGACTTAACAAGTTCAATCTTTGTAGAACACAGAATGTTGAAGGAAAACCACTCAACCATGCTAGTGTGATTTATTCACAGGCCCACTAGTCAGGGGACTGTGGAACTGATCCAAAGTGCTGGGGGAGTACTGTTCAGGGCAGATGGAGTGCGATATGGTGAGGGGGAAATCACACAACCATGCTGGCACCACCCATCCACAGACCTGGGGTTGGTCAGATGGGAGGCAATGTGAAAAAACTTAGAGCACCGGGGAAACCACACTTGGTGATGGACTGAGATGTGAGTGATATACTAAGCAAAAAAAAGCAGTTTGTATATAATCACATGCAGGAAGTGACTAGAACTTGAAAAAAATATTCCTGCAGCCCATTTAATGTTGCTGTGTGTCTCTTGGCAGCTTCTCTGATCTGTTTTTTTTTTTTTTATTGTCCCTTTGTCAGTTTTGGAGAGATGTCCTGTTCTTGGTAATGTCACTGTGGTGCACAATTTGCTACATTTGATGATGACCTTCACAGTATTTCATGGTACATCTAACATTTTCAAAATTCTTTTGTACTCTTCACTTGTTTGATATCTTTTGACAGTGAGATCCTGTACATGCTCTGTAAGCTGTTTTCAGATCATGGTTTCAACAGTCAGATGAAACCAAGACGTCAAGAAAAATGAAACAGCTAATCTTTATTTGGGGTTTATCAGAATCACTTCATTGATAACATGAATCTGATTCTGAACACAGTCGCATGGCCTATTATAAGTGTGTGCACACTTATGCAACCAGGTTATTGTATATTATTTTTTTTTCTGTTTCATTTTGTTTTTCACTTGAATTTTGTTGGCTGCAAACCCTAGCTGTAACCTTAATTGTAAAACAATCTGACATACACTGATTCTTAAGATGAGGGACAATATGTCTTAGAAGTTAGTTTATATTTTTTTAATACTATATAAATTGATATATTTGTAGACAAAGGTCTCAGTTAATGAACCATGTAAGAAGTTTTTCTAAAAAAAAAGCTTAATTCTAAAAATGGACATTTATTCACTTCATAAATTAATTTCTGTCAACTCTGTCAGACACACTGAAAAGCATGCGATTTTAATTTCATCCAACAAGAATGTAAAGTCCTCAATTATCTAATGTTGTTCAGTAAAGGAGTTAATGTCATGTATCACGAAACTCTGGACTCCAGTTCCCATCAGCCACTACATGTCATATGAGCACCTGATTTACATTCTGTTAATGAGCACTTGTGTGTATGTATATGTCATTGTCTGAACTGTTTCTCTGTCTTTCGTTGTCTTAGACTTTTGTCTTCTGTCACAGTGTTTTCTTTCATGCTACGGTGTTATGCCAAGTTGTCTTTGTTTTGTTATTTAATTGTTTAATAAACGTTAATATATTTGCAATTGCTTCTGCCTCAGTACGTGACAGTTAAGTAACTGTCTACATTTTTTTTCTGTTTTCACACTATTAGGTAAAATCCAGTTCCTAAAATATTTAGTTCTCTACCCTCCATTTTAATGTTCTTAGGCAAACAAGACATCATATCATTTAGTTCAGTTAGTGTTTTAATTATTAACACAATAAATTGAAACAAAGAATAAAATATTTCTTTCAAAATGAAAAAAACCTTCATCTGAAGGTGATGACAAATAACTGATGGAGTTGACAAAGTAACGTATTTTGGAGTGTAAGAATCAAGTAAGATTTAAAATTTTATCAAGACCATAAGTAAATTCCTATGGAATGTATTTAGTGAGTTCAATGTATTTACACGATCAGGATTTACAATGTTTACATACACCTAGACTAAAGATATTCAATCTTAATTTTTCACAACTAATTTCATGTTACCATACATATCCTTTGGCAAGTGAATTAGTGCCAATTCACATCAGAGGTAATTTTAACACTATCTGTTAGATATATATTTATTTTACAGATTTGACTTAATTCACTCTATTATAATTCTAGTGGGTCAAATTATTATATACACCAAGTTGACTGTCTCTTTAAACCGGACAGAAGATTCCAGAAATTGATCTAATAACTTTTAGAAGCTTCTGTTTGGCCAATTGCCATAATTAGGAGTTAACTGGCAGTGCCCATGTGGGGGTCCTATATTGCCATGGCCTGATAAGCTGTTGTGCAAGGAAGTAGCCGCTACTCCAGGACCAGGATAAAAAGACCGTTTTCTGGACAGATGAAACAAAAATTGAACTGTTTGTCCATAATGATCAGAACTATGACTAGAGGAAAATAGTGTGTGGCTTTTAATCCACAGATCATTATCCCAACAGTGAAGCATGGGGGTGGCAGCATCATGCTCTGTGGGAGTTTTGTTACAAAAGGGACTGGTGCACTTCAGAAAATAGATGGCATCGTGAGGATGGAGGATTATAAAGAAATACTGAAAAAAGACCTCAGGACATCAGCCAGAAAGTTAAAACATGGTTGCAGCCAGGTCTTCCAGCAGCATAGCTCAAAATTTGTGTCAAAATGGCTTAAATACTTTGAAGTCAAAGCTTTGGAGTGGCCTTCACAAAGCCCTAAGCTGAATCCCATAGAAAATTAGTGGACTGAGCTGAAAAAAGCATGCCCGAGCAAGGAGTAAACACTTCATCGTCCCTTTGATGCGGTGAAGTTGTCCAGTCCCCTTAGCAGAAACCCCCCCCAAAGCTTAATGTTTCCACCTCCATGTTTGATGGTGGGGATGGTGTTCTTGGGGTCATAGGCAGCATTCCTCATCCTCCAAAAACGGCGAGTTGAGTTGATGCCAAAGAGCTCCATTTTGGTCTCATCTGACCACCAGAGCACAAATGGGTGAAAGTGTTGTGCTCACCGCATCGAAGGGACGATGGACGGGGCCATGTACCGTCAAATCTTGGGTGAGAACCTCCTTCCCTCAGCCAGGGCATTGAAAATTAAAAGTAATTACTAAGTCATTACCAAGTATTAAGTCATGTTTTGCAGAGTGGTCAAATACTTTTTTCCCTCATTAAAATGCAAATCAATTTATAACATTTTTGACATGCGTTTTTCTGGATTTTCTTGTTGTTATTCTGTCTCTTACTGTTCAAATAAACCTACCATTAAAATTATAGACTGATCATTTCTTTGTTAGTGGGCAAACGTACAAAATACAACAGGGGATCAAATACTTTTTTCCCTCACTGTATGGAATTAAAATAAATACCCTAATTGACATTAAACACAGGAAATGTATTTAGTTGTGTTATCCATGATCAGCACCCAGTTTTATAAGTCTAGCTTCTGTGTGTTTCTGTTAAGCTTTTCTTGTTTTCGTTGTTAAGCATATGTGTGGTACTGTATGCGCCACAGCCTTGCTTATAGTCTTTCTGTTTTGCCTAGTGTCTCATGTTTATATGTTTGGTTCTGGTTTCCACAATTTCGGTGGTTTATTTATCGCACATGCCTCCTATATTTATGCCTCCATAACGTGACAGTTTAGCCCAGGGGTTATTCCACAAAGCAGGTTATGCGACTTACCTGGGTAAGTTAACAGAGTAAACAAGTAACCTCAAATTTCTGTTCCAAAAAATGGAGGAAAATTTCACGGTATCCATGTAGCCACAGCAACTTACTATCTAAAGCAGGTTATGTTCCAAGGTAAGTTTGTTTCAGAGAGCTGACCGAGCATGGCGTGCCTTTTTGAATAGTGTCCTTTGGATGAGGAACAGATTATACAAAATGTGAGAGGGTGATAAGACCACATATAGATTTGTTTTCATATCCGGACGAATAATTAAGGAATGTTAACATTTTCCACATGAATTGTTAATTTATTTTACAAACATTTTGAAACCTCACATCGCCAGTGTGATACATCGTGGGTCAGTGTTTACCAGTGCACACATTTTATGCATTGCCTTTTTTAATTTTTATTTATTCATTTATTTTTTTTACCAGAGACAGTTTTCTGTATTACGTGGGCGATGCAATGCATGTGGGAAACTGTGTGCAGGGCTGTTTGTACAGTATGCCTTGAACTCAAACAGTTCCTCCATACTTTTCTGCAGTTCCCTGGCAATTTCAGGTTTCCCAAATGTGACTGGATGCTTTGATGTAACCAATATTCCTATTAAAGCTCCTTCAGTCAATGAAGGAGACTATGTTAATAGGAAGTCATTTCATAGCATCAATGTGCAGGTAACAGTAGAATATTGGGTGCTGAATCAAGGTTTAAGGAATTCAATTACTGGCCACTCATTAATGGTCCCCACTAAATAGGTAATATGTGATGTATCCCACCTCATCACCAACATAGAAATAAAAGGGCCATGCTCTGTACACAATACCAGAATATTTGAGGTCCCCTACTCTTTATGAAGATGATCAAGAGGAACCCCCTGTTAACCCAGTGGACTAAAGAGATTGCAGGGTATTATTTCTTACATCACTTTGAATTAAAAGACCAATGCACAATGGGACAGTCAATTGTGGATCTTTATTTCTTTATTTCCAGTAATTAAGAAAGATGTTTGTATTTATTGCTTTACCATTCAGCAATAAATGACATAATCATCACTAGGGAAATAATTTTACCTAATGTTAGCCAGTGCTTCAGCAATTCCGTTTCAAGCCTGACCTTTTTTATGTTTGCCTTTTTCCTCCATTTGAAGTTTTAGAAGTTCCATCTCCATGCCAATTTTTATAATATGCATTTGAAGATGTACCTTATACAGCTTCTTTGCAGGCAGCTAGGAAGACAGAATGATAATTCAATATGATTGATATCATAAATGTCTGTAATACATACACAGACAAAATATTTTTAATCTGGACAACTGCAAACAATTTTTTTTACACTTCCAAGATTCTGTGGGGAGGTAGATGGACCCTCCTCTGTACAGGAATCCCCAGCCATAATAAACAATGACAAAGGAATCACACATATTTCAGAAAGGGATCGTCAAGTAGGAAGCAGCGTCCTTCGAGCTAACGCTATTACATTAATTTTATCTAATCTCTATACTTTAAAATAATTTACCTTACGTTATATAAATATAACTGACACTACTTTAGAAAAAACAATTGTAACTTTGCGCTGTCACTAAATTTTATCTGTTTTTTACAACCATCCACAACATGTTTGCGACTAGCCTGTAGCCCGTAGCCCGTTAGCATCACCTACCGCTAGCCTTGTTTATGTTCCATATTTCTCATTTACCACTGTTTTGTTTAAAAAACTAATTTGTCTGCCGTCTCTCCGGTTTTGAGTGCAGATGAGGACTTGGTCGAGCTTCACATGGTGTTGCTGGAACTGGAGGATGTTGAGAAACAGATCCGCGGCCTACTAAACAAGCAGGCCCAGCTACAGGAGCGACAAACTGTGCTGGAAACATCTTGTGCCTCTGCCCACATATCCAAGGTAAGCACACAGCGTGGTATTTCCACTCCCAGGCCCTCTACGCTGTGTGTTTCTCTGTGCAGGGACCGTGCACATAGGACTTTCCCAGTTGTGGTCTCCATCATGCCAGCGGCAACATACCTCAGGCCTTGGTTGGACCTCTCCACCTCCGTTGTTCGAGATTCCAACCAGGAACCGCTTCGCCTCTCTCCGTCAGACCAGACCTAATGCTGTGATCTTCGGGGACTCCATTGTGCGAAACGTCCGTGTAGCCTCATCTAAAGGTAAGGTGCACACACTGTTTTTCTGGTGCTCGTGTCCTTGATGTAGCTGCGCAGGTATCCGGGATCCTGAAGAAGGACGAACGCATTGGAGCGGTTGGGTTGCACGCAGGGATTGTTGGATAAGATTTTTGATAGAAATAACACACAAGGGTAATAAAATATGGAGAATGAAGATTTAGTGAGAATATAGGAAAGAACAGAGTCACGCTCTCTTCCTTACAGACAATGTCTCTTAAAAAAGTTAATTATAGCAAGGCCTAGGGCCTGACCAAAAAGAGGAAGTGCAACACACCCATACTCAAGAACATGAACTCACTCACACACAGACCCAGAGTAATCAGAATAACAAAGTAATTTTTAATGATAATTTGACTAAATCATACAGTACATATGCTAATAACAATGCATAAAAAAGCATATAGGTACCATGATAAAGTAGGAATAAGCACACAGGTGATAAATAACCTCACTCAAAGTCAGCTCAGAAATGCCAAAGAAAGCAACAACAAAAAGGAGAACTGATAGAGTAAGTGCAAACTCAACAGGTTTCAAGAAGTCTGAGGCAAAAATAGCAGGCTTGGAAAGAACATAAATATGCATTACATCACCCATACATCACCCAGACATCACATGTAATGGTATTTTGGGCAAACCAAGGGTGTGTAAACTTTATAAAAGGGAGCCCCATTTCAGGGGACTGGGAGATCACTTTTTGAGACGTCCCAAACTGTTTGGATCTCATGTAACAAATTAAATAAATTGGACCTTCACCTTTTCTCACTCACTGGTTCCGTGTGGTGATTTAGACTTTGAGTATCTCAGCTGATGAAAGCTATTGTAAGTACATTCAATATTTTCTAAATTGTTATATTGGTAATAAGAAAGTAGGTAAAATTTGACCTACAGGATGAATGACACCAGGCTGCGGCAGATGGAGGTTCTGAAGAGGGACTTCTCCAGCCTGATCGAGACAGTACGAGGCAGATCACCCACCGCGAAGATCATCGTCTCTGGACCTCTTCCCACATTCAGACGTGGAGTAGAAAAGTTTAGTAGACTTCTAGCTTTAAATGATTGGTTAGTCTCTTGGTGTAATGATCAGAATCTGATGTTTGTCAATAACTGGAATCTGTTCTGGGAGTGTCCTAGTTTGTTTTGTCCTGATGGCCTGCACCCCAGCAGCCTCGGAGCGGAACTGCTGTCTGACAACATCTCCAAGGCACTACACTCCAAGTGATTACCTAACGTAAGTACATCTTCCAACAATAATAACATTCAGTATAATTAATGTTCAATTAATAGTTTTGCACCGGTAATACATACTATAGAGAAAATCTCGGAAAGTCTGTCTTCGTAACCTAATTAACATCAAATTTAATCATATTGAATGCACAGCCAGCACTTTTGATCTGATGCTAGGACTATTAAACATTAGATCTCATGCGTCTAAGGCTCTTATGGTTAATGACATCATTACTGATCAGGAATGTAATTTAATGTGCTTAACGGAAACTTGGATTAAACCAAATGAGTACGTAGCATTAAATGAAGCCAGTCCTCCTGGATACAGTTATGTACATCAGCCTCATTCAACTGGTAGATGAGGAGGTGTTGGTCTCATCCATAGTAAAAATCTAGTCGTCACACAAAAACCTAGTCATAAATTTAATTCTTTTGAAATTTTTTATACCAGTATAAGTTATGTAGCCACAAAAAATAAGTAATTTCCTCTAATTATTATTTTCAATCCCCCAGGACCATATACTGAATTTCTTAGTGAATTTGCCGACTTTGTCTCAAACCTGGTTGTGTCTGTAGATAAACCATTAATCGTCAGAGACTTTAATATTCATTTTGATAATCTGGAAGACCCTCTAAGATTAGCGGTTGTGTCCATCTTAGATTCAGTAGGGATTAATCAGAACGTAATCAGGCCTACTCATAATGGTGGTCACACTCTTGACCTCATACTAACATATGGACTAAGTATAGAAAATATTATAATTTCTCCACAGTCTGAAGTTGTCTCAGACTATTATCTTATCACATTCATAATACATATTGATCATAATATTTCCACCTCGCCTCGCTACAAAAAATCGCTAAAAATCTAATTCTCCACTTTAATAGGAGATAACAAGAACAATTCTAGATTCCTTTTCAACACAGTAGCAAAATTAACTAGGAATGAAACCACTACATAGATACACACTCAATCATTACATAGCATACATACATAGCAGTGAAGATTTCATGAAATTTTTCATTGATAAGGTTGAAAATAGTAGATGTGAAATACAGGCCATTAAATTAAAACTGGACAGTACTGTAACAAACCCATTAAATGACAATGTAGCAATATCAGATCGATGTTTAGAGTGTTTTGCTCCGCTTAGAGAGACTGAACTAGCTACATTAATCTCTTCAGCCAATTCATCAACTTGCATACTAGATGCCGTACCTACATGTTTGTTTAAACAGATTTGTCCAGGAGTAATTTAACCACTTTTAAATCTAATCAATTCTTCCCTAAGCACTAGCTATGTACCTAAATAACTTAAATTAGCAGTTATTAAACCCTTGATTAAAAAACCTGACCTTGACCCTTCTCAACTGTCCAGCTGTAGACCTATTCATCTCCCCTTCATCTCTAAGTTTTTAGAAAAGGTTGTAGCAAAGCAGTTATGCTCGTACTTAGATAGGAATAACATTCATGAAATGTATCAGTCAGGATTTAGACCTCATCATAGCACAGAGACAGTGTTAGTTACAGTAATAAATGACCTTCTACTAACCTCTGATCAGGGTTGTGTCTCGCTGCTTTTGTTACTCGACCTTAGTGCAGTTTTGATACTATAGATCACACTATTTTCCTTGAAAGATTAGAAAATGTTGTTAGCATTAAGGGAACAGTCCTCTCCTGGCTTAGGTCTTATCTGAGCGATCGTTATCAGTTCATAGATGTAAATAGAGGTCTGGAGACAGTCCATCATTGGCCAGTCCATCATCTTCACCCTCATGAATGAAAACATGTACTGTGACATACTGAAACAGAGCATGATCAGTATGCAGTATTCCAGCATTATAACGAATACAAACACACCTCCAAGACAACCACTGCCTTTCTAAAGAAGCTGAGGGTGAAAGTGATTGACAGGCCAGCATGTCTCCAGGCCTAAACCCTATTGAGCGTCTGTGGGGCATCCTCAAACAGAAGGTGGAGGAGCACAAGGTCTCTAACTCTGGTGAACTCCATGCCCAAGAGAGTTAAGGCAGCACTGCAAAATATTCTTGGCACACAAAATATTGACACTTTGGGCCCAATTTGGACATTTTCACTTAGGGGTGTACTCACTTTTGTTGCCAGCAGTTTAGACATTAATGGCTGTGTGTTGAGTTATTTTGAGGGGACAGCAAATTTACACTGTTACACAAGCTGTACACTCACTACTTTACATTGTAGCAAAGTGTCATTTCTTCAGTGTTGTCACATGAAAAGATATAAACAAATATTTACAAAAATTTGAGGGGTGTACTCACTTTTGTGAGATACTGTATATCTGTAAGGGAGTTAAACATGCCTGGCTGGTACAAAAACATCCAGCAGGTTGTGATCTTTATGACACAGCCTACTGTTATCTAGCAGGTTAAGAAGCAGCTTACAGAAGCTTAAAAATTAAGAATTCAAAGAAAGAGATGGCATATGCACAGTCAATAGGTGTCAGTTATCTTTTGTTGTATTTCTCTCAATTTGTACTTGCAGATCGCAGACACAGGAAGCTGTGGGAGGTTTTGTTCATTATGTGAAGACTTGCTGAAAACAGCATGTGTAGCTGCCAGACAAGGCCAACTGCAGATCTCAAGTGAGATTAGAATATGAGATCAAAATTGTTCACTGTTACCAAAAAGTGTGTTCTCATTTTTGAGATTAAATGAGTATCTATGTTATGCAGACAGTTCAATGCAACAAATAGTTGTTAGGGATAAGGTTAAGGTAAAGTTTAAGAGAGAAAGTCAATTCATGAAGTGGTTTCATAAATTTTTATTTTTATACCACCAATAAACTTGGAAAAAGGGACAAGAGAAAAACAAGTGTAAGACAAGAGCAACTGTATGTACTGTATGTAGCCATGATGAATTAGCGCCATCTTTTGGCAAAAAGTCATGGATATTCATTCATTCACCTTCAGTAAATGCTTTATCCTTGGTCATGGGCTTCATGCTGGTCAGGGTACCAGCGGCTCCAGAGCCTATCCCAGGTATGAAATGGGAATACACTTTGAATCCGATGCCAGTCCAGTCCAAAATGCAGTCAAACCTAGAGCAATTTAGTGTTGCCAGTCCAGCAACTGGCATGTTTTTGAAAGGAGAATACCAGAGAACCCAGAGGAAAGCCATGTGGACAAAGAAAAACATGTCGGTGTAAACAGTCCGTGTATATATATATATATATATATATATATATATATATATATATATATATATATATATATATATATATATATATATATATATATATATGTGTGTGTGTGTGTGTGTGTGTGTGTGTGTGTGTGTTTTGTGTTTGTGTAAAACCATTTAATCCTTCTTGTAAAATATTTTTTTCTAGTATAATGAGTGAATAATTACGCCATACATTTTTAAAGTTACTTATAGAATATTTTTAAAGTTAGTTATAGCACAAGACAGCAACCCGAGCTCAGGATCAAATGGTAGACCCTGGAGCTGTGAGGCAATATAGCTGTGAGAACTGTAATGAAAAACCCAAAAACTACAGTCAGTGACATCACCAACAACCTCCACAGGGCAGGGATGAAGGTATCACAATCCACCATTCGAAGAAGACTTCGAGAGCTGAAATATAGAGGTCATACCACTGCAAACCACTCATCAGCAGTAAGAATTGGAAAGCCAGATTGGAAATCACAAAGAAATATAGAGCCACCAAAGGTTTTAAACTGCCATGTCCATCACCACACCTCAACCCACTTGAGCATACATTTCACCTCCTGAGACTGAAAGGAGAAATCCCACTGAAAAAAACAACAACTGAAAGAAGCTGCTGTACAACCTGTAAAACAATTTTGTGATGTCAGTGGGTTGAGAGATTTATGCAGTTATGACAAGCAAGGGACACCCTTTATGTTCACTTATTTTAAGATGATCTGTTCATATAGTTTTGGTCTTCTATAAATAGGGTGGTTTGCCACAAAAGGTGTCATGTTCTGAGTTGTTTAACAGAACTAGATATAAATATCAGGAAATGAAAGCAGGTCTCTAATTCTGATTAACTTTTGATCTGAAACCCAAATGTCTTCGATGTATAGGAAAAACAAAAGAATTGGCCGTGCCATTACAATAATTTCAGAGGGGACTTTATATGTGTTCTGTGTTTGTGTAAAACCATTTACTCCTTCTTGCAAAATAACACATTTGTTCCAGTATAATGAATAGATAATTAGGCCATATAGTTTTAAAGTTATTTGCAGCAATTGCAAGTTGTTTTAAAATATTTTATAAAATAAAATATGTAATTTAATTTACTGAGTAAAAATAAAATCTTCATTGTGGCTCAGGTAAACTAATTGTTACTAAGTATTACAGAACTGTTTTTCTGGCTTATATTTTCCTGTTTCTCTAAGGCTTCTCTAAAAAAGGTGGAAATAGCAGCCATGATGGTAGTGAACGGTAAAGAAATAGCTGTAAGACATTGCAAACTCAGATTGGCTAGAGCAATGAAATTACCAACCTGTGATAATCACTGAGACTCACAGTGAAACAGACATCCCGATCCAGTTATTAGACCAAGTCCAGTCTTTGGTCTGGTGAGAATGTGTATGCAAGTGTGTATGTGGATCTCTCTCTGCCAATGCATAACTTCAGCCAGGTCATGGTTTGTGGTATGAGTTTTTGAAAACAGACAGGTCACCACAGTTTCCTGGATGTGTAGTGGCATGCAACAGAACTGGAATGGTTGCATGAAGTTGCTGATGTTCCCATGAAGTTATAGTGCAAGGCATTAGATACGTTAACACAAGTGTGGAACAGACTTCATCTATGATCATTTAAAAAAAACATTTGGCTGTCCTGTCATTCTTTTTGATTCCTTCAATTAATTTTTTTAGGGATCACACATATTTAACAGCTAACTCTGTTGTATGCTTTCCATAATTTAGAAAATACCATAATTAAATAGCTTAAATTTTTTCAAACTTTTTTTAGGCTTGAGGTTAATTGTTCATCAAAATCATGCTACTGGTTAAGCACCTCATCCTACGAATGAGTTAAGTATTATCGCACTGTATGAACTTCAATCACTTTGGTCTTCCTGTATGTTTATTGTTTCTACTTCTTATATATGCTCCTTGTCTGTTTTGTAAAGCACTACAATAAAATTACAATAAACTTATCAGTTAGATTATTGGGGACAACTTAAAAGAGAACACCAATTAACAATTACTTAAGAGGTAAGTGACTTGCTACCATGTGTGACCATTATGGCTAAAACATTCTTTCGAAAAAACATTTGAATGCTTTGATTGTACCAGAGTTATAATAATTTATTTATTTATTTTTTGCTAGTTTCAGTTTCAGTGTAAATGGAGGCCATTCGCAGTGATTATTATTAATAGAATGACTTATTTGCCGAATGAATTACACTTGGGTTTTCTTTATTTGAATTGCAAAAGTAGCGGCAAACAGTCACTTTTTACTGAATTGTTTCCCTTCAAGTCTAATAGATAATCTCTGATATAACACTGAGTGGTTTGATTTTGTATGAAAAAAAATCACACCATGGATTGAAAGCAGATTAAATAATTTTTAAAAAATCACAAACAGGCGAGGTTTCTCGTACACCAGTCACTCACCAAACATATTTTCTTAGATGATCTTTATTCTGTTTGACTCAGACTGTCGACAAATGAATGGCAACTCTGCAGAGAAACTACTATATAGTTAACCTCTATTTGGCAAATGTAAGCAATTATAAGTTACTTTATCTTTCAGCAGAATGTACTGTACTTAGTCACACCGTCTATGCTTTTAAAAATAAACATGACAGAAAATGCAATCCTTTCATAGTTTTAATTCCCGTAAGAACGTTTGATTGCTTGGTTGTAAAACAATTATTTTCAGTGATACTATGAGCTAAAACAAACAAACAAACAAAATATCTTACTATAAATGTTACCATTATGTGAAGAGATCTTTGAAAATTATTATCCAGCAACAAAAATTTTAAAGAAAATGGTTACACAAATTATTACTAAGTTACTGCTTAGGTATCAACCTAATACTCTATTTTACATACATATCACACCTCAAATGTAATATAAAAAAAAGATGACACTATATTAAACAGATACAAAATTTATATTAGAAAAACAAGATATATTTATCAAGAAATAACGATATACTTTTAAATAATGCTTTTTCTATAGGATATGATGTACAGTATGCATGTGAATTGTTGCAGAAAGAGAAACATTTCTGAGGCAGAGTGAAACTGCCAGGCATGCTGCCTGTGCCCACTCCTTCACGCAGCTAAAGAAAGCTGGTAGCGGTATCCTCTGTGATTCTCAACCCTTTCCCCAATTAAATATTTATTGCTGAATATATATTAAACTTCTCATGAACAGAGTTCATGTCCCTATGACACTCAGTATATAAAACAGATTAATTAAACAAAATGGTGCTATAATTGGTCAAGATAAATCTCATGAACTTCTGAAAACTAATTTCTGAACTCTCTGTTCAGCTCGGCACGCTCCTGTTTGCGTGAGAACCACCTTTGACACCCTGCTGAGGTGACTCAGACTAGAATCCCTTTTCTATCTTACACATCTGAGGCATACCGTATATAAAACAGATGAGTTAAAAATGAGTAAATGTGTCTTGATAAGCATCACTGTTTTTGTTAACCCAACACTAAAGTCTGTCTTCAGCTTGCCAACCTCCACACTTAAACAAACAACCCATGGTGGCCTCTTTCTGAAAGTCATTTTTCTAAAATGACCATTTATCTTCTGCCTCTGAGGCACACTAAATTAAACAGACTCCTGTAGCAATAATGAGTCTTAGTAAACATCATCATGTTTTAACAATCCACAAAAAAAATAAATTCCACACTTTCTTTCTTATGCGTCTGAGGCACTCGTACTTCTAATCCTAGTGATGGACATCCTAAATCTGTCTTTACTTGACCGTACCTCTTTGGCTACAAAGTAGTAGAATATCGCGTCAAGGCAGCATGTTATATTGGCCAGGTGGAGAGACAACTGTAAAAACAGGGAGATCTTTCTCATGACGTCACACTCAGAGATGATAGATCTGTGCACCAGGAATTGGAGGAAGATTGCAATATGGCATGGTGTGAAGGGCACCAGGAATGCACCCAGGCTGCTATAAATGACCCAGACAGCAGATTGTTTGTCACGAGTTTTTGTGAAGTTTGGATTACGCAGGGTGCGGATACAGTTTGCTGAGCAATATATTAGCACAAGAGCAGGCAGCAGGAAGCCAAATACTTCCAAACATACAATAAGCATCGGGTGCCATGCTTTATTTGAAAAGCGATGGAAGCAGTGGAAGTCGTTCCTCTTTTCATCCACTTCATGGAACATGTAAACTGGAGTAGTCACTGCTATCACAAACACCCAAATTACCAAACACACAATCCGGACTTTTTTCTTGGAACGCAGGTTCTTTGCGTGGAATGGGTGGCATATGCCTATGTAGCGATCCATGGATATGCACATGATGATGTAAATGCTCCCATACATGGCCATGAAGTACAGGCTTTCCAAGAAAGAGCAGAAATGTTTTTTGTCTGCTGACCACTTGTTGTTTGTCGCGTGCATCTTAAAGGGCAGTTGAAGCAACAAGAGCAGATCCATTACTGACAAGTTGATCATGTAGATGATGGATTCAGTCCATTTTTTAAAAACAAAGCAGAACACACAAATCGCAATGGCATTTAGGATGATGCCAAACACAAAGATGGGCACGTAGATGGCAAGCTCCAATGACTTTACGAGTGTGTCCACTTCCTCAGTTGAACAGGTGCTATTGTTGCTCATTGTAACTCTGAGGGAAAGAACATTTGCTTATAAAAGTCTTCTGAACATTATGTCTCATATACCTACTCACATGCACATATTAACAATTATATAGTAATATGAGCAATAATGAGCAATGACTTATGTACCTTATTTAAATATATGTTTAAATTGAATCACATTTATTCAAGTTAATTAGACATATTTGTATCTTTAGTTGCTGTATCTCTTAAAAAAATTCCAGGATAATATAACATTACATTTTATTATTATTAATTATTGTTATTATTATTATTTTATTATTAGATGTAATACAATTTAAATGTTTCATATATTCCCATACTATATCTACATAATAAAAACAATAAACTCTATCTAAATTGTCATTAAATATAATCAACTCCATTACAAACTCTGTCAAATGGTAATGAAATCAGTATTGAAGAGTGTACACTAAAATTAAAACTTAACAGATTTTTCAACAGTCTGTGTCAACAGAACTTTTGGTGTATCAAATTGAAACGAATCTCTAAATTCATTTTAGCTCTATTGGTTTACAGGTACTTGCTTTTGTATTGAATTTGGTTTGTTGATTGGACTTT
The DNA here is from genome assembly GCA_012411365.1 of Ameiurus melas. Classification (NCBI taxonomy): domain Eukaryota; kingdom Metazoa; phylum Chordata; class Actinopteri; order Siluriformes; family Ictaluridae; genus Ameiurus; species Ameiurus melas. The sequence goes on along the minus strand of CM022770.1, from coordinate 11,538,685 downwards.
TCCCAACACTTTTTAAACTTTTCATCAAATTAAGCTTTGTTTAAATATATTTAGCTCTGCTAATTTAACCCGTCAGAACAATCGTGCCCAAAACAATCTTAGTGACGTATGATCAGAGATCATGTGAAAATGACTCAATATAGTGGGAAAATGTTTACCTAACATTTGCCACATTCGATGGTATACCCAGATTTCTCTGATTTATTTCACACAGTCTATATTATATAAACAAACAACCCAGTGCTTTCTGCTAGTAAATATAAGTTGTGCTCAGGCAGCATTTTATTTAAAATTGGTTGCTCAAATAATATTCAAATATGAGTATAAGCTTATTTATGACATACAGAGTCATGCGTTAAAACCCCAGTCTTCCTCTTTTTTTTGCATCACACATCTGACTACTTATGACAAAACAGTGATATAAACGAAAACATTATGTTCTCAAGTGGCACAAAGCTGTTGCATTAGATGGAAATATGGTCTAATTTCTTCAGCATGTTTATGCATGAGGAACTGATAGAGGCTTTTGGATGGTGCTTTAGGAACAGAAGTACAGAGATTTCATTAAGTAATTTTCATGTAATGACTCATTTCATGTAATAGCCTTTGTTGTGTTTAATTAATGAGACCTATGCCAACTATATATACACATTCAAAACAAAGGTTTATGTGTATTTCAACTCTGCAAACGCATTGTTGCTTGAGAGAATCTACTCTGTGTGTGTTGCCTTGTTTTATTTACTTTTGCTTGAATTATTGTGAAATTTTAGGTATTAAGGAAGATATATTTCAATATAATCCTGCCAGTGCTTACATTATTCAAAACTACTTACCATTTAAACTGACTACTATCGTCCTTATTTGCCAAATGTACCTGTCCAGATTTTTAAATGCTACTTTTTGTACAAAAACAGGAAGAAATAAACCATTCAAATAAATTTACCTACAAACAAAATGAGGGACTTTTATATTTACTTTTACCTGTCAAATGTTTCAAATTCTAACTTCAGCTTCAATATTAAATAATAAATATGGTTTAACAAAGTAAATCTTACCACTGTAAATGTGCTCTGATGTGAGTGTCTGACACTTTCCTGAGAGCAGACTGTGGCGTCAGATAAAAACACTTCTTCTTTTAAACTATGTAACCACATCCTTGGTATGAGAAACCTACTGGTGCCCATGCCTACAAAACCTGCAAGAACATGTTTAGAACAGCAAACTGTTTGTTTAAATCAACTGTTCATATATACATGTTAGATTCAATATCCAAGTGACGTTAAAATATATTATATTCTCAGTTAAAATCAAACCCATGAAAACTGATAAATGCCATTAGATTGATGGATTTTTATTGTGATCAGCAAGTAATTGGCACATTACAGATCAAACGCCAGCATAGTCCAACATAATCTTGGCAATATGGCCTCATTTATGATGAATTGATTTAAACAATATATAAACAATGGATAAACTATAATGCTTAGCAACAAACTACTGCCATTTTGGTGTGGTGCTTAAAATGTTAACTAGTAATATTGAGAATGGATTCTGGCTGCTATATGGGATCAGTCTACCATGTATTTGTGTAAACATCAAGTGAAAATGGAACAGTTGTTTAACTGCAGTGACTAAATGGGTTGTGAAAGTCGAACCTAACCAACCTGAAAAATCACTTCATTACTTATGAACACTTGTGTGTATATTAAAAGCAGAATTTCCAGTTTATTAACAACCGTACCTCTGCCAATCAGAACATCATGACTTTGTCTGGCCATGGATTCCACATGTTGCTTGATGTACTATTGTTCATTAGATGAATTTGAGTTTGGGATTTATATCAACAGTGGTGTAAGTGGGGGAACTTGCTTGATGATGATGGTGATGATGATGATGATGATGGTGGTGGTGGGGAGGTGAGGGAGAAAGAGGAAGAAGATACATAATGTACAATAATTTGCCATTGTCCTCAGTTTGTCAAATATGTGTGGAACGTAGATTGTGTGTAGGCCACATTTATGATAATATATTGCACCAATATTTTTGTCTTAGTTATTTAGTATCTCAGACCTTTCCTTCTTAACCTTGAAATGGAGCAATGTAATTTTTACTCCCTGTTCTCCGTTATGTCAGCCTGTGTGGTTGAATACATAATCACTGATTACATCATGCAAATTTGAGATGTAGATATTGTTTACATTATGAATTTTTACAGATCTATATGTTCATACACGTTAAACATTACCTGTAATATAGCGTGATTATCAAAAGTTAACAGCTTGATGGGAATTTAACATAATGCATCTCATTATGGTTCACATCTTCTGTTTTGACTCAACTCTCTTCTGTTCACTTGCGCGGGCGAGGCAGGTAACTGCGATTGGCTAAATGCTTAGTTTGGCCCCTCTGAAATGTCTACTTTTCCCTGGGAATCCTTGATGCTTCACTTTTGTCTGAGTTTACATACAATCAGGTTTTTGTTGTTTGTTTATTTTGTTTTGTTTTTTTAGATTTCAGTTTTTGAGATTTGGATTCAGGGTTCTGATTTTTTTTTCATTTATTTTAAACTCAAAACTGTAACTGTAATTTTTGATTATATGTTTTAAAGGCAAATCTTACCCATAGCAAGTTCAAAGAATCGCTGCCAAAAAATTTTACATTTATTAAATACTACTTTAATTTACCATGTTAATTTACATGTATTCAATTAACTGATTTGTATATAATTCATATATATGAAATGTTCAGATATTTGTGTCAGCTTAAGAGGGTTGTAAGTGGGTTTCTTCCGGGTTCTCTGGTTTTCTCCCACTTCCCCCCAAAAAACCCCATGTCAGTAGGTGAACTGATTATGTCTAGGTGTAAAAGTGTGTGTATGTATGGTGTACTGAGATGGACTGGATCACGTTCAGGGTGTATTCCATCCGATCTTGCGTCCAGAGTTATTGGGATAGGCTCCCTGAAGATGAACGAATGGAAGCAGACTGAACATTTTCAGTAGCCTTTCAGTAGCCTTTCATGTTATATATTCCCATCAACTTCTTAATGTTCCTGATAAACTCTTCGCACGTGTTGGCCTTATATAAACACAATAGTCTTTCCAAAATATCAGTACCGTGACAAATTTCTCGATAATAGTCTTGATATTACTTGATACTGGCTTGAAAAGCAGGGGGTGTGAGCCATCCCTAACGTTAAACCTCCTTACTGAGGCGGACAGGTGGTATGACATACAGTGGTCAGTGCTTTCCCCATCCGGGCATTTTTCAGGAAACGCGTGGTCATGTGACACTTTCTCAGCCATCTTGTGGATACGCAAAGAGCGACAACTCGTACCCAAACTCATCGCTGTCAGTTAAAAGCAGAGGTAAGACAGCGAGGTTAGTGTACCCAGGTTTGCTGTAAAAGAAAGCGTAGCTGATTATTCTGTTGATTCCAGTGGTGTACGGCCCCATAAATGCAGGGACTGAAGCCGTTTAGCCGACATGTTGTTACCCCGCATGGTTGCTTCATGGCCCTGAAGCCTCGGGCTCAGTTGTGCTCGGCTAACGCACAGGAGCAGAGCGACGCCGGTGTAGCTGTAGTCAGGAAACTTGTAGCTAATGTTCCTAGCCGTGTAGCCACCAAACCCCACAGTAGGCCGCACGAAGGATTCTAGACTTGAACTCCTATCAACTCTTGATTATTTTGTACCTAACGCTGCTATTTAATAAACGTCACGCCTTTCGATACGACTGGTTAATGCCCACAGATGTATTGTAGCTCACTAGCGAAGTGTACAGCTGGCACTAAAGTCACCACGGCACGGATTTAGCTTGGAGCTAATGTGCGCGAGCATGACGCGCAGACCCAGCGAGTCTTCGAATAAGCTCTAGTTTAGAGATAAAGTGCTCCTATCGTGTGGGAAGCGTTTATATCTTTGTGTCTTGTTGACCTTTCAAACAATAACGCTGGTGAATTAGAACGACGTATTAACGATGTACTTGAACTTGTACTGTTGGGTAGCTAGCTGTCTAGCACATGGATGTTAGCTAGTTATCTGATTCAGTCATGTAAGCGTTGTAAAAATTTGCTATCTATCTATCTTAGTGACATCTTGCGTGATTAATCTCGCCAGAACAACCGACACATCGATAATACTCAAGGTTTTAAAGCGTCTATTATCTTCTCTAGCCGTATTAGTGTTTCAGAGATGTAGCTAGCATTACTGACATCTGCCAGCTCTACACGTCTATATGTAGCTGGGATCGCCACTGTATACCGGTGTTCTAGTGGACATGGAAGTACACGTCATGTCAGACTGTGGGCTTTAACTCGGTCAAGTCACTTCATTCAGTTTGCTGACTTGGTCAGTTGGTGATGGTGGAATCCTAAACGGCCAAACTATCCCTTCATATCCCGTGTAGTGCACTTGGACAGGGAGTAGGGCCGGTCTGAGTTCAGGTACTCTAGCCACACACTTGTCTGGCTCCCTGGGCTGATTGCCTACTCAAAGTAGTCTCACGCTTTGGGTTTTTTTTCGGATACCTTGGCAGTGAAGTAAACACTGCTTATTTAGTCTTTTAGCTATTCTGTGTGTCTCCGAGAGTAAAGGAGCATCATGGGTAGCAGGTCGAACCGTGCTGAGAAGTTTGATTTATTTAGGAAGACACCTGTTGGCTTGAAGTTGAGAACTTTCCAGCTGTCAGCAGTTGTTGAGGTAGAGCACACGAACACATAGTGCGTATAGAGAAGTTCAATCGAGTTAGTTTCAGCTTTTTCACTCGATTATTTTCGTACTTCAACGATAAGTTCTCGATTCCAGGATACTGCGTAAATCTTAATTTTGTAATAAAAAAAGTGAAATTGTTTGCGTTCTTTTCAATGTGGTCTGTAAATGTTCTGATTAATGATGTGAAATGATTAGCACCATCTCATGTCTTTTGGTTCGTGTTTTTTTTTCTTGTTCTTTCTGATCTGAGAGCCAAATGTAAAATACATTAAAAATGTAACTCGTGTTTAAATGTAATCAGCGGCTCGCTCGTGTGGTGCTCGACAGGGCACGTCGGAGGTGATTTCAAACCTGAGTCTTTGCAAGTTTATTGTCCTCAAAAGCCATCACACGTTTGGTAAAGAACGGTTAACAGTTTTTATTTTTGTTTTTATTTTCAACTATTTAATTCAATTTGGTGTCTCCATGATATTGGAAGAAGATAGAATTACAATCCGAAGAAACAAGTTGTTGGTAATTGTAAGTAAGTTGCTTATTTACGTTGTGTGATGGATGCAGATTGATGTTGAATCACTTCATGTAAGTGTCAGGTTTCTTGCAGTTGGTTGAAAATGTAACCTATGACTGGTTGCGCAAATGTTGCACGTGTAAAACCAGCCAGAGTGAGAAGTTTACATCGGTGGTAAAAATTCGATGACTCCAGACTAGAGGTGTGTGCAGGATGGCTTTTTTTTAATGCAAATTCTGCCTGCTCCAATATAAAGTTTGACGAATACCACCTTATCCTGCAGTTTGTACCTGCTCTGTATTTTTTCTAATGAACTTAAAGAAATGATACGTTTACACTATAAAGACTCTAAGTGGACTTATCGGATATAGGCGGCCGTGTTTTCTGGAAAAAAAAACAAAAGAAAACAAACTCAATATTATTTTTAGCTTAAATGTTCCATACTAGACCATTTTATGAAGTTATATTTTTTGTCAGTAGGAAAACAAACATTTCCACTATTTCCAGTTTGAGGAGAGTACAGGGCGTGTAAGAATATTAGCATCTGTGCAGTCGGGAACTGCTTGCCTGTGTTGTGCCCAGTTTTGAGACTCTGTCAGAATCGGGCTCTGTGTGTTACAGAGTAGGCATAACTTATTCTGCATGTTTACTCTAGTTTCTCTTGAGTACATGCAATATTAGGAACCTGTTGTGTGCTGTTTACCTGGGGAAGGGAGGGCACCGGGATGCATTGTGGGAAGGAGACAACCCACTAAATGGAGTGTGATGCTACGTGCAATGTTTTGCTCCGAAACCCTGGATTTGGACATTCGCGTGGAAGTCAGTTTGACACGTGCCAACTACCTAAACATGCTGTTGACCAGGTACACCCCTTCATGACCGATGTATTCCTGATGGCAGTGGCTTCTTTCAGCAGGATAATGTGCCCTGCCACACTGCACACGTTGCTCTGGAGAAGTTTGAGGAACATAATGAAGAGTTTAAGGTGTTGCCCTGGCCTCAAAATTTGCCAGTTCTCGATCCATTAGATCATCTGTGGGATGTGCTACACCAATAAGTCCAAGCTGCTGTGGCTCCATCTCACAACTTACAGGACTTGGAGGATCTTCTTCTAACTTCCTGGTGCCAGATTCCACAGGGGCACCTTTTAGAGGTCTTGTAGAATCAGTCTCAGCAGGTCGGAGCTGTTTTGGTGGGAAACAACATATTAGGTAGCTGGTCATAATATTTTGACTAATAGTTGTACGTATTGACATAAAATACTTGTATCCTTTTATGAATGATGGCATTATAACACAGTTTACTTATATAGTATACACAAATGTAGAAAATAATATGAACGTGTTCAACCATAAGGTGTTGAAGTCATGTCAGGAAAGTAGACCTAATGTTGCTCATTAAACTGGTACATCTCAAAAAATCTTAATAAAAATTTTTCTTTTCCATAGTTTAATTAAAAAGTGTGTCTTTCATATAATCTAGATTAATAACACATAAAGTGAAATATTTGAAGCTTCTTTTTTAATCTGGATGATTTTGACTTACAGCTCATGGAAATAAAATAAAAAATCCAGTATAGAAATGTTGATGTTCTGAAAAGTATGTTTGTTTATGCACTCAGTATTTGGTCAGGGCTCCTTTTGCACAGATTACTGCATCAATGCAGTGTAGCATGGAGGCAATCAGCCTGTGGCACTGCTGAGGTGTTATGGAAGCCCAGGTTGCTTTGACAACAGCCTTCCGTTCGTCTGTATTATTGGGTCTGGTGTCTCTCATAGACACTCATTCTTTTTGGGGTTCAGGTCATTCTAGTTGACTGGCCAATCAAGCACAGAAACACCATGGTCAGAAAACCAGTTACTATTAGTTTTGGCACTGTGGGCAGGTGCCATGCCCTGCTGGAAAAGGAAATCAGCATCTCCATAAAGCTTGTCAGCAGATGGAAGCATGAAGTGCTGTAAAAGTCAAGATGGGGGGTGGGGGTTAAAGGCTTGAAATATTTCACTTTGTGTAATGAATCTAGAATATATGAAAGTTCCACTTTTTGAATTAAATTACGCGAAGAAACAAACTTTTCCATGATATTCAAATTTTTTGAGATGCACATGTAGTTTATTTTTTGCAGTTAATTGTGCTGCTGTCAGTTTTCTCCTTTAAGTAGATCTGTTGTGTAGGCAAAAAAAAAGCTTCTCCCCCCCTCTTTTTTTTTTTGGGAGAAAAAAAAACCGAGAAGAAAAACAACCTCCCTTTATCTACCCTTTTTTTTTTTTTTTTTTTTTTAATAAATTTTTTTTTTTTTTTTTTTTTTTTTTTTTTTATCCAGACATAGATTTAACTGGTTCCTGACACAACAGGAACTTTGGTTTGCTTCCCACAAAAACCAAAGAAAGAACACGGCTTGCTGTCTGCTGACGTTTGCCAAAGTTTTGATTTGATAAATGTAATCCGCTTCACGGTTGTGCAACCTCAACACTCTGCCGTGTGCATGTAATAGAGATTGTGCAGGGCTATTTACAACTTGTAAGATCACGTTCTGATAAAAAAAAAACACTGCTAAAAATGATTTGTATAGTCTAAATGGTACACATGGTTTCAATGAGCACACCCTATCCTAATTGGGTGAGTCCTTAAAATAGCTTTGGCTACAGCAGCAGCAGTTTCAGCATTGAGGTCAGTCTTTAGGAAATGAGCTGCCAATGCTTTTGAGCGAAATTAATAGCACAGTAATTGCTTATTACTATCTTTGTGTAACCTTAAACCTGGAAGTATTTGAAGTTACTGGTTACTAGTGTACAATATAGCACTGAATAGGTTCAGCTTTCAAGTTCAACTTTATTGCCATTGTCAGAGTACAAGTACAGAGGCAGTGAAAGGCAGTTCGCATTTAACCAGTCGTGCAAATAAGTAAAATGAAAGGAATAAGGTTATAGTGAAATAAGTTGCGATAACAGTGTACAGGTAATGAATCATACCAGTAATGCAAATGGTAATTGGGTTCATTGAAATAAGCAGGAGTTATGATGTGGTCAATTGAGAGAGCTAGTATACAGATAGATTCAATGCAGTATGATACAGTAGACACATACACTGGATTACAGTAAGTGTAGATGTGCAAATGACAGCCAGATTATGCTGATTATATTATATAACCAGACCTGCCAACTATTATGAATTTTGCGTAAGCCATGACTTATGCAAGTCATGCTGGTACATAGGCTAGCACGAGTTGACGCTAAAGAAATTTCCTGAAGAGCTGTACTTTTCTGATTAATAAATCGGTAGGTGAGCCAGTCAACATGTAAACGTGTAATGATTTGTGCAGGTGTTTTGAATTCTGATATTAACAGACACTTCCTGGAAGCCGCAGTACCCTTCCCCCATGTTCTTGACTCCCTGCGCACCCGCTTTCTGTGAAGGCTGCTGGAGAATATTTTGAGTTCAATAATATGAAATAAAAAACAGACTCTGATTGATGGCTTATCTAACATTATACATGTGTATATATTTCACATCAGTTTGTGTTTGTTAGGGATGAGAAAAGAACAGTGAGTGGACACAAAAGATCGAACAGACTTAAAGGGAAGTGTCCGATCAAACATGTTGCAAACGATTTTAATGTTGACAATAATCAGGAAGAGATTAAACACATTTTTATCTGGACTTATGCTCTCCTGTGAGCAGTATGAAAAGTGAAAGTCCCGGTAATATAGACATTAGACAACTGATTTGTAAAAGAATTAGAACAAAAATGATAACTATTTACTGCTCATACCTGCAGAATATCCTAAAAATACACAAGTTACTGCATAGCTTGTAATATTATTCCTTCCTGTACTCACCTTAAAACCTAAATGTGGAAATGCTCATTTTCTTGTCTTTTTTAGACCACCTGTTCTGGATGATTAAATAATTTATCACGATCTTTTAAAAATGGAAAATCAGCATGGCATAAGCCTACTGTCTAGAAACATATCTTTTTTAGACCACCTGTTCTGGATGATTAAATAATTTATCACGATCTTTTAAAAATGGAAAATCAGCATGGCATAAGCTTATGAAACTAGTTACATTGATGTACATAGAATATGATGATATTAAGTTGTAATATAAATGCTCTTTTAACAGTATTTAAATATAAATATAAATGATTTGTCAATCATATAATCTTTAGAAATGTTTTTTGTATGTTGTTTTGAATTTGTATCTTTTGTCTTTTAGGCTTTCTAGGAAAAATGGCAGAAACCCAGACACTTAACTTCGGACCAGAATGGTAAGTGCTGTTGTTGAAATCAGACTTTTTGATGTTATATACTACAATATCGGTAATGAACAAATGAGCTCATCTTTTCAGCTAATGCAACTCTCTCTCTTACACACACAGGCTCCGTGCTTTGTCTGGAGGAGGTGGGAGCAACATTGTGGCTTCTCCACCGCTCTCGCCTGCATTGCCAAAGTATAAACTTGCAGACTATCGCTATGGGAGAGAAGAGATGCTTGCACTTTATGTAAAGGATAACAAGGTAGGCACTAGTCCATGGATGGCACTTTAAAGAACTTTGGTGTTTGTGTTGCATCTCATTTTGCTTAATTCAGTCTGTTACCTTTACATATGTCATCGGCAAACATAATACAGCACCTTTAAGTGCTGCTTTAGCAAAAACAATATAAACATGTTTAAAACAGAAAATGAAACTAAAATTGTTATGGAAACTACCTAAATGAGAATGGACCAATAGCAAGGTATTAACGTGTCAAGTCTATTCTCGAATGTCCAGTGTTTCTCTTAGTACTTGATGTAGGGTGTCCACAGGTCCTTAAAAAGTATTAAAATGTCTTAAATTCCTTCATGTAAAAATAAGTCCTTAACTCTCTTTATAATGTCTTAAATTCACATTTCAAAGGTCTTAAAAATGCAACCGAATTGACACTAAAGCAGATTTAGATTTTATTTTCGTTCGTTGCTGTTTGAAATGGTAAACCCGTGTCATTGTGTTGCACTCAGAGTTTGCGGCTTATCTCTGTCTGTGCTATGAGTTTGAGTCGCTTTTAATGTGCATTTAGACACAACACACGACAGATTCACTTTGGTTTTACGTTGGAGTAATCTCAAACATTTTTGTGGGCAGAGGTTTACAGCATTTCACCTGATTGGTAATGAGGTAATTTTAAAAAACTGTTGCCAACTAATCGGAGATCTTTCTGCGATTTTCTGCCAAAATAAAAGCCACAAGGTCTAACGGATAAAAGTGAATTAATTCAGAATTGTATTGCTGTTATTACTATTTGTACCCAAATAAAAAAATATGAAGTATTATTCAGTGCAATAGTAATGTTAGCAAATATATATATATGTGTGTGTGTGTGTGTGTGTGTGTGTGGTTATATATATATATATATATATATGTGTGTGTGTGTATATATATATATATATATATATATATATATATATATATATATATATATATATATATATATATATATAAAATTATTATTAGTATTATTTTTGTTTCATTTTTATTGAACATTTCTGCTGAACACTTCCGATGAACATTTCTACTGAACAATTTTTGCTAAACATTTCTAATGACCAGTTCTGCTAAACATTTCTGCTATACATTTCTGCAAAACGTTTCTGCTAAACATTTCTGCTGAACATTTCTACGTTTCTTTTTTATTAAACATTTTTGCTGACCTTCTGATGAACATTTCTGTTGAACTATCTAAATCGCCTTTTCTGTTCTGTCCTCCCCACCATTTCCCAAAAATACAAACAAAATGAGCAACAGCAGTAAATATTCACAGATATTTAAGAAATATTTCTTTTTATGCAAAGAAAAACAAAATTGAACCCACAACCCACCCCTCCGGCTCATCATGGCTACCCATTAACTGTCGCTGGTTATAGAGATGATATAAAATTCAACAACAGGCACCAACCTTTAAGTGGGTAGTGTCCGTAACTCCATAAAGTATGCAATAAAGGGATGCCATTTATGAAAAATCTGTACATCCATTCATCGTATATCTTATTTTCTCGAGTTTCAGAAAAAACATCACGTCCTTTATCCACTGAGAGATAGATGGGTATTTAGCAGACTTCCAATGTAACAGTAGGGAACGTCTTGCTATAAGGGATGTGAAAGCAATAACATCCTTTTGTATCGAGCTCAAAGGAATTGAATCTTGAGGGATCCCAAACATCGCAATCAATGGACAAGGCTTTAAATCTACCCTGAGAATAGTGGACATGATGGTAAAAAAGCCAGACCAAAAACCATGGAGTTCAGGGCAGAAGAAAAACATATGGCCAAGATGACAGGGAGAGCCATGGCATTTATCACACTTGTCCTCTACATCCGGATACATCACAGACAATCTCGACTTGGACAGATGGACTCTATTTAAAACTTTGAACTGTATAAGTCCAAGACGAGCACAAGAAGTGGTAGTCTGTACCCTCCCTATAGCATGTTCCCAACACTCCTCACTTATTTGTACTCCTAATTCCGTTTCCCACACATTCCTAATTTTATTACTCGACCCACTACCTTGCGTCAAAATAAAATCATAAATCTTAGAAATCATTCCTCTCTGAGGCGGGTTATTTGAAATCAGGTCTTCCCAAGCCTGTTCTGAAGGAGCAGAAGGGAAATCAGGAAAACATCTAGAAACGAAATTCCGTATTTGAAAGTACCGAAAGAAATGTGTCAAGGGGAGATCGTAAGTGGATGCCAAATTGGCAAAGCTATCAAACACACCATTAGAATACAAATTTCTAACTTGTTTAATACCCTTGTCATACCACACTGAAAATGAGGAGTCCAAACACTATGGGGGAAATAGATGGTTGTTCACTAAAGGACACAAAGAGGATGCACCTACAAATTTAAAATGTCGTCTAAATTGATACCAAGTCCTAAGTGTGCTGAGGACAACAGGGTTATCAGTATATTGGGAAAGTTTTGTAGGTAAAGAGGTGTAAAGTGGATCAGGTAAAAAGGATTCCCTACGAGAAGATAATTCCAAGGAGATTGAACCCAGTAACAAAGTTTATGGATGTGTGCAGCCCAGTAATAGAATTGAAAATTGGGTAATGCAAGTCCTCCCATAAGTTTCTGCAATAAAGATTTACTAACCCTTGGTGGCTTCCCTCCCCAAGTAAATGTACTAATTATCTTATCCAATGAATCAAAGAATGATTTTGGGAGAGAAAGAGGCACTTGTTGGAACAAGAAAAGAAACTTCGGTAAAATATTCATTTTGACAGCGTTGATCTTGCCAATTAGGGAAAGTGGTAAGTTACCCCAACTCTGAATGTTAGATTTAACCTTTGAGATAAGGGGAGTAAAGTTAGCTGATGGAAGATTAGATAGAACGTATCACGTTGATACCTAGGTATTTAAAACCTGACTGACTAAATCGAAACGGTAGATCTGACTGTTGGAGAGACAGAGCTGGAGTATTGACAGGAAAACAGTCGCTTTTATCTAAATTTAGTTTATAACCAGAGACAACACCAAAAGACTCCAGAACATCCAAGACAGAAGGCATAGAGGTGGTAGGATCAGTTACATACAATAACAAATCAGCATATAGCGACAATTTGTATTCTACCCCGTATCGAACTATTCCTTTAAACAAGGAGGAAGATTTTAGTGCAATAGATAGCGGCTCGATGGCAACAGCAAAAAGCAGTGGGGATAAAGGACACCCTTGGCGACACCCTCGTCCGAGCGCAAAATAATCCGACTAAGTATCGTTAGTCTGAACTCTAACATAAGGGGTTGAGTAAAGGAGGCTAATCCCGGAAATAAACTTGTCCCCAAATCCAAACTTCCAAACAAATACTCCCATTCGACCCTGTCGAATGTTTTTTCAGCATCTCGTGAAATCACAATCTCAGGGTGAACAGCTGAATGCTTTGAATAAATTATATTAAAGAGTGTATGGGTATTGAAAAACATTTGACGTCCATTATTAGTATTATTATTTTTTTAAAAATTCACAAATGTATGTACATTTGTAATATTACTTGTTTCATTACCCTGGCATTAAATTACAAACACTGCTGTGAGGAGGTTTCTTATACAGCTGCTGATGGAGTGATGGTAAAAAAAAATTCTTGTCTGACTGCCATGAACCATGGCTCTGTTTTTTCCTCTCTTGGAAAGTCATTGAAAGAAGGAAATAAATAAAAAAAATACTGAAAAGAAATGCTGGATTTTTTTGTCTTTCACTGTTGGAGCAAATGGTAATGCAAAAAGGATTTTCGCTACGGTCTCACATATATCTCTGTAGAAGTTTACCTATCGTTGACTTAAATACAGAAATGTATGTATATGCATAAACACAATCCATTATCGCTGATGTGTTGTGTAGGATGATTGAAGTGACGTGCAGATCTTTAAAAAAAAAAAAAAAAGTGCGGATACCCTGTGATGAGACCACAGAAATGCACTAAATGGCCAAAGGTATGTGGACATCTGACCATGACACCCGTATATGCTTTTTGAACATCGTATTCCAAAGTCATGCCATTAATATTGAGTTGTTCCATCTTTGCTGCTGTAAAGATTCCACTATTCTGGGAAGGCTTTCCACTAGATTTTGGAGGATTGTTGTGGTTATTTGTGCCCATTGAACCCCAAGTGCCTTCGTGAAGTCAGGCACTGCTGTCATGTGAGAATGCCTGGGGTGCAGTTGGCATAACAGTTTATCCCGAAGGTGTTCAGTGGTTGTTAAGGGGCTCTCTGCCATGCCACTTGAGTTCTTTTCCAAACCAACCTTTGCAAACCATATATCCTGGTTTCACTGACTTCGCTTTGTGCGCATTGGCATTGTCATGATTAAACAGGTTTGAGCCCCAGGGAACTAAGCGGCTCAATCCCTGGATTTCCAGGGATTAATATTATGGCATTCAAAGACATTCTAGACATTCGTCTGCCTCAAACTTTGTGAAAGTTTTGGAGAAGGCCCACATATAGGGGGTCATGGTCAGGCATCCACATACCTTTGGTATTCCATTCAAATACAAACCCCCAGGGTTCATATTTGAATTGTCATATTGTTTTTTGTTTTTCTAATGTCCTACATCAGTGTAACATCTTTGTGCTCAACCTTGCTTATGCTTTGTTGCTGTAGATTCCTGTAGATCTACATGACAAGGAATTTCTGCCTATTTTACAAGAGGAGCCCCTACCCCCACTGGCCCTAGTCTCATTTACAGAGGAAGAACAGGTGAAGTTGGTCAGGTGTTTCAAAACAACCCTTGACACTCCAAAGAACCACATGTGCTTCAGCCATCTTGTGTATGCGTATGTGTAGTTAAAAGGAAGTATAACCCATTTATAGCATAAGCACAAGCCACACTATATTGTTCTGAGAGGAGCACCAACAGACTACTGTCCAATATCAAGACTTGCATGTGTTTAAACAAAACAAAAAAAAAAACACAATTTTGAGTAATGCTTTATATTTAATAGCCGAGATGTTATAGCCCAAGACCAAGAGGTTGGTCTGTCAGCAGTTCTTCTCTATTGCCCAGCAGAAATCAGTATGGGAAGGTGATGGCTAGAATATAACATGTGAAACTAGCCACCACATCCATTTTTGTACGACTGGAGCAGTTGACTTGCTTGGAGGAGAGCACTAATTGCCCTTTCTATATACAGTTAACAAATGCCTGTAATTGGCTCAAGTTGCCATGTTCAACAGAATAAAAAGCCTCCTACCCAACAAACCGGACCAGTTGTGCTCTCTGTGTCCCAATTGTTGCGATTTGTTGCTTAAGATTTTTTACTTTATGATGAAAGGGCAAAAGCAAGGATTTTTGAGTCGTCCATTTTGAGAGAGGGCGGGTGATGTGAGTGAGTAAGGGTACTATCACTTAGATAGTTAAGTCTATTTGAATTGAACTTTGGTGCATTTTCTCAGTTTAGGCAGGTGAGAACATGGCCACAAAAACAACTGCATGCACCAAAACTACTGGTCTAAGAAAATCAGCGCGAGGTTTCATCGCTGAAAAACTCATAATCTCCCCACATGCAGGAAGTGAGCTAGATATAGTCTCTTTTTTTGGAGGGTTACAGGCAGCTTTTATTTTTTTTTGTCGATTTGAGCCGCTTAACCGACCTGCGAAGAAAATACTGTGCTGTAGTGCTCCTGAAATGAGACTGTGTTCTGGACTGAGAAAAAAGGAAAGTTAAACTGGCAATGCAGTACACACGTTTGTGTTTTATGTGCAAAATTATTTGTTTAGTGTCATACATAGTAAAATTTGGGCTTTGTTAGCCCACACATGCGTTTGACCTCGGCAACAGTGTAACATTTTTTTGTGTGTGTTGTTCAACAGAGGAATTTCTCCATGTCAGTTAACAGTGCAGCAGTGCTGCGCCTGACCGGACGAGGAGGAGGAGGTGTGGTTGCAGGGGCACCACGAGGTCGAAGTTCTTCACGTGGGCGCGGTGAGTATTCTCAACCACAGTCATGTTTTCATTCCCATCTTCCACCCCAAACTCTACAGAACAGAATAAATGTTAAAAAAAAAGCATGAACCTGTTATCAGTGTAAACCTTACTTGAATGCATTTGATGTGAATCAAAAAGCAGGATGGAGACTTGATGACTTCACACAAGTTATATTAAAAATGTATGTTTGTAGGCTAAAGATTTGTGCCATTCAGTGCTACTGGGTCAAAAAAATAGTTTACCTTATTACAAACTAATTGACTCAAATAGCTTTGCTAGTTACTGCCCAAAACTGCATGGCATTAAAATATTTGTTTTGTAGTCTAATTATTAATTTGCGACCATGTTCAATTTCAACCCATCTACATGTCATACAAAAATCACTCGCTGTTTGACCAAAGTAGCATGAGTTAATGTAATATTTTTTGATAGGGTAGGAGAGATATATATATACACTACCGGCCAAAGGTTCGGAGACACTAGACTGAAATGTTTCTCATGATACTAAACGTTTGATCTGAAGGTGTATGATTTAAATGTTTGAAATTTATGTTTCTAATAATAATTGTTCTAACATATAAATTTATTTCATTGGAAATTTACAAAAAATAAAAATAACCGAATTTTGATGACTTTATTATTATTATGAAATTTGAGGGGAAATTATTTTTTTTTAAATAATGAGTGTGTCTAAACTTGATCGGTGGTGTATGAGAGACCAAATGTTTTCAGAAAAATCAATACAAGTTAGTCTGAGTGGATCCAGCAGGGACATCACGCTTCCAGTGTTGCTCACATCCCAAATGAATTATACTACTCACATTAAAGAACACGTTATATCATGAGGCCAGCGGAGTAGTGCACTGTAAAGAGTTTCCATAGAGAAAGTTCATTCAAGCAACTATTTTTTATTAATGATTGCTAATGATTTTGTTGATTTAGTTGTTGCAGCCCTTGTTTGTATGCAGTCATCCTCTTGTGCTGTACGATGTGCAATACACAAGGCCCAGTGTTTCTAAATGTGTGTGCTCGTGTGTTTTATGTCTTACGATTGCAGGTCGAGGAAGGGGGGAAGGAGGGTTTTACCAAAGAAGTTTTGATGATGTGGAGGGTGGCTTTGGTCGAGGAGGGAGAGAAATGCATCGTTCTCAGAGCTGGGAGGAAAGGTAATCTTCTCACATGCCAGCCAATCATATTGTCTCATTCTTCTTGACCATTCAGAACTACTGATCTATAGTCAGAATCTTTAAATACATTTTTATGCCTACAGCAGAAATCGTTAGACCACAGCAGCTGTCTTTGTCAGATCTGTTCCACATTTAAAAAAGTGGAAAAAATTGTTAAAGCAACACTTTCACTTTTGCAGTTGAAGGAAAGGAGCTGTGTGTGTGTATAAGTCAGGCCTCCAAGAAAGAAGGCTTATGATGGATAACCTGGGGATGTTCAGTATGAATTGCAGACCCATTTAAAGAAACCTAAATCATTCTCAACAGAATGGAAATAGTAGTTAATGATTATTTCTCAAGAATTGTACTGTTGGGTCAATTTTAAGTGCTCTGAATAAATTCGTTGTTTTATGTTTTAGCAAATGTTGACAGCATCCCCCCTCACCCGAAAATTCTATGCAATTTCAGAAAAACCTTGTAGTAATTTTCACCACAATTTTGTCTTGCCAACTCCCACTCACTAGCTAACTCTCCTTCATCGAATGACTGCTAAAACCGGGAAGGCTGTAGGCATACACATGCTTTGTCCAAGACAGGTGAAGCCAACCTCTGTATCATTTTGAACTTCTGCTCATGCTGCGTCACTGGGCAATATAACGCACTTGGAGGATAGGTCTCCCTACAATAGGGTGCCACATGGGAGCCCAAGACATTGCATTTATATAGATTAAGGTATTTGTAGTAATTTTTATGGTTAAGCAACCCAGTTATTTACTGAGATATTAAGATTATAAATACACCAACAAACAAACATTGAACTTGTTTTTTGAATTCTTTAATCACCACACCCCATCCCCAACCACCACCCACTGCCCCTTCAAACCACAGCTTCCAAAACAGTCAACATCTGGTACAAGAGTGGTGGTTGCTCTCTCACAACACATGTGAAGCCACTACTCTTGGGCCATGAGGAGTGGTTTGGAGAAATCTACCTAGACTTAGTTACATTTATATAGTATTTTTCTAGGCACTCAAAGCTCTTTGCATAGTATTGAGGGGGGTCTGCTCAACCACCACTACTGTGTAGCACACCCTGTACCTTGATGATGCGACGGCAACCATAGTGTGCCAGAACACCCACCACACACCAGCTATTAGTGGAGAGGAGAGAGTGATTTAGCCAATTCAAGGATTGGGATTATTAGGGGACCATGATGGAGAAGGGTCAATGGGGGAATTTCACCAGGACACTGGGGTTATACCCCTACTCTTTTACAAGTGTGGGGTTTTTAATGAACACAGAGAATGAGGGCATCGGTTTAACATCTCATCCGAAAGACGGTGCTGTTTTCAAAGTATAGTGTCCCTGTCACTATTCTGGGGCATTAGGCCCCACGCAGACCACAGAGTGAGCACCACCTGCTGGCCTCACTAATACCACTTCCAGCAGCAACCTTAGTTTTCCTCAGGAGGTCTTATATCTTAGTAGAAAGTAAGTACCTTTTACCCGTACGAAAGCAACAGAAAACAGTACACGTGATGCAAATTTCATCATCAGCAAAGTATGCGTGTACTTTAAGTGCGCCACCTGAACAGGTCGTGAATGTGCATTTCATTCTTTAATATATATTGTATATTCAGAAAGTGGCAAAAGTGACCCAGGGCTGTTGATTGTCAAAGTAGTTGAAGAAAAAATGGAAGAGACTGAAATGAGTGCAGGTTAGAAAGTGTATATATATGTATAATCTTAGCCTTAAAGGGTATAAGGATTTGTATATGGGTGCTAATTGTGGCAAGAGATTGCCCAAGCATTTTTCTTTGTTTGTGATTCTTCTTCGTTGTTGTCCTTCAGTCCTTTACTGCTTTGTACCGACTTTAGGCCAGGAGGGGCAGTGCAAGTTATCGTAATGTGCATGCGTCAGACCGCCTGTGTACGTGTCAAATGGAGTATACTTTGAAAAGCTACGCGTGAGTCTGTGCGCATATGCTAGCGTTAAAAAAATAAATAAAAATTATACCAGAGCCTTTATACTTGTAAAACAAAAAGTCTTGCAAACTTTTCATCCTATTATGACATTGTATACTGCTTTTGTGTAGGATGTGTTTCTAGCTTTTTATTTCATAGACACAGGGTTTGTAAGTGTGAACAAGTTGGTCAGAGAACACTGGTGGTTTTTTTTTTTTTTTTAAACCTTGCTTTTTTATGTAATATAGTCAAGAAAATATAGTAAGGCCTGGCTGTCCTGACACAAATGTATGATCTTTTTTCCTTTCTTCAAGGGGAGACAGAAGATTTGAAAAGCCAAGTCGAAAAGATCCAGGTTGGTATAGCAAATATTTGCTCAATTTGCCTATTTACAACTTCTGTGCATTTTTAAAAGTGGAAACTTTGTGCATCCCTTGCATGTGTGAATTAACTTTTATTCTTTCATTCTATTAGACGGAGCTCCAGCCCACTTTCAGCTCAATCACTGTAAGTCCTTATACAACTTTAGATTTTCTAAACTAGTTTATAGTAATTTTATTGCATGGCTATAGTGACAGTGATTCTATAAGGTTGAGTGCCAACATTTTCAGTTTCATTTAATATTGTACTTCTGTCTTTCCTTCTTTCATCTCCCCCCACCCACTCTGCACCCTCTCACATACACGCGCACACAGTGCGGGCGAATTACGAGGATGGTGGTACAGGCTTGGTGCGAAAGCACGATTTCACGCGCTCTGAGAGTGAAAATTGGCGGCTGTCGCGTGAAGAACAGAACGGTGAGGATGAGGAGGGTGCCGGTTGGCGTCTAGCAGGCTCCCGCCGGGATAACGAGAGATGGTACCCACCGAGTCCAGGTGGGAGCCTTCATGTCTCCATCCTCCTTCTGTTTGGTTACTCAACTGCACTTTATCTTATATGTGCCATGCTAAAGATTGGAGCATGGCATTTATGGCAAATTTGACAGATTATCTTAAATGGAAAGAAGAAAAAAATTGCAGTGGATTTCTGAATGTTTCTCAGATTTATCCCGGCTGATGACTGTCAAGAATTTTATTTCAAGCAGTCAAGACATTTGTATTGCCTCTTGGCAGTGATCTATTTGTAGACAGACAAAAACCACTGGTGTCAGAGTTCCCATGACTACGGTTGCATCCAGCTCCCGGTATGTTGTTGCCTTTATATAACATTTGCTCAACCTGTTGAATCAACTTCCTCACAGTTAGCTAATCATTGTATGCTCTGGTTGAGTCCAGCTGTGTTTCACTCCTTGAGATGCTGCTATTTTGTAAAGAAGTGTAATTCTATCAAGGCCATGCTTCTGGTGTGCCTGTTAAAAAATTAAATAAAATAAAAAATCATCATTTATTAATAAAAAATTTTGGAACTTCCTCAGTTACCACTCTCCCACTAACTGATTTGTAAAACTCACGGTAAAAGCTGGACACAGCATGAGTCTGATGCAGGCACAGCATGCAACATTGTTTTTTGAGCATGAATACGAACGTTACAATCAAAAAATGAACGCGTCTGCTCAATTCAGCATGAGTTGAACGAGTCAGAGTCGCAGCACAGATCAGTCATTTATCACATGAGGAAAGTGAGGCGAGCTGACTGACAGCATGATGGCGGAAAATTTGGTTTAATATAAGTGAGTTGGTCATTGTATTGTTTTGTTTTTCATTAAGAATAATAATGAACCCACCATTCAAGTAATTGCTGCCCTGAATTGCCGCTAATTCAAAAGTGAAATGTGCATGAGTGTTCGTAAGCGATTTAAAAGCGAGGGAGGAAAATCTGACATAAAATTGGCTTTTACGTTGGACAAATTAAGGGACAGTCTCTAAAGTTACATACAACATTGGCATGCACGTTTGTAACTTTGATAGCATTTGACGAGAATGACTTGGACACAAAACCAACTGAAAGTGTTCATCTAGGTGTCAGGTGTGACACGAAACCACAGCGGTGGGCAAGTGATGTCACTTGCGTGCGGCCGAACCACGGGAACACAGACTATCGCAGCAAGCCTAGTGACAACCATCCATCACTTTATAATCAAATATAAAACCTGTTTAAATGATTTCAGTGCGAAGCACATGGTTTTTTTTTTTTATTATTTTTTATTTTTATTTTTTTTAAGTTTTTGGCACATTTTACAAATACCGTGGTAATACTAATAACCGTGATAGTTTTGGTCACGATAACTGTGATATGAAATTTTCATATCGTTACATCTCTAAATATAACTTATAATGCAAGTCTCCAACTTGTAATATACTTATAACCATAAGTTTCCATTACTTGTCCATCTTTCTAAAGATGGGCCACGCTTGGCTGGGGGATGGCGGGAACAACCAGATCAGCGGCGGCGCTTGCCATTGGACTCCCGTGGGGAGGAGGAGCGTGGTGCGGGGTACAGGCGGCCCCGGTCGGCCAGTGGCAGTATGGAGGACGAGAGGGACGCACTGCCTGAGTGGTGCCTGGAGGATGCAGAGGAGGAAACGGGCACTTTTGACTCATCTGGAGCTTTTCTCCCGCTTAAGGTGAGCTGAGGAGGGGCCCATTACGCAGAGCTATTGTGCCCTGATCTTTCTGGCCTCTGTTGGATTTTGTTCTTAGGTTTTTTAACATATTACTGTTATAAAACATTAAAGGTGGGTTGCACCAATAAGGATTAATCTTAAATCTAGATTAAATCAAGGTTTATCTAATAATTCTGTTGCACCAAACTTTAAACCTTGTTTAAAAATAAGCAGGTTTACATTTAAACCATCATGCTAATCCTGGATTTAATTGTACAATAAACCTGGATTAATTATAATCTTGTTTAATTTAAATTTTTTCCATTTTCTCAGCTTGTATCAGTTATGCAAATGAGCGGTTAATAACGGCAGTTGAATTTTTTTTTCTTCATTCAAAGTTTAAAGTTCACAATCCCTTTGTAGTCACTCAAATGGAAGTGAAAGAGTTACATTGTTGCTGTTTAGTTACACCGGAGAATTCATATTTTTCCACGTTTATGAAATCCACATGTACTGCCACATTGTTGTCAATGGAGAATCCATCATGATGGAGAAAAATTATCGTCAATGGAGGTTTTAATTGCAGGTTAGAATTCTA
The DNA here is from genome assembly GCA_012411365.1 of Ameiurus melas. Taxonomy (NCBI): domain Eukaryota; kingdom Metazoa; phylum Chordata; class Actinopteri; order Siluriformes; family Ictaluridae; genus Ameiurus; species Ameiurus melas. The sequence goes on along the minus strand of CM022770.1, from coordinate 11,516,727 downwards.
ATCCCCGATTTGTTCATCTGTGTTTAAAATGAAGTGGTGCAACACAATTCGATTTAAAATAAAGCCCAGATCAACAAATCCTAGACTAGCTGTAAACTGTGCTTAATTTAATCCTTATTGGTGCAACACACCCTAAGTTTAACAAATTAAACAATGAAATGTTACCTGTACCTATTATGTCAACAAACACAATAATGAGTGCAGCTAGAAACATGCACTGCATTATGTTGCTTTCTTATCTCATCTCATTTTTCACACTTTTAACATTGTAGAAATTTATGCAATCTGAGATGCTGGGATAAGAATTCAATATTGGACTGATCAAATAAGTCCTGTTCCTCTGACAGCAGTATTTGCTCCATGTTGTGTAATCCAAGTGCTTATTATTAGATGCTCTAATAATAGCCTGTTGGATTCTCTTTGTATTTTCAAAATCCTTCCTTTCTGTTCACTCTGTCGGGTAACATATAGTTTTAGTTTTTTTGTTTAGCTCTTTTTTTTGTTTGTTTGTTTGTTTGCTCTCCAATCAGAAAACTCCTGCAGAGCCTATTCTTGAGGAGGCAGAGTTAGAGTTCCGTCCGCTGGAGGAGGGTGAGGAGTGCTGCGAGAAAGAAGAGAAGGAAGCAGAGCATCCTAAAGAACCTGACCGCAAGCGCCAGACTGCCAGGCATGAAGGTATGGGGGGTATTAAATATTTCAGTTGACCTCTCAAACAGAAGTTGTCTCAGTATTTGTGTCACAGTCTACACTATGTTGCTGTAGCAATTGTTTCATTATAGTTTATATATGTATACTAATTATAATAATTGGACGTGAATTAAAATTTTATGTTATGGATGCTTTTAATGCTATAAAACCCCAATCTGTTAGTAGAGTTAAGATATGTTTGTATGTAGATGGTGGCAAATCAGAAGAGGCTTCTCCACTTGCTGCTCCGTTACCCCCAGCTCCAGAGCCAGCTGTGTCTATATCCCTCCCTTCCAGCCAGTCAGAGAGGGTGGAGGAGCCTGAGAGAGCAGCCGCACCTGAAATCAGAGCTGCTGTACCTCCATTACACTCAGGCCTGCCTATCTCCATACCGCACAGCACAAATACACTCAACACATTAACAGGTAAAAGCTAATGCTTAGTTCTTCCATCATGGAATACTTACTTGTCATTTTCTCTTTTTCAACAACAATGTTTCAAAACTAGAAATTCCAAATAGAGACATACAGTGGTGTGAAAAAGTGTTTGCCCCCTTCCTCATTTCCTGTTTCTTTGCATGTTTGTCACACTTAAGTGTTTCGGAACATCAAACCAATTTAAACAATAGTCAAGGACAACAGAAGTAAACACAAAATGCAATTTGTAAATGAAGGTGTTTATTATTAAAGGTGAAAAAAATCCAAACCATCATGGCCCTGTGTGAAAAAGTGATTGCCCCTAAACCTAATAACTGGTTGGGCCACCCTTAGCAGCAACGCAACTGCAAACGTTTGCGATAACGTGCAATGAGGCTTTTACAGCGTCCTGGAGGAATTTTGGCCCACTCATCTTTGCAGAATTGTCCTAATTCAGTTACATTAGAGGGTTTTCGAGCATGAACGGCCTTTTCAAGGTCATACCACAACATCTCAATAGGATTCAGGTCAGGACTTTGGCTAAGCCACTCCAAAGTCTTCATTTTGTTTTTCTTCAGCCATTCGGTGGTGGACTTGCTGGTGTGTTTAGGATCATTGTCCTGCTGCAGAACGCAAGTTCGTTTCAGCTTGAGTACACAAACAGATGGTCGGACATTCTCCTTCAGGATCTCTTGGTAGACAGCAGAATTCATAGTTCCTTTTATCACGGCAAGTCTTCCAGGTCCTGAAGCAGCAGAAACACGCCCCCAGACCATCACACTACCACCACCATATTTTACTGTTGGTATAATGTTCTTTTTATGAAATGCAGTGTTCCTTCTCGCCAGATATACTTGGACACACACCTTCCAAAGAGTTCCACTTTTGTCTCATCGGTCCACAGAATGTTGTCCCAAAAGTCTTGGGGATCATCAAGATGTGTTGTGGAGAAATTGAGACGAGCTTTGATGTTCTTTTGCTCAGCAGTGGTTTCTCCCTTGGAACTCTGCCATGCAGGCCATTTTTGCCCAGTGTTTTCCTGATGGTGGAGGCATGAACGCTGACCTTAACTGAGGCAAGTGAGGCCTGCAGTTCTTTGGACATTGTTGTGGGGTCTTTTGTGACCTCTTGGATGAGTCGTCTCTGCGCTCTTGGGGTAATTTTGGTGACCGGCCACTCCTGGGAAGGTTCACCACTGTTCCATGTCTTCGCCATTTGTGGATAATGGCTCTCACTGTGGTTCGCTGGATTCCCAAAGCTTTGGAAATGGCTTTATAACCCTTTCCAGACTGATAGATCTCAATTACTTTCTTTCTCAATTGTTCCTGAATTTCTTTGGGTCTCGGCATGATGTGTAGCTTTTAAGGATCTTCTGGTGGACCTTACTGTGTCAAGGCGCTCCTATTTAAGTGATGCCTTGATTGTGAACAGGTGTGGCAATAATCAGGCCTGGGTGTGGCTAGAGAAATTGAACTCAGGTGTGGACAACCACAGTTATAGTATGTTTTAACAAGGGGGCAATCACTTTTTCACACAGGGCCATGATGGTTTGGATTTTTTTTCACCTTTAATAATAAACACCTTCATTTACAAATTGCATTTTGTGTTTTCTTGTGTTGTCCTTGACTATTGTTTAAATTGGTTTGATGTTCCGAAACACTTAAGTGTGACAAACATGCAAAGGAACAGGAAATGAGGAAGGGGGCAAACACTTTTTCACACCACTGTATATTGATGTACAGCACAACTGTTGATTTAAAGATTTCTATAATTATTTCCAAAGTTTTCTGTATTGATCAAAGACGTGATTAGGGTGTGCCTGTTGGCTTTTGATATTAAACAAAAAGTTTGGATAGACTGTTTAGAACATTATGTGCTCCAACTGGTTCATATGTTTCATAGTGCAATGACATGCTTTCATGGGAATAACTGCTGCCCTGCAAACATTTATCTCGGGTTGTTTGTAATAACTATAGGTTAAATTTTCAGCCATTGGAAAGTTAGCCAATTATTTATTCTTGCTTGCTTGCAAAATGTCATTGATCTTAAGATATGACATGAGGATTACCTCTTAATTATTCTGAATTAGTACGGGAAGTGGCACGAACATGAACATTTGTTAGCTAACCCACTGGGAAAAGTAAACGCTCCAGAGTGCTTGCTCAGTGCCATGTTGTACTTGCCTGTAAACATAACTGACCAGTAAGCTAGGTAAGTGCATTAATACAGCCTAAGGGAAACTATTGAGTATATGATGTAGCATATTGTGTGTGTACCCTTGAAAAAAATTAATCGTCATTGGACAACAGTTTGGCCAGGAGTCCTCACATCTCTTACCAAAGTTATTTGTATCTGGCTAGCGTCTTTTTGTTTCTATAGTCAGTTGTAACTGCTTGTTGTGCAAACAGGGTTTTTACAAATTAATTGGTTTGCATGCATGACATGGATGTCATGATGCCAAAAATTTTGTACTCGGTACCAATACCACCAAAAGTACACAATACTCGATACCACGGTGTGGTTTAAAATTTAAGTTTTTAATTATTCTTTTTTGACATCCTCCTCTGGCTAATACTGGCAAAAAGAGAGAGGGATATTTTAGTTATCACACTGTCTGACAATGACTAATAAAACAGTGCTACGTGCTAATAACAAGTGCTAGGGTGCACTCCTATACACACACACACACACACACACACACACCTTATTCTCTGAATGCAACCATTAGTGTAAATTCACTGATACGGTGGCAGTCCAGAAAGATTTATTAACAGCATGAACATTTTAATAATTATTAGAGATGTTACAGGACATGGGCTGAATGGCGGTGGTCCATTAGGAGGTAGTTTATAACATCACAATGCGTTAGTGTCGTTAACAGATAATTACAAATGTTGGCTATTGCAAACATTACATGGAGCTTAACGTTGGCTGATTTCATGGCTACAATGCCAGCTGTCTCAAACAAACAAAAACATTTCAGGTGCTTTTCCAAGTGTTTCCTCACTTTGTTTGAAATGAACGATAGCATCAGTTGCACACAGGCAGTAACCAGTAGCGGTACCTACGCTACTGCAGAAAAATGAGTACCGTCACGTTTTAAGAATGTTGGTACCGACATGGTACCAAAGTATCGGTTCTCATGACATCCCTAATGCATGACAGCTGGCTTGTTGAACATCCCATTCCAGCCCCGTTTCATTCCTCTGGGAAGAATTTTCACAAAATGTTGGGTTATGACCATGGTTATTACCACAGCCTACAAAAGAGGTCAGGGCTCTTTTGCAGGCTACTCGAGTTCTTCCACACCAACTTTGGCAAACCATATCTTTGTGAAGCTGGCTTCATGCACAGAGGCATTGTTGTGCTGGAACAGGTTTGGGCTATTAATGTCTTAATGCCACAGCATACAAAGACATTCCAGACATTTGTGTGCTTCTAACTTGGTGGCAATAGTTTGGGGACGGCCCACAAATGGGTGTGATGGTTGTGTTGTCAAACCTTTGGCCATATAATGTATGTGGCTGATGAAATTGAGCAAACAAAGGTGTTTCACCAGGCAGTCATATATAACTCTCCTACCTAGAGAAAAACATTGAGAGAATCGAATTGAATAATATAATTTATGTGCAATAAGCCAAAACATTGCCCAATGATGTGCTGATGTGTATATTACATCAGAAAAGTTACTAGGATATTACTGTGTACAGTGACAGCTGTCATGATCCTGGCTATCCTGTAATACCCTGTATAGGCTCACAATGATCAGCAGTCACACACACACAAACACACTTCATTACCTTTGCTTAATTTTCTGTTGTTTCTTTTGTTGTCTGTTTTAAATCTTTTAGAACTTCCAGCCTCTTCCCTCCCGGTGTTACCCACCCAGCAAATCGCATCGCATCCCAAGCCAGTGGAGGTACCAGTGACAGTAGCTGATTCACTCCCTTTCCCAAAGAGCATCATAACGCCCATCGGACAACTTGCAGCCATGGCTACAGAGGCGGATGAGGATGAGGGCCTCAAACACTTTGAGCAGGTTGGCTAGGGAGAGTTTTCTGACATGTAGAGAAATGTGTGTGTACAGTGGCAAGAAAAAGTATGTGAGTCCTTTGGAATTTCATGGTTTTGAAAGAAATAAGTTGCCAGTGGTTTAGACATTAATGGCTGTGTGTTGAGTTATTTTGAGGGGACAGCAAATTTACACTGTTACACAAGCTGTACACTCACTACTTTACATTGTAGCAAAGTGTCATTTCTTCAGTGTTGTCACCTTAAAAGATATAATCAAATATTTTCAAAAATATGAGGGGTGCACTCACTTTTGTGAGATACTGTGTATGTGTGTGTGTTTTTTTTTTTTTATACGTGTATATGTATGTGTGTATATAATATATATATATATATATATATATATATACACACACACACACACATGCATGTATGCGCTCACAGTGTGTTTATGCATTTGTTTGCTTTTGAATGCACATCATTTGGTTTGTGCTGTAGTATTTTTACACTAGTGTAAAAAGATGCCTGTTGATAACACTCTCCATGAACTAGTGGCATGACTTATTTGATTAAAAAGCTGTCATCAGGATCTATCCCAACACTCACACATATTCCTTCTAAACTTATAGTAGCCTATCTAGGGATTCAACTAATGATTATTTTTATAATTGATTAATCTGTCGATTATTTAATCGATTAGTTTGATTGATTTTCTGCAGTACCACACACATTCACCCATTTGAGCACGGACGCTTCTTACATTTATATACAGTTACATGTTATAACCCCATCACAGTTACTGCTCTCATTAAAAAAAACACACAATTACTTTTGTAAGTATAGGTAAATATAGCATCAAACAACATATTTGATCAAAATCAATATTTTGTGCTTCCTTTCTATTGCACGTTGTTTGATTGACGCACATGCACGGACTCGTGCTCAATAACGTTTAATGGAGACTCGCTTGCTGTCAGGACGAGTCTTTATGTAAAATTTAAATACTGGCGTGAATTACTATATTTACAAATAAGGATATAAAGATTAAAATGTAATTTCTGTGCTGAAGAAAGCATATCTGGAGCACATTAAACAGCACACCCATCTGTCGCAGCATCTGACACAACAAGCCATGTTAATACACTTACAAGTTTGTTTGAAGCACTTAATATAAAACATTCTCAATTTTGGACAACCTGGATCATGCACTTTTCCCACAGCAGCTCACTCTGACCTCTGCTGTGTTTCCAGATGTGTTTTATTCATAGAAATGCATTTTTCACCATTGAGAAGTGAATTGGGGGGTGTTATCCACAGTGATGTCACAGACCCAACTAATCAATAATAAAATTCGGTGTTGATTGTTTATTGATTATTGTTGATGTTAATTATGTTATTGATTAGCTGTTGCAGCCCTAGATTGTATAAAAAAAATTCACAAATTAATTCTTGATTGTCGTGGTCTGTCTTCTATCCCTTGTCAGGAAGCGGAGAAAATGGTGGCATATCTACATGATGGTGGTGTGGATGATGAGCGTTTGGGGGCTAAGAGTGCAGAGCGGTCCAAAGTTGGCTGCCTGCCACCATCCCACGAGGCTGCTCTCAAGTGGTACTACAAGGATCCTCAGGGGGAAATTCAAGGTGAAAACTAGCACTGCAAAACGGAATACTTGCCTTTAAAGCCAGCTTTTGCTTTTGTGTTTTGTGTCCACTTATCCCCTTAGAAGGAAGGGTCATCAAATCAAAGTAATCCTAACTGGTCATATGATGAAGCATTTCTTTTCTGATGAGAGTGGTCTTTTCCAGGTGAATGTGCCATGAGTGCCCACTGAATGATTTCATGCATATGAAAATTATCTAAATCATATGTTATGGTCTTCACACTCACCACATTAAACCTAATTGTTCACCTGTGGGTGATTTTGGAGTGAAGAATAGTGTTCATCACTAAAGTACAGTTCTAGAGACCTGTAAAATTTGTTAAAGCAAATTATAGCTGGTCTGGCAGGTTGTGGTGGCCCAACACCTTGCTAAGACTTTTTTTTTTTTTTTTTTTTTTTTAAACTTGGAATTTAACAACATCTGTAGATCTTATAAAACGACGTATGGATTATCATAGGTGTTTGTCTTTCGTTGTTTGATGATTTTTTTTTTGGGGGGTGGGGGTTTTTGGTCATAGGTCCGTTCAGTAATCATGAGATGTCTGAGTGGTTCCAGGCTGGGTATTTCACAATGACTCTGCTGGTGAAAAGGGGCTGTGACGAAGGTTTCCATCCTTTGGGAGAAATCTTTAAGATGTGGGGGAGAGTGCCTTTCGCTTCTGGCCCTCCACTACCTCCTATACTGGTAAAAGAATCTTTTACTTATACCCAAGTCAAGAAATGCAGATTAATGTCTATGGTCTTGTTTGGACAGGCTAGAGTTTGCTAACAATCAGTGGTACAGTGATATTATAATGTTAATGGTATTGGAGAAATCAGAAATTTATTTCAGAATTGTCTATCAGAACCATTTCAGAATCTGCCATCTGAAGTACAGGTGCTGGTCATAAAATTTAGAATATCATCAAAAAGTTGATTTATTTCAGTAATTCCATTCAAAACGTGAAACTAGTATAATGCATTCATTCATTACACATAGACTGATATATTTCAAGTGTTCATTCCTTTTAATTTTGATGATTATAACTGACAACTAATGAAAACCCCCAAAACAGTTTCATTAGTTGTCAGTTATAATCATCAAAATTAAAAGGAATTAACACTTGAAATATATCAGTCTGTGTATAATGAATGTATGCATTATACTAGTTTCACTTTTTGAATGGAATTACGGAAATAAATCAACTTTTTGATGATATTCTAATTTTATGACCAGCACCTGTATGTACAGGGAATGGCAAAAGGTAGTCCTTTTACTAGAATGACGAGTCAAATCCTGTGTAAGTAGGAACAGGCAAGCCAAGATTTAAATAACCATAAATATATAGAATTCATTTTTATGTGCACTAATGGAAATCGCAAAGGAAAATACATGAGTGAAACACATCACTTACAGGGCATTGCACAATCATTTTCTAGCTTGAGCACCAACACATTAACCAGTGGAGAACATGCAAGGTACGTGTCCCCCAAAAACCCATATAAAAATCTAGTAACATTTGGTTGGCTAAGTTAGAAGCATTTTAAGAAATGTCAACAATTACTGTGTATTTTTAAGAAAACAATGAATATTAAGGATTGAAGACCAGAAAAATGTTAAACTCAAGTGCAGACATAATTGAGCAAAGCAGATTACTTAAATAAATAAATAAATTTCTTACACTTTCTTTTCATGTACCTACTATTTTGATAAATCACGTAGTTACCATAGTATGTGTATGTGTGTGTATGTGTGCTTTGTCACAAAACCAGTGTGTACTGTGTCCTTATGATTAGTTCAGACTACTGCCACCTTCTGGTATGGAGCCCACACCCCCTGAGTCACACAATCTCACACATAGGCACATACTGTACATAGGTGTCATACACCAGTAACATTTGCTTTGCACTCTCAGTTTCAGAATCAGTGATTTCAGCTGTGCCGCTTGCTCATACACACGAGTGCATTTTAAGAATTTGTATAGATGGAGCTGATCATCCTGAAATAAGTCTTATGGTTTTGCATATGTTGTACCAATTTTTACTTTCATCATTAACAGTATTGCATTAAAAAGCACTGGAGCTGCAAACATAATTTGTTGTTCATGTGTAGCTGTTAATTGATGCAGAGTAATAAAATGGCTTAAAAATTCAGCTTAATATCCTGAAGCAATTTTTACTTGAACTACGGAAAAGACTACTCGTTGACCGGTGAACTACAACTAAATTAATGGCCAACTTGTAATAATTGGTAGTCCTGCAAACCCTAGTTCATGTGTAGTGTTCAATAGAAGACATGAGGCAACAGGAGGTGATCATCAGTTGGCCCTGGTTGGTGCTAATTCAGTGATGTTGACTTTGATTGTCAGGGCTCACTATGTCTACTAAAACATTTCTGACCCATTGCATGTTTAGTCAATGCACTGTGTGCCAGCTTTTGATTTTGTTTGTACTGTGCTGGTGCATCACTGAGACTTCTGTGTGTGTAAAGGGAGATGCTGATCAGGAGAGGATAAAGAGACAGCAGGAGATAAATGCTCTAAACATCTATCAGATTCAGCAATTGCAGTACCAGTTCATACTCAGGTAAGATGCCATCTTTCTAGCTTTTCCCCACCTTCTACATCCCATTTACTATAAATAGCAACATCAACATGTTGAAGCTTTTTAAAAGTTTAAAATGATTCCATTACCACTACATCGTTAAAATGATGGCACTAGCACTACATATCATTTGTAAATTGGTATATGAAACAGCGATGTGCTGTCCTGTGAAATTCAGTATGCAGGTGAAGGATCAAACATTTGCTTGTTACATAGTGTGCTTTATAAACACCGATGCTATAGAGGACACAGTTATTTAGCTCCTGTATCTCAAAAGCTGTTCAATATCAATATAATATTATATGCATGAATAAATAACTCAAACTTTTAAACTCTAACCTTTGGTGTGGGGTTTTTTTTTCTTCCTCACTCCTCCATGGTTTCTGTGTATGTGATTGCAGGCAGCAGCAATATGCTCAGGCTCTAGCTCAGCAAAAAGCCGTGCTCAGTTCAGCTGCTCCTCCAACACAGCAACAACAGCAACTTAACCTGTTCCTGCAACAAGCCCTCAAGCTCAGGTGTGCTGAATGTACCAGTATTCAATAAGTAGAAGGAATGCTGATTATCAGTTCTACAATTGAAACATAAGTTTGTCCTCCAAGACATCGTATTTCCTTTTAACATTTCACACATTTTGTTTTTGCAGAGCTCCTGAACAGCAGCAGAGCCTTTTGCCGCCAGTGACTCGTTCCATGTCCGTTCCAGATTCGGGGTCCATTTGGGATATTCAGAACCCATCTACCCAAGCAACCTGTACGGCAAACATTCAGCCAGCAGCTCCAAGCAGTATGTCATCATTTAAAACTCACACACCTGAAACACCGATTGAATCTGTGCATACGTCCGTCTTCTTTCAATAATAATAGTCCATTCATTAAAGGATCAGTTGTATTCCTGTAGGTGATGAATGAAAGCAAGTCTTAATGGCATACTATAGTTTGAGTCGTTTTCATTTTTGAAACCTAAAACAAAGTGATAGTAACTAACAATCATAAATCTTTCTTGTTTTTTTGAGGTAGTGTTTACTTATAATAAATTATAAATAAATGTTATAACAAAAAGTATTTCACTTTATCAGTTGGCAGAATTTAACTTACTTTAACTTGGCATGTACTGTAATATTTGATAATATTGTCAGACATTATGGGTTTGTATGGTATTATTTTACCCGCTTGTTTTGGAGGTGAGTGTGGGAGAGGCAGCAGATTGTAAGCTCAGTGACCTGTTTCATTTGATGAGTCATACTGAGATTTCATAACCTTGTCATCATCCTGGTTTTGTCTTCCTGTGCTATCACTACATATTTGAGAACCTGATTCTACTTGTAAATGTCACATGCTTGAATAGTTTTTGCAAGCTAGTTGATGTGGGTTGTCTTTTAAAACAAATATTATTTCTAGTTGAAGGGTGCACTCCACGCAGTGCTTTCAGTCCATGCAAAACGTTTACTCTGTTCTTTCCCCAGTCTTATTCCCATGGGGGTTGTTTGTGTTGCTCATTACTGTAACTGTCTTGAATTACGAAATCTAAAGTAGCAATGTGTGATAACACAGGAAACCCAACTAGTTCAAATTTTCTCAACTGCTTCCTTTTCTATTGTGCAGGAAACCAAATTATCAATACGTTTTCAAAAACTTCTCATGCAGTATTTGTAAAAATCGGAATGAGGTTTGCCGAGACCAGTTCACGCAAGTGAAGTCTGCTCTTAAATGTCTTATTAAAAAACTCCTGACTAGTTCAGTTTTGCATAGTATTGGCAGAGATCTGTTCATAAACTTTAACAAAGATATCATGTCAGGACAGCAGGTTTGGAGGCTAGCACTGTAGTAGATCTTTGTGGATGAATGTATGCATGTTCATTGGGTCTCAAGTGTATATTCATTTGCCCCTAGCATGGGAAGGCACAAGTGTGTGGGATCTGCCAATAGACACCATACCTCAACCATCTATTGAACAGATACAACTGGAGAAGGCTAAAGCTGCTAAGGTATGTCAACCCATCCTGGTTTTCAGCATATAACAGACCTTTTGTTTGCTGAAGAAAATACAGAGGAGTCATCATAAGTTAGACAATAAGTAACTTGTATTCACTCATATTAGTGAATATAATTTTTTTCACAGATAATTTAGTAAATGCTATCATGTCTAGGCGTCAAAAATACAGAATATGGAATGCGGCCTGTAATTTGCATCTCTAAACACAAGAACTCTTGGGTGCTTCAGTTTTTGTAGCTTGTGTAATTGCCATCTGGTCTTCTTAAGCTGGAGATGGAACTCCGAGTCAAACGAGAAGAGGAGGAGCGGAAGCGCTTGGAGGAGGTGCTGCGGGCACAGCAGGAAGAAGAGCGCAAACGTCTGGAGGAAGAAGAGCTGGCTCGACGCAAGCAGGTCGGGGAAATGAAGACTTTACACAAAGATGCAGCGAGCTTTCTGCTTGGGGCTGTGGGACTATACACCTCAAAGCCAGACCTGTCTGTAGTCTTTAATAGTTTTGATTCAATCAAAAACAGTATTTTAGGCTTTATTTAATTTTTCTCAGCTTCTGATGATTTGTAGTGGTCTAAACATATGTAGTCCTCTTTTGTGACATCTATGTTTGTATCTAGCACCATTCTCCAACCTATAACCACTGGCAAAAATGAAACTGATCATGCACTACATTTTAAATTTGATTTTTTAAATCTATATATATATATATATATATATATATATATATATATATATATATATAACACACACACAGAGTGGGGGGGAAAAGTATTTGATCCCCTGCTGAGTTTGTACGTTTGCCCACTAACAAAGAAATGATCAGTCTATAATTTTAATTTTTTACGGCGAGTTGAGTTGATGCAAAAAAAGTCTCATCTGACCACATTATTTTCACCCAGTAGTCCTCTGAATCATTTAGATGTTCATTGGCAAACTTCAGAGGGCATGTATATGTGCTTTCTTGAGCAGTGGACCTTGCGGGCGCTGCAGGGTTTCAGTCCTTCACGACGTAGTGTGTTATGAATTGTTTTCTTGGTGACTATGGTCCCAGCTGCCTTGAGATGATTGACAAGATCCTCCTGTGTAGTTCTGGGCTGATTCCTCACTGTTCTCATGATCATTGCAACTCCAGAAGGTGAGATCTTATTTCCCTCATTAAAATGCAAATCAATTTATAACATTTTTGACATGCGTTTTTCTGGATTTTCTTGTTGTTATTCTGTCTCTCACTGTTCAAATAAACCTACCATTAAAATTATAGACTGATCATTTCTTTGTCAGTGGGCAAACGTACAAAATCAGCAGGGGATCAAATACTTTTTTCCCCCCACTGTATATATATCTCCCCTTGCAAGAAACAGCTGCTGCAGGAGGAGGTGATGTGAAAGTGAGATTAAAATCTGAAACCGTTTTTTTTTTTTTTTTAATTAAATTTATCTGATTTTCCATGAGGTGACTGATTCAGTATAACATATAGCTCTAAAAGTCATACTCTGACCATTTTGTTTTGTGCTGATCTAACAGATTAATCTTAAACCCATCATAGACTCAGTTGAGTAAGTAAACATAGTGAAAATGCAAATATAAGGTGAATCTTCGAGGCCTCAGAGCTGAGATTAAAAACCATTTCTCAGTTTTCAGCAAGCTGTGTGTATGTTTTGTCATGGATATCATTTATGGCAGAGGTTCTCAACCTTTTGCTACTAAAGCCTTCCCCATCATTTGGAGATTATATATATATATATATATATATATATATATATATATATATATATATATATATATATATATATATATATAAAAATATACACACACATATATATATGTATGTATGTGTGTGTATATATATATATATATATATATATATATATATATATATATATATATATATATATATATATATATATATATATACATACTATATATATACTTTTTCCCCCTGAACTTTTCAACTTTTTGCCACATTTCAGGCTTCAAACATAAAGATATAAAATTTTTATTTTTTGTGAAGAATCACCAACAAGTGGGACACAATTGTGAAGTGGAACGACATCTATTGGATTTTTGAAACTTTTTTAACTAATAAAAAAATGGGGGTGCAAAATTATTCGGCCCCTTGCGTTAATACTTTGTAGAGCCACCTGTTGCTGCGATTACAGCTGCAAGTCGCTTGGGGTATGTCTCTATCAGATTTGCAAATCGAGAGACTGAAATTCTTGCCCATTCTTCCTTGCAAAACAGCTCGAGCTCAGTGAGGTTGGATGGAGAGCGTTTGTGAACAGCAGTTTTCAGCTCTTTCCACAGATTCTCGATTGGATTCAGGTCTGGACTTTGACTTGGCCATTCTAACACCTGGATACGTTTATTTGTGAACCATTCCTTTGTAGATGTTGCTGTATGTTTGGGATCATTGTCTTGTTAGAAGATAAATCTCCGTCCCAGTTTCAGGTCTTTTGCAGACTCCAACAGGTTTTCATCCAGAATGGTCCTGTATTTGGCTGCATCCATCTTCCCCTCAATTTTAACCATCTTCCCTGTCCCTGCTGAAGAAAAGCAGGCCCAAACCATGATGCTGCCACCACCATGTTTGACAGTGGGGATGGTGTGTTGAGGGTGATGAGCTGTGTTGCTTTACGCAAACATATCGTTTTGCATTGTGGGCAAAAAGTTCGATTTTGGTTTCATCTGACCAGAGCACCTTCTTCCACATGTTTGGTGTCTCTCCCAGGTGGCTTGTGGCAAACTTTGAGCGAGACTTTTATGG